>CM019148.1:336897787-337062667 GCA_009733165.1 Naja naja | reverse complement strand
TTTAAACCAATCATTTCTGACATTTTACAAGAACAGTTCAAACTAACCAATGACATTCAAACCTGCATACATAACACCCCTCCCCACTAGGTTCAGTCCATACTCAAACCCCAACCTATCTAATGTATTCTTTTTAAATAGGTGGGGCTTCGTGTATGTTGAGACCTTCGTGGTTCAGAAGTTTTAACGTTCTCACCCAGTGAGAGGGAAATGTGTCTGTTGACATTTCCCTAGTTGGACTTCCTGTGAAAGAAGACCCTGTTTGATTGTTAGAATCTGGTCTCTCCTCCCAACCCATCTCCAGCCCAATGTCAGCACCCAAGTCAGGTAATGATGTGCAATCTTCCACTTGTAAGGATGGATTTTGGCATTGTGACAGGTTTTGGGATGGTTCCTGTCATAATGGCCATTACACATGGGGTTGATTCTTGCTTGCTGATTATCCTCATGTTCCTCCCCCTCCCCCTAGAAAAGGCATTAGGTATGGGAACTAGAGAGGAACAATCATGATGTTCTGAGGTAACCTGGATCTAAGCTGATCAATGTGCCTGCTCCAGAGGACTCCATCCTCTGTTTGTACCCCTGTAAGAATGAGGGCCTGTGATTTGAGTTATTTCAGCAGGAATCCATGAAGTTTCACCCATAAGGTTCTTAGCATAAACAGAATCACCCACACTGAACGCGCAACTTTGCTAGTGGAATCTGGTGGTGCGCGCAGCGCAGGATGAAGGCGGTCAAGGGAGACCAAGTTTCCTACCCATCAACAACTCTGCTGGGGATAAGTTAGTTGATGGGTTAGGAGTGATGTGCTGAACACTAGAAGTTTTTCAACTCAGTGATGTCCCCAGGACCCAATTGCTGAAGCTTTCCTTGGTAAACGTACCATTCGTTCAGCCCCGCCATTTAGTCGAAGGGTGCCCAGGGGCTGTCAGGGCATGTCTGATACCCTGTTGTGCTAGATAGGATTTAAAAAGGTTGGATGTAAATTGAGGGCCATTGTCAGAGACAAGAACATCAGGTAACCCGTGGGTTACAAGCTTTTTAAGCTGCTTGATGACAGCATCAGTTGTGGTGGATGCCATAGGATTACCTCTAGCCATTTGGAATATGCATCTACTATAATAAGAAAGGTGTGCCCTCTGGTAGGGCCAGCAAAATCAATGTGAATCCTAGACCATGGGCCCCTAGGACATTCCCATTCCTGTTTGGGGGTGAGAGGTGGGGCAGGCCTGACTACCTGACAGTTGGGACAAGATGCAACCCAGTTTTCAACCATTTTGTCAATACCTGGCCACCATACATAACTCCTGGCCAATCCTTCATCCTTACAATACCAGGATGACCCTCATTTCCAAAACCTCTTTGCAGTTTTGCAGGAATAACCACCCTGTTACCCCACAAAATACATCCTCTTAATACAGATAATTCAGTTTGCCTGGACTTAAAAGGTTGGGCAAGGTGAGGTAGATCTTGAAGAGGCCAACCTTTCTTAATCCAGCCTATAATAGGAGCCAATAAAGTGTCTTTGGCAGTCTCTCTGGCAATTTCAGCAGCTGTACTGGAAGCTGGAAGTTTGGCAACAGTTTCTAGGAAAAAGGTGTGTGCCTCAGGTTCAAAGTCCTCCTTGTGACAAGGAAGTGGGCAACGACTCAAGGCATCAGCATGTCCAATGTCCTTGCCAGGCTTGTGGATAAGTTTGTATGAATAAGCAGCAAGAAATTCAGTCCACCTCAGCATTCTTGGTGACAGGATAGTAGGTGTAGGTTTGTCTCCTGCCACAATGCCTAACAAAGGTTTGTGATCTGTGACAATGGTAAATGTTCTCCCATATAAATACTCATGAAATTTCTTGATAGCTGCAACAATTGCCAATGCTTCCTTGTCCAATTGGCTGTAATTCTCTGCTTTGGTCAAGGTGCGAGAGTAAAATGCAATAGGGGCTTCCTCTCCTGCTGGGAAGCCTGTGGCTCAAAACCCACTCCAAAGGGGGATGCATCACAAGTCAGTACAACAGGTAAATTCTCAGAGAACTGTATGAGTACAGCATCAGACGTGATTAGTCTTTTAATACTGTTAAATGCTGATTGTTCCTTCCTCCCCAGACCCAAACAGACTTTTTCTCAAGTAATCTGTGTAATGGTTCTGCAATGGTTGCCTTCTGGGTAGGAACATGTGATAAAAGTTAATAAGTCCAAGGAAGGCTTGCAAATCTGTTTTATTTTGGTCTAGGGGCTTCTTTGATTGCTTGAACCTTGGCATCTGTAGGGTGGATGCCATGCTTGTCAATCATATAGCCCAAGAACTCAACCTTCTCAGTTCTAAGAGTGCATTTTTCTTCCTTGACTTTTAACCCCGCTTTCTTGAATCTGGTAAGGACTTCTCTGAGTCTCTCTTGTAATTGAGTGTCATTTTCAGCAGAGATTAACACATCATCAAAGTAAGGCACTACCCCTGGCAGTCCTTGGAGCATCCTTTCCATAAGGCTTTGGAAGATGCCTGGTGCCACGCTTACTCCAAACTGTAACCTTTTACATTTTAAAGCACCTATATGAGTCACAATGGTTTGGGCCTCTGCAGTGGCATCATCAACTGTTAGTTGTTGATATGCCTGGGCCAGATCCAATTTGGCAAAGACTGTGCCCCTGCCAAGTGAATTTAATAAATGATGCACCACTGGAACTGGATATGCGCTCTGCTGAAGCGCATGGTTCAATGTCCCTTTATAGTCTCCACAGATTCTTACTGACCCATCAGTCTTGACTGGTGTGACTATGGGTGTTTCCCATCTGGAGTGGTCAGTGGGCTCTAAAACTCCTTGAGCTATTAGTTTATCTAATTGTGCATCAATTTTTCCCTTTAAGGCAAATGGGACCCTTCTGGGTTTTAAACGAATTGGGGGCACCTTGGGATCTAGGTTGAAAGTGATAGGGGTCCCCATATACTTGCCCAATCTGTTGCTGAAGACCTCTGGAAACTCAGACTTCAAGGCCTCCTCCCATTCAGTGTTGCTCACGTGATTGATGCCACTCACCTTGATGCCTAGTGGATTGAACCACTCAAGTCCCAGCAAGCTTGGGCGGTCCTTGTCCACGATGGTCAGGGGCAAACGCCTTTGAACTTCATGTTGAATTCTCTTGTTCCAACTACTGGAATCTTGTTCCCTTGGTAGTCTTTAAGAGTCAGTGCTTGCTTCTGGAAATGCTTCTTCTGAATGTTGGGAAGTAGCCTGTGAATGGTGTCCCATGACACCATAGATAAATAGGAGCCTGTGTCCACTTCCATTTGGCAAGGCCTTCCTTCAATTAGTACCTTCACATGTACTTTTCTGCTTCTTAAGGGTGAAGAATGACCAATAGTGACTGTTTGATGAGTTTCATTCTTCCCATTTGCTTCTGTGTTGCCCATTTTCTCACTGAAGTTGTTAGGCTTGAAATCTTTGTCAGGAAACTTCTTTCTGCTTGGTGGAGTTCTGGATGATTTGCAGACTCTTGCTAGGTGACCTCTTTTTTCACAACGGAGACAGATGGTATCAAAAAACTTGCATTCAGTGTGCAATAAAAGTCTTGCCTCTTTCTTCCCAGGTCTTTCCTTTTCTTCTCCATTCTGAGTCTATAAATTCCTTCCTCCACCTCACTACAGTCTGAATCAGAATCTATTTGCTCGCAATGGGTTGTTGTGGATTTTTCCACATCAGGATGGCTTGAGGCCTTGTTAATTTTCTTCATGGCTGCTGCTGAGGACTTGGTAGCTTCTGCTGAAGAAGCTTCTTCTATGGCCTCCTTAAGCATGATCTTAGGTTTCATTAATAATTTGCTCTGCAAAACCTTGTCTTTTAGGCCTAGAACAAATAGATCGCACATGGCTTCTTCTAAGTTGATAAATTCACATGCACCCCCAATGTCCCTTAAACTTGCCACCAAGTCATTAACGTTTTCGCTTTCCCCTTGATCCCGACGGTAGAATTCGTGTCTCTTAATGAGGCACGATACTTGTGGCGTGTAATGGGCTCTTAATAACTTTTCTAAGTCAGGCCAGTCCATTACCTTCACGTCTGCAGCTCCCGCCAATACCTTCACCATCTTGAAAATGGCCGGACCGCAGTGGGTGGGAAAGACCGCCCTCCTCCGCTTGTCGGAAATGTCGGCGAGATCATTTCCCTCCAAATACATTTGGAAACGATCTGCATATGAGTCCCAGTCTTCTGCTGTCAGATCGAATGGGGCTGGGGGAGTGTTCAGCACAGCCATCTCTCTCAGCTTGTTCTCCGCGTTGTCTTCTCTTTGGGAAGGATCCCATCCTCATCGCCAGTGTTAGATTTGCATGAAGAGTCAGGAGTGCTTCAGTGAAGAGTTTATTAGTGACTACAGCTCATAACAGACCCGATTTGGCTGGGCTGCGGCTGCTACTTATAGCCAGCAGCCGCAGTTGCCAGCCAATCAGAGTGCAGGGTTTTCCCACACTTTTTAAACCAATCATTTCTGACATTTTACAAGAACAGTTCAAACTTAACCAATGACATTCAAACCTGCGTACATAACAATAAACAAGTAAAGCTTTTGTTTCCCTGAGAAGTACTGTAGCGTGGTGGTCAGTTTTGAAATGCCTAAGCATCTCTTCTCGCCTGATATGTTAAATCATCATTACCCAGCCAGAGCTTCTCCATTTGTATTTCCATTATTTTGAGCCAGCAAAGTCTTATAAACTGGGAAGGAAAATCACAATAAATATCCCCCCCTTTAAAAATATACAGCCTGGAGATGTTTTCATTTTCTTATAAAAAATTAAAACCTGTAACAATATAAAATGAATAGGTAATTCAACTTCTTCTATTCATAGTGCAAATCGAAGCCTAGAACAAATGAGTAGTTACTAATCAGCTCCCAAAGCTATTGGGAGAGTCTGCAGGTTCAGCAGATGCAAGAATTAAATTTATAATCAGAGGTGCATCAGAAGGTTCAGAAGTCCAATAAGCAATCTCTGGTGGCTGGGTTCACACATTGCCTTGAGTCAAAATGTGACTAGTATGGTTTGGCTTATTATGTTGTGCCTCATAATCCAGGCTGACTATGTCTTCCTGAACTGCAGGTGGTCCTTGCTTTACAAATGGTATGAATGAGGCTAAGACAAAACTCACATACTCCTGAATTTAATAATTTTCTTCTTCTGTCACATGAAAATGAAAAATTTAGAGAGCTTGGAAGAATTGACTTAAGGTGTGATGACCCAGGGTGGGATACAAAATAAACAGAGTCACAAAAATAGGTGAAGCCCCTTTTATTCCTTCACTTTGTTTCAAAGCTCCAAATATCCTTGACTGGCTACAAAAACTCCCCCACAATCAGTTAGGAAAAAGAGGAAATGCTGTTTAAACTAAAATGCCTATAAATTATAAAGAGTAAAAACAACACAAATCACACTGAAGCAATTAAGGGAACCAGGCAAGATAAGGGCTTGAAGACATCCACAGATATCGGAACACGTACTGGGAAGGACGCCAAACTCAGACAGGAACGACAGACTAGAGATATTTTCATGCTTTGTTTCCAGCACTGGCCCATATGCATGTCTGGCCTTTTAACCAGTTCCCACAGCTGCAGCCCATGAAGAGGATCAAGGCCCTTTCCTCTCCTGTAGACCATGCCATTCACGTCTCTCCCTTATCCTCTCTTCCCTGTATGCCCTAGGATGGAGAGAGGATGGGCCTGGGTCTTCCTCTGACTGCCCAGCCGACCTCTGCCCTTCCCCAGCCTCCTCCACAACCTCTGGAGCCACACTTCCACTCCCTGCTGGCTGTTCCTCCTCTCCCTTGGAGTCAGTCTCCAACAGGGGCATGACTTAAGGGTTCAAGAAGGCCAATTCTAGTTTGTGGCACAATAAGATATATAAATCCAACAAACTATAGCCAACTCAATATAATCATGGTTAAACAAGCCATGATTTATCACAATATGTGACCCTGGTTGTTGGATTCTGGTTGAATCCCAGACTCAGACCGAACCACGCATGCTTCTCCTTAGTCAAAATTCACCTACTAGGAGGAAATCCTTTCTAAGAGATTTCTGTGGGTAATCTAGTAATTTTAGAGTTGGCAGGCGGTGCTATTTCCATCAAAGCAGAGCCAAAATAAAGACTTTAGTATTATATTTATCATCTGGTTTCTTTGTCTTTAAATTGCTTGTATGTGTTGATGCTTTTCTCACTGTGTGAGTTTTCACCATTAAAAATATCTTCAAACAAATGTAGCTCTGCATGCCTAATTTATATATACAAACACACACATTTATGTACACAGAGCGGTGTGCAGCCCCATCCTCTGGTTTGTATAATCCTGATAATTTCACAGAGAAATTTTGCCTCCATTCTCCCAAGCCTTTCCCAGCCATAAGGACTAGAAGCTTGCTTTTTGAAAGCCAAGGGACATTCTGAGATTCTTTTGCTGCCCATTTTTTCTGAAATACTAAAACTCAACCCTTCGTTTCTGTTTTTCTTTCCAAACCATGGAACAGGCTGCCAATGATTGTGCAGAGAAGGCCCAACTGCTAGTGCAAGGTAAATTGTTCCATTCAACTCCCAGCTCCCTCCTGTGAATTAATAAAAGCCTCTTTTCCACTTCTGAATGGCAGAACAGAACTTGCTGTTCCATTTAAGTATTCATTTATAAATAAACAGCAATATTGACAGCATTTTCTGTCTAACATACAAGCAGCTGCTAGCCTTGCAACATTCAGACTCCAGGGACTGCCAAGACCTTCAGGGTCGTGCCTGTTAAGTTTGCATGAAGAGACAGACGCAGAGTGCTTCAAGCTCTTTAGTTTATTAGTGACTACAGCTCAGAACGGACCCGATTTGGCTGGGCTGCAGCTGCTACTTATAGCCAGCAGCCGCAGTTGACAGCCAATCAGAGTGCAGGGTTTTCCCGCACTTTTAAACCATTCATTTCTAACATTTTACAAGAACAGTTCAAACTAAACCAATGACTTTAAACCTACATACATAACACCCCTCCCCACTAGGTTCAGTCCATACTCAAACCCCATCTATCTAATTGTGCATCAATTTTTTCCTTTAAGGCAAATGGGACTCTTCTGGGTTTTAAACGGATTGGTTGTACCTTGGGATCTAGGTTAAAGGAGATAGACGTCCCCAGGTACTTGCCTAATCCATTGCTGAAGACCTCTGGAAACTCAGACTTCAAAGCCTCTTCCCACTCAGTGTTGCTCACGTAATTGATGCCAGTCACCTCGATGCCCAGCGGGTTGAACCACTCAAGGCCCAGCAGACTTGGGCGGTCCTTGTCCGCGATGGTCAGTGTAGGCGTTTGGTGTGGCCCTTGAATTTCACGTTGAATTCTCTTGTTCCAACTACTGGAATCTTGTTCCCTTGGTAGTCTTTAAGAGTCAATGCTTGCTTCTTGAAGTGCTTCTTCTGGATGTTGGGAAGAAGTCTGTGAATAGTGTCCCATGACACCATAGATAAATAGGAGCCTGAGTCCACTTCCATTTGGCAAGGCCTTCCTTCAATAAGTACCTTGACATGCACTTTTCTGCTTCTTAAAGATGATGAATGAACAATAGTTACTGTTTGATGAGTTTCATTCTTCCCATTTGCTTCTGTGCTGAGTCCCATTTTCTCACTGAGATTGTTGGGCCTGAATTCTTTGTCTTTGCTTGTACCAAACTTTCTTCTGTTGGGTGGAGTTCTGGATGATTTGCAGACTCTTGCTAGGTGTCCTCTTTTATCACAATGGAGGCAAATGGTGTCTAAAAACTTGCATTCAGTGCGGGGTGGCTTCCCCACAACCTCTGCAGTAGAAATCTTGCCTCTTTCTTCCCAGGTCTTTCTTTTTCCGCTCCATTCTGAGTCTGTAAATTCCTTTCTCCACCTCACTACAGTCTGACTCAGAATCTATTTGCTCACAATGAGTTGTTATGGACTTTTCCACATCAGGATGGCTTGTGGCCTTGTTGATTTTCTTCATGGCTGCTTGAGGCTTGTAGTGCTGGAGGCTTTTCTATTGCTTCCTTCAGCCTGATCTTAGGTTTCAATAATAACTTGCTCTGTAGCACCTTGTCTTTAAGGCCCAAACAAATCGACACTTCTTGTTAAATGTGCAGCCTTGTTCTTAAACTGCCATAATTTACGTTTTGCTCTCCCCTTGCCATAAGGTAAACTTGTCTCTTAAGAGGTTCGATACTTTTGCTCCCTCAATCTCTTAACGCTTTTCTTAAGTCATGGCCAGTCCATTTACCCACGCTAGTGCAGTAAATGTTCCATCAACTCCCAGCTCCCTCCTGTGAAAGAAAAGCCCTTCCACTTCTGAAATGTCGGCAAGATCGTTTTCCAAATACATTTGGAAATGATCTGCATATGACTCCCAGTCTTCTGCTGTCAGATCGAACGGGCTGTTCAGCGCAGCCATCTCGCTCTCCTTCTGTTCCACGTTGCCGTCTTCTTCAGGGGAATCGTGCCAGTGTTAAGTTTGCATGAAGAGACAGACGCGGAGTGCTTCAAGATCTTTAGTTTATTAGTGACTACAGCTCAGAACGGACCCGATTTGGCTGGGCTGCGGCTGCTACTTATAGCCAGCAGCCGCAGTTGACAGCCAATCAGAGTGCAGGGCTTTCCCGCACTTTTAAACCATTCATTTCTAACATTTTACAAGAACAGTTCAAACTAAACCAATGACTTTAAACCTACATACATAACAGTGTCCACGGCAGAGTCCATGCCAGATTTTCCCCAAAAAGGCCTTCTCTTCTGTAAACTGTTACCAGGAAGTTTCATGGGGAGCAGGAGCTCAACCCAAGGACCAAGATTTCCCCCCATCATACCCCAGACCATAACTTATTTATAGTGGCTAAATGTCATGAAGAAAACTTGCTAAAAACTAAAAATGCTGTAGAGTGGCCTTCTCCAATGTGGTGCATCCAGAGGTGTTGAGCTACAATTTCCATAATCTCAGACAGCACAGAAATTAAAGGGGGGCTTCCAGGATTATCAGGATGAAAGATTATAGAAAAAAGAATATAAGCAATTGTTCAATAGGAGTCTTGGTATCTCACTGCTTCTTTAGAGAATTCTCCATCTATCCCTTTGTCCAAATCATTGATGAAGATGTTGAAGAGTATTGGGCCTAAAACAGAGCCTTGGGATACACCACAGCATACTTCCCTCCATGTAGGTGCAGTTCCATTGAGAACCACATATTGAGTGCGGTTGGCCAGCCAATTACCTGATGGTGATGCTGTCTAACCCACATTTTTCTTCTCTTATCAAGTAGTAGATTATCTTATTTTTTAAAAGGAATTTGTCTAAGCCATGCCACTAGAAAGCTCAAAAAAGTCGACTCGTCCTGCATCCAATTGAATGCATTTACAATACAAGAAATCAAATTGTTATCATATTCCCATTGATCCTCTCTTCTTAAGGATTAACTTATTTTTCTATGCCTTTACAAAGCTTCCTTTTATTATTTCCTGTTGCAATTTTCTGCCTGTGTTTTAGTTTTTCTGAATGCTTCTTGAAGTATAATACCCAGAACTGAATATAATAATTGAGTTAGCGCCTGATCAATGCAGAATAAAGTGGGATCACTGCTTAATGTGATTTGAAAACTATACATCCATTGATCCAATCTAAGATCGTATTGACATTCTCACTTTCATTGATTTTATGTTGTAAGCCACGCAGAATAATTGAGATGACATGGATAGAAAATAAATTTCATAAATAAATAAATTGACATTTTCTACAGTTACAAGCCACTGCTGCCATATATTCAGTTTTAATCAATTGCTGGTCCAATATTTCTTTTACAGGTTCTATTGCCAATCTATGTATTCCCTACACAACACATATGGACTTGATTTCTTGTTTCTTCAGTGAAGAATGTTGATGTTTTCTCAGCCTCTTTTTATTCTCAATTTCTCAATATCAAACATTCTACTTGATACTTCAGTGGTCAATTCTGAATGAACATTATTTGACTGTTATTTCTGAGCCAACAGTGCATTCATTAAATTGCCATGCCATATTTGACTTGTTTACAAATATGAATTTTATGGGATATTTTGCCAAATGCTTTCCTGAATCAAGATGTATTATGTCTGCAGCATTACTGCTATCTACTGAGGAAGTTACCTTATAAAGAAATTAAATACAATAGTCTGGCAAGACTTGCTGATATGCAGACCTAAATAATTATAGTAATCTCTAAGACCTTTCTGGGTATCAATATCAGATTAACAAATAGTCTGAATTTTCTTGTAACTCCCCTTTTCTCTTTTTGAGAAGACTTTTTTTGTCCTTTAGTCATCATAACATATCAGTAAGCTTAGTATTCTAGGGTGCAATTCATGCAGCCTTGGAGTTTTAAACTCATTCAAAGAAAAAAAGTATGTCTTTACCACATCTATCACTCTACGTTCACTCTCACTTTCATTCTCACTCATTCTCATTTTCCATCTGAGCTTTTTATCCTGTGGTTTACAATTGCCTTGCGGCATATATTTCCATGCATTGGTGAAGACTCAACCACAATAACAACTGAGTATTTTTATCTTTCCTTTGTTACCTGGTATTTGTGAGCAGCAGTTAATCAGAATTCTTTTTTCTTCCTTTTATTTGAAATATATCTTAATCGGTGCTGTTCTTAGCATTGATATCTAATCTCAGTTCATTCTGAGCCTTTCTCATTCCTGATGTTATTTGTATTGTTCTGAACTACTAGTTTTGTACTCTTCCTTAGTGATCTTGATCTTTTTTAGCAGGAACATGGGAGTGGAAGAGCAAATGATCTGTATGTCATGATGTCACACAAATGATAGAATGAATGTATGTAGTCGCATCAGACATCATCCCATCCTCTGCATCATGATGTCATGATACATTTGCCATCACCATGGCTTGTTACTGACCCATCTACCATTATGCATCTTTACTAAGCTCTTTGTGTAACCATTCTGGCATCTTCTGCTCTACAATTTTCACTGAAATCATTTGCAATTGTACACTTGAATCTGGGTTAAGCACCACATTCAGCCTGAGAACCACCAAATGTTCAGTAACCTTACAGGATATAGGGACAAAAAGAGGTTAGAAAAGGATAAGGATACAGAAGGTAAGATGGGGTTGCCCAAAATGAGTGGGTGCCTTAAGTAGAGCTGTGAGCCTCCCAATGTGGATTGGCTTGTATGATTATTAAATAAATAAATATACAATGTGCACTCCTACTTCTCACACTTTGGGGAATGCAATTTGCTAGATAATTTGACAGAGGAAGAGGGCATTTACTAGCAACCTCACTGAAGTGCCCCAAGAGAAATATGGGGCATATGGCACAGATTATCCACTGGTCGAATAGACAACGCTTTACTAGATAGGAAATAAACTAATCCAGAAAAAGGTAATTTCGTATGCAATAATCTCTGAAAACTGAGGAATCCTAGGTGCTGTAAACAAGGTGAAAGCAGGGGATCATGGCTTTGGGTCTTCTCTCAAAAAGGCCCTTTAAGAATGAAGGTAACTAACATGCGTGGTTCCTCTCCCCCTTTTCCTTGAAAGAAAGCTGCTTCTCCCACCCCCTATGCCTCTATATTCACACACAGACACACTTAATTACTCCATAAAGGTAGTGAGTTGGCATGGTAACTTCATCTTGCTAAATTATTAGTGTGTATAAAGTGGGTTTTGATTAGTACTGTTCTAAATGGTTGACTTCTGTTTAATTCACCACACCTATAAAGGTTGGGAAAGGCAATCATACATTAAAAAGAGTGAACAGAAAGTGGTGTATGTGAGTTTTGTGTGTGTGTGTGTGTGCAAATTCCTTCCATAATTTGTGCTTTACATTCTTTAACTTTATTTCTTCCCATTTTAAATTTAAAATAGTCTGTGCAAACTCTGTGTTAATGTGAGAATTCTTGATTGTCCTCCTGACCCCACAATATTCAGGAGACCACATAACATGGTCAACAAACAGCCCTCTATTTTATACTTCCTTTCAAAGCATTAATTCTACTTGCAAGATAATATTATAGACAATAGAACCCCCATTTTATTTTCCCTTGCTAGTAGTACTAGTCATCATCATGATCATCATCATTTCTTTAGTTAGGAAAGTCCTATGAAGATTCACAATGTTGTAGATCTCTATGGCCTTCATTATTTCCTTGCAAAAAATAAATCACATGATCATGCAAAAGGCAGGTGACCATGGTTTTCTAGTCCAACCCAAGCAGGAGACCCTACACCATTTCAAACAAATGGTTGTCCAATCTCTTTTTAAAATTGTCCAGTGTTTGAGTACTCCAACATTCCACTGATAGACAAGCTGTTCCAGTGATCATTCTTTGAAAGATAGTATAAAATAAAGGAATGGCCACTAAGGTTTACAAGTAAATAAGAAGACAAGGGAGCCTTTTTAAAGCAAATAAATACTATTCCTAATAATAATTCAGTCACTTCTGTATGATAAGCCATCTTCTCTTTCCCTTTCTCCTTTCTGTTTTGATTACACTCTTTTATTCTTTGAAAACAAAAGGCAAAATCATCTGCCTTAAAAGGCAG
This sequence comes from Naja naja, assembly GCA_009733165.1. Taxonomy (NCBI): domain Eukaryota; kingdom Metazoa; phylum Chordata; class Lepidosauria; order Squamata; family Elapidae; genus Naja; species Naja naja. The sequence continues at coordinate 337,050,100 of CM019148.1, read as the reverse complement.
TAAAGAACCTTGTGCAATTACGGGCCAGATTTGGCTCTCCATGATTTGTCTTGATTGGCAATCACAATGTCAAAGTCCCAAAATTGAATATATTTTAAGTCAGTTAATTTTAACCTCAAATAGTAATCTCAACCATATATATTCTTACTATAAGTGTTTCTCTGCTAGTGTAAGTAAACTGTCTGATCTGTTGGATCATGGATGAATGGTTTAAGGAGATCCAGGATATGGTAGATGTAATGGAATCCTGAGGAAATGGAGAACTTCTGGGACTCAGCTGTCCCAGAAGTTCTCCATTTGGATTCAAGTCTTGTCAGAAAACAAGGAAAGAGTAGGCTAGAATAGGTATAACTGCATTCCTGTACATGTAACAGTCACAGTTTATTTATTTATTTGTTAAATTTATATTGCTGCCTATTCTCACATGGCAACTCAAGGAGGCTTACAGAATATAAAACCTCATTTAAAACAATAAAGCTAATAAAAAAGAATCAAGTAAATTAATATACTATAATAAAATAAAATCACCCCTATCCTCTACCCCCACCCCAGCGACAGCAGATCACATGAGCCATTTAATGGGCTCCATCCAGCTCATTGGCAGAATCAGGTCTTCAGCGCTAGAGTGGGGGCCATTCTAATCTCTGGGGGAATGATGTTCCAGAGAGAGGGAGCCACCACAGAGAAGGCCCTTCTTATGGGTCACACCCAGTGGTGGGATTCAGCCAGTTCGCACCACTGCGGGAGAACCAGTTGTTAAGTTTCTGAGCAGTTTGGTGAACTGGTTGCTGGAAGAAATCATTAGGGCAGAGAACCGGTTGTTCAATTATTTGAATCCCACCACTGGTCCCACCAGGTGTTCTTATCACTATGCTATTCTCTGCTACTCTTTCACCTGTTGGTCTTCTTTTTTTTACTTGGAAAACACATCCAGGCTGGGCAAATACTTCTAGGAGTATTCTAGGAAGGCAAGGGGGAGAAATCATTACCTAATTCTCACTAATAACAGTGAACTCTTTCTTCAACTAGGAATTTATGTTGCCGGAACGGTAGAAACCTTGAACAAGAGATAGCATTAGCAACCTCGAAGAAGTTCCAAGAATTGTAAATTAACAAAACAAGGGATGGGGGGAGCTCTAAACCCAGACAGCGGCATAGTTTTGCAATGGAAAGTTGGGGAAGGAAGAATGGCATGTGATATGTGAAAGAATAAGATGCTTTCTGCAACCTTCAGTTTGATTCATATTTACAAAAGCTAGCAGTGTATTCATGCTCTTTTACTTTTAATCTAGGTACTTTATGGATAGAGATACCAGTAATGAGAAAAAAAACCCTGATGCGACAGTTCCTTCTTTTGTAATCCTCTTCCACTTTTCTTGCTTGAAGTAGTATTAAAGGCTAATCCATATACAAACACGCACACACACACATTTTATCCATCTGTGTGCTTTTATTGGCAATGCAATTAACATTCTTGGCCAACCACTGCAATCAGAACACCTAAGACCCCCCCCTTGGTATCCTTGAAACTTCGTTGCTTTCACTTGATGGCCCAGTGGGAAGGTGGCCTTGCCCGTGTTCCTGGGGGTCTAGTCGCTCGCACTTTGGAATGGAATAATCATTAAGCAGAGAAAAAGGCAAGTGCGCTTTTGTTTGCCTCCTACATGATCTCTTTGAATCACCATCTGGTTGGCGCATCGTGCCTTTTAGTCCTCTAATGACACACCAAGTCCTGAGAGCTAAATAGAATTAAATACGCACCATTCAGAACTGGCAGGAGGAGGCACCATTAATCAGATGAATCATAGAAAAATTAAGCTTTTTCCTTGCATTGCAACACCTGATTTGTACAAAAGCAAAGAAAAAAGAAAGGAGGAAAGGAAGGAAGGAAGGAAGGAAGGAAGGAAGGAAGGAAGGAAGGAAGAAAGGAAGGGAGGAAGGAAAGACCTTTTTATTTTAATAATTCCTTCCCCCTCCCCCTGAAATACAGTAATTTTCCCTATAAACCCACACAAACTGCATGTTCTTTTTCCTTCCCTCTTTCCTATATCTATGAGTAAAGCAGAAAAACAGTATACTGTATTTGAAAGGGAATGTCAGATCTGCCATCACACTGCTTTGGCCCTGCTTGGCTTTGATGGCAGCCTGCCATAAATGTGGGGAGGGGGAAAAAGGAGGGTATGAGGAGGGGGAATTTCAGGAACCAGAAGTGCCAACCAGAGACTACAGTTGAATGATCCAAGGACACAGGCATGGGAACTGAATGCAAATGCCCACCAAAGAGGTGCCAAACTTAGGACTGTTACCAAAACAACTAATTTGAACTCTGTTGGACACTAGTGAAATGACCAATGGGGGGAAGGCCCGGGAGAAGGGAAAACCATTGACTTTATGCAAGAATATTCAGATCTGGTTTTTGTTAAGTTTGCATGAAGAGACAGACACGGAGTGCTTCAAGCTCTTGGTTTATTAGTGACTACAGCTCAGAAAGGACCCAATTTGGCTGGGCTGCAGCTGCTACTTATACCAGCAGCCGCAGTTGCCAGCCAATGAGAGTGCAGGGTTTTCCCGCACTTTTTAAACCAATCATTTCTTACATTTTACAAGAACAGTTCAAACTAAACCAATGACTTCAAACCTACATACATAACACCCCTCCCCACTAGGTTCAGTCCATATTCAAACCCCAACCTATCTAATGTATTCTTTTAAATAGGTGGGGCTCTTACATGTACGTTGAGACCTATGTGATTCAGATGTTTTAAGGTTCTCACCTTGTGAGAGAGGAAATGTGTCTACTGACATTTCCTTACTTGGACTTGTAGTAATGGTAGAACCTGTTTGGTTACTACAACCTGGTCTCTCCTCCCAATCCATCTCCAACCCAATGTCAGCACCTAAATCAGGTGGTGATGTGCAATCTTCCATTTGTGAAAATGGTTTTTTTTTTAAATTACATTTATATGCCACCCTTCTCCGAAGACTCAGGGCAGCTTACAATTTTTGGAGCACAACCCAATGCACTCAGCAATAGCCTTCATTCCATTGTATATGCCTGCTTATTACTAAGCGGCATTTTTTACAAGGTCAGCTAATTGCCCCCAACAATCTTGGGTCCTCAATTTACCTACCCCGAGAGGATGGAAGGCTGAGTCAACCTTGAGCCTGGTGGGATTCGAGCCTACAGCAGTTGTAGGCAGCTGGATCTTAAGAGCAGGCATTTAACAGCCTGAGCCACCAAAGCTCTTTGTTGTTGGTATTGTGATAGGTTTTGAGATGGTTCCTGTCGTGTTAGCTCGTTACACATGGGGTTGATTCTTACTTGCTGATTACTCTCATAATCCTCCCCTTCCCCCCTAGAAGAGGCAGTAGGTATGGGAACCAGAGAGGAGCAAAAGCGATGCTCCTGAGGCAATCTGGATCTTAACTGATCAATGTGTCTGCTCCAGAGGACACCATCCTCTGTTTGTACCCTGTAAGACCTGGGGCCTGTGATTTGGGTTATCTCAGCAGGAATCCATAATGGTTCACCCATGAGGTTCTTAGCATAAACAGAATCACCCACAGTGAAAGTTACTAGTGGAATCTAGTGGTGCGTTGGGTGCGTAAGTGGGATGAAGGCAGTCAAGGGGAGATCTGAGTTTCCTACCCATCAACAATTCAGCTGGGGTTAAATTAGTTGAGGGGTTGGGAGTGATATGCTGAACACTGAGAAGTTTTTCAACTCTCTCAGTGATATCCCCTGGACCCAATTGCTGAAGTTTTTCCTTGGTAAATCGTACCATACGTTCAGCCCGGCCGTTAGCGAAGGATGCCCAGGGCTGTCAGGGCATGTCTGATACCCTGTTGTGCTAGATATGATTCAAAAAGGTTGGATGTAAATTGAGGGCCATTGTCAGAAACAAGCACATCAGGTAACCCGTGAGTTACAAAAGCTTTTAAGCTGTTTGATGACAGCTTCAGTTGTGGTGGATGCCATAGGGATAACCTCCAGCCATTTGGAATATGCATCAACTATAATAAGGAAAGTGTGCCCTCTGGTAGGGCCAGCAAAATCAATGTGAATCCTGGACCATGGGCCCCTAGGACATTCCCATTCCTGTGTGTGGGCGAGAGGTGGGGCAGGCCTGACTACCTGACAGTTGGGACAAAATGCAACCCAGTTTTCAACCATTTTGTCAATACCTGGCCACCATACATAACTCCTGGCCAATCCCTTCATTCTGAAAATTCCTGGATGACCCTCATGTAACATTTCCAAAACCTCTTTTTGTAGTTTTGCAGGAATAACCACCCTGTTACCCCACAAAATACATCCTCTTAATACAGATAATTCAGTTTGCCTGGATTTAAAAGGTTGGGCGAGTTGAGGTAGATCTTGAAGTGGCCAACCTTTCTTAATCCAGCCTATGACAGGAGCCAATAAAGTGTCTTTGGCAGTCTCTCTGGCAATTTGAGCAGCATGTACTGGAAGTTTGGCAACAGTTTCTAGAAAAATGGTGTGAGTCTCAGGAACAGGATCCTCAATGTGTGAAGGAAGTGGGCAGCGACTCAAAGCATCTGCATGCCCAATGTCTTTACCAGGTCTGTGGATCAGTTTGTATGAATAAGCAGCAAGAAATTCTGTCCATCTCAGCATTCTTGGTGACAGGGTCATGGGCGTTGGTTTGTTCCCTGCCACAATGCCTAACAGAGGTTTGTGATCTGTGACAATAGTAAATGTTCTCCCATATAAATACTCATGGAATTTCTTGACAGCTGCAACAATTGCCAAGGCTTCCTTGTCCAGTTGGCTGTAATTTCTCTCTGCTTTAGTCAAAGTGCGAGAGTAAAATGCAATAGGGGCTTCCCTCCCACTGGGAAGCTTGTGGCTCAAAACCCCACCCACTCCAAAAGGGGAGGCATCACAAATCAGAACAGGAAAGTTTTCAGAGAACTGTATCAGCACAGCATCAGACGTGATTAGTCTCTTGATATTGTTAAATGCAGCTTGTTCCTTCCTCCCCCAGACCCAAGCAGATTTTTTGTCCAGCAACCTATGTAGGGGTTCTGCAATGGTTGCCTTCTGAGGTAGAAACATATGATAGAAGTTAATGAGTCCCAAGAATGCTTGCAAATCTGTTTTGCATTTTGGCCTGGGGGCTTCTTTGATTGCCTGAACCTTTGCCTCTGTGGGGTGGATGCCATGTTTATCAATCATGTAACCCAAGAATTCCACTTTATCTGTTCTAAGTGTGCATTTTTCTTCTTTGACTTTTAACCCTGCTTTTTTTAATCTAGTTAAGACTTCCCTGAGTCTCTCGTGTAATTGAGTGTCATTTTCAGCAGAAATTAAAACATCATCAAAATAGGGCACCACCCCTGGCAACCCTTGTAACATTCTTTCCATAAGGCTTTGGAAGATGCCTGGTGCCATGCTTACTCCAAATTGCAATCTTTTGCATCTGAAGGCACCTCTATGGGTCACAATGGTTTGGGCTTCAGCAGTGGCATCATGAACTGTTAATTGTTGATATGCCTGTGCCAGGTCCAACTTGGCAAAAACTGTGCCAATAATAAATGATGCACTACTGGAACTGGATATGCGCTCTGTTGTAGCGCATGGTTCAATGTCCCCTTGTAGTCTCCGCAGATTCTCACAGACCCATCAGCCTTGACTGGTGTGACTATGGGTGTCTCCCACCTGGAGTGATCAGTGGGCTCCAAAACCCCTTGGGCTATTAGTTTATCTAATTGTGCATCCATTTTTTCCTTTAAGGCAAATGGGACCCTTCTGGGTTTTAAACGGATTGGTTGTACCTTGGGATCTAGGTTAAAGGAGATAGACGTCCCCAGGTACTTGCCTAATCCATTGCTGAAGACCTCTGGAAACTCAGACTTCAAAGCCTCTTCCCACTCAGTGTTGCTCACGTAATTGATGCCAGTCACCTCGATGCCCAGCGGGTTGAACCACTCAAGGCCCAGCAGACTTGGGCGGTCCTTGTCCGCGATGGTCAGTGTAGGCGTTTGGTGTGGCCCTTGAATTTCACGTTGAATTCTCTTGTTCCAACTACTGGAATCTTGTTCCCTTGGTAGTCTTTAAGAGTCAATGCTTGCTTCTTGAAGTGCTTCTTCTGGATGTTGGGAAGAAGTCTGTGAATAGTGTCCCATGACACCATGAGCCTGAGTCCACTTCCATTTGGCAAGGCCTTCCTTCAATAAGTACCTTGACATGCAGTTTTCTGCTTCTTAAAGATGATGAATGAACAATAGTTACTGTTTGATGAGTTTCATTCTTCCCATTTGCTTCTGTGCTGAGTCCCATTTTCTCACTGAGATTGTTGGGCCTGAATTCTTTGTCTTTGCTTGTAGCAAACTTTCTTCTGTTGGGTGGAGTTCTGGATGATTTGCAGACTCTTGCTAGGTGTCCTCTTTATCACAACGGAGGCAAATGGTGTCTAAAACTTGCATTCAGTGCGGGGTGGCTTCCCCACAACCTCTGCAGTAGAAATCTTGCCTCTTTCTTCCCAGGTCTTTCTTTTTCGCTCCATTCTGAGTCTGTAAATTCCTTCCTCCACCTCACTACAGTCTGACTCAGAATCTATTTGCTCACAATGAGTTGTTGTGGACTTTTCCACATCAGGATGGCTTGTGGCCTTGTTGATTTTCTTCATGGCTGCTGCTGAGGACTTGGTAGCTTCTGCTGAAGAGGCCTCTTCTATTGCTTCCTTCAGCGTGATCTTAGGTTTCAATAATAACTTGCTCTGAAGCACCTTGTCTTTAAGGCCCAGAACAAATCGATCGTGCATGGCCTCTTCTAAATTGTTAAATTCGCATGCACCCCAATGTCTCTTAAACTTGCCACGAAGTTGTTTACGTTTTCGCTTTCCCCTTGATCACGACGGTAAAACTCATGTCTCTTAATGAGGCACGATACTTGTGGTGTGTAATGGGCTCTTAACAGCTTTTCTAAGTCAGGCCAGTCCATTACCTTCACGTCTGCAGCTCCTGCCAATGCCTTCGCCATCTTGAAAACTGCCGGACCGCAGTGCGTGAGAAAGACCGCCCTCTTCCGCTTCTCGGAAATGTCGGCACGATCGTTTCCCTCCAGATACATTTGGAAATGATCTGCATACGACTCCCAGTCTTCTGCCGTCGGATCGAACAGGGCTGAGGGGGTGTTCAGCGCAGCCATCTCACTCTCCTTCTGTTCCGCGTTGCCTGCTTTTTCAGGGGAATCCCACCTTCGTCGCCAGTGTTAAGTTTGCATGAAGAGACAGACGTGGAGTGCTTCAGTGAAGAGTTTATTAGTGACTACAGCTCAGAACGGACCCGATTTGGCTGGGCTGCAGCTGCTACTTATAGCCAGCAGCCGCAGTTGCCATCCAATCAGAGTGCAGGGTTTTCCCGCACTTTTTAAACCAATCATTTCAAACATTTTACAAGAACAGTTCAAACTAAACCAATGACTTCAAACCTACATACATAACAGTTTTGTTTACACTGTAACCACTACGGTTTAGTAAAAGTATACCTTTCGCTACAAATGGAGTTGAAAGTCTTTCTTTTCTAAGCACTCATGGTGGGACAGAGCTGACAGGGGGCTTGGGCCTACTTCTTTACTTCATTGGATTACATTCACAGTTGATGCCTTTGCTCTACAATTGAGGGTCATTTTCTCCATGGATTATTTTGTATGCTAGAAAGTCAAAGCAATGGCCTCCCCCACAGTCTCATTGGATTGATAGAGTCCGACGATGCAACAGTTTGAAGCATTTCTTTCAAAAAATAAATCAGAATTCTGTATCACTCTAAGCCAATCGAGTTAACAAGAAAAGTTGAATTATGCAAGCTGCATAAATTCTGCAAATGAAATGTATTTACAATTAGGCACTTATTAACCATGCTTCTTTTCTATATCATCATTAGCCCTGGAAGTTTCAGTAAGCCTTTTTAATTAAGCACTGGTAATATAAAAGCAGTCCAATTTTGTCATTTGGTGACCCCTGTGCATTCATGCAGGGCTGCCCCCTGTGGGAAGGTAAAAAGACAATATGGTGGCTGCAGTGGCATGATTGAAGCCCTGTTTCTTTTTAATGTGTTTTATACTTACCCCCTGCACCTCTCCTTGTTGGATGTCCCTGCATTCAACCATATTTATGGTGCTAAACCAATATTGCCCCCTCTTTTCTCCTTGTACAAGTTAATTTCTATGCACATCAAGAGACACAACACAGTTTTTTCTGGAAAAAGAACCAGCAATTCCTACAGATTTTGACTGGTACAAATGGGTGAACATTTATTTGGCTTAGTTTTGAGGGGGAAATACCAATGATCTTTATAAACTGAATGGGAAGAATTTGAGATTTAAAAATACTGTGGGAGAAAAGTAAACTATTAAATGTGGCCATCCCAACTTTCCACAAAGGTTTATTTCCTTTTGCTTTGCAGATGCAGCAAAGTCCCTAGGTGTATATCCCCACATCTCAGCTGTGAGATAAAACAACAAACTGAGCAATTAATTAGAAGAGTTCCATGTTAACTAATATCTCATGTCTAGTTAAGAGTAATAGTAGTAGAAGAAACAGGATACGGGATGAGTGACCATGCACTAAATATATTAAATTGAGTGGTTTCCATCTCTCTATCTGCCATCCAGCTGGAATACAATTTTCACATACTGTTTGTCTTAAAAAAACCCTCAGTTGTCAAGGAAATAGTATAATACTCCAAGTTATATTGCTATCTTAGAAATTCAATGCACAGAAATATATCCTTTTTCCCCACATAAAATTTCTGGTTCCTACTTTTTCAGTTCTGTGTGACTAGGATACTGTGAAGTTAGCAAAAGGACAGAATATTGAAAACATGGTATTTGCACTCTGCTTCCTTAGTGCCTGCCTATCATATTTTAATAGATTTCTGTTTAAGAATGGGTATGGGAGAATTAAACAGCTTATCTGGATAAGCTCTGTAAATGGATTGTGCCTGCTCCAAAATATAGTGATAGTACAACTACATTCTGGTATTGAAATCTTGGACTTTCAGCAAAATTGTAAGTTTCTAGTCAGTGGATGAAATTGAATTTCCTACAAAACACAAATATGTTCCTTGTCATTTTCTAGCCCAATGGCACATACATTCTGCCACATGCTTTGTAGAATAAAGGATATTTGAATAATATTTATTGTATTAACATCTAATGGCCTGCACAATATAGATTGAGTACTCTTTGACTACTAGCTGTCAGTGAGAATGTATATTCCAGACCAAATGAGATGTAGTATTGGAAAACTCTAAATGCTCTCACACCCAGTCTGTCAAGCTAATTACTTTATTGTATTCTGCCTAAAATACAGGAATCTCCCTAGTCTGCTTGCCTTCTCTTGGGAACAAACAGATAAGGTCCCATGGTTTTAGTGGGGGTCAGCACTAGGTCTTTTGTGAGTGCACAATGACTCAAGGCTAATTCCCCACTAGATACCTCCTCCTTGCTTGATTGGCAGTTTCCCAATACAACCTGGGACAAATAAAGTCCTGAATATGGAATATAGTTCAGGCATCATGGGAAAAATAGCCAACCAGAAGCTTGTGCAGTTTGTGTGTGTTTGTGCATGAAGCAGTCCTTATACTGAATTCAAATCCACATTTTTAAAAAATAGACTGGAATCTGTTGATTTGAAACTTTACTGTGGTCATGACCCAATTAGGGAACTGCTGATAGACTGCTGGGAAGACTGCAAGATTAGATAATTAAAGAGCTTACTATTACCATGGGATTAGGTTACTAAGAATCATACTTGGGGAAAACTAGATGCAGATTTGATATAAAGTTGCTTAGTCTGTACTCAGATGCATCATCAGGTTCCTTCATTCTTGGTATACATCCATCTGCCTGAGTCAAAATTTTGCACCCTGTAGATACAACTGTAGATTTTAGTGAGCTGGCCAAGAATATCAAATCCAATAGTTAGAAATTGTCTGTAATTTAAAAATAACCTTTTCTATTAAAAAAACCCACATGGTTGACTCACTAACTTTTGCTCGACTTTCTCATTGGACATAGAGTGTCTGTTAAAAATGCTTAAATTAAGTCTGGATGTGGTGCTTATACCCTTTATTACTGTAAGATTTTTTTCTTAACTTCAACATTCTGTTCTTTGAAGGCTCAGAATATATACAGTTCTACCATTGTTGCCTGAAAACCATCTAACTAAAGATATCAAGTAAAAATACAGTCTAGATCTTCCCTAAGGATATTTGTATTATCAAATTGCAAATCCCATTTTAGAAAGATGAAAAGAATAAAATCTCTGAAAGGACTATAGACTCGAGAAAGTGTGTGTAATGTCATTTCTTTTGAAACTGACATTTTAGCTATAAAGGCAGGAGAAGTGTTTAGAGTTTTAGAGTTTCAGTGGCCAAAGACAAGGGCACATTACATAACCACCACAGTGCTGTTCAGCTGAGAATAGAGGGAAAGAGTGTTGGCAACTTAAAATAACACTTCAGGACCCATTTTTGTTCTACTAGTGTAATGTTGCCAAAATACACTTTGGAAAAGGAAAAATGTGGGCTCCAGATGTGAAAGAGGATTTTACATTGCTGCGTACATTTGTTTTTGAAATATTATTCTAGCTCTGTGTGTAGAAAAGAAGTTTTACATTTTTCTCTCTGCCCTTTTCTTCCTAACTTGTTTCACTTTACTTGTAAATGGTCAAGGTCCTAGCATCCATATTGAATATAGGTAAAGTCCACTATAGACTCTACCTAGAGTCAACTAAAACCTTAAATACCTAATAGAATGGAGTGACAGAAGGACTAAAGAAAAGTCAAGGTGATGACATAGAAAGGCCTAACCCTTTCTACATTTGTCCACATGGAAAAATAATTTTTTAAAAAAAAGCTGGTCAGGGATAAACCACAGTTTGGGATGAAGCATGGCCACCCTCATGGAAAAATCAGATCAAATTGCCATGAGGGAAAAAGAAATACTTCTGCAGAGAAAGTTAAAAATTAAGTATTATATAAAATTGTCCCATCCTCATTTGTTTTCTCTGTGTTAATGAAATTGGGATCTAGTCCATCTCTAGGGGGAAACAAGCTTAAGCCCTTAAGAATCAGCAGAAGGCCAGTCTTTGTGATGCCTGAAGAAGACCACCAAATGGGGCTCTCCTCCGCCGAAAGCTGGTGCTAAATTTTTTTAAAGAGGAGTCAGCAACATGGCTCCATGTAGGGATCAATCCATCTGTTGCTCCCCCAAATCATGTCCAAGCGATCAAATGCACGTCTCAAATGAAATGAAAATTAATCCATTTAAAATAGAAAATGGTTCATGCCATGGTCAAATCTCACAAACTGAATGATCAACATTGATTAGAACATACAGAATTATAGATTTGGAAGTGATCTTGAAGGTCTTGTAGTTCAACCCCCTGCTCAGGCAGGAAATCCTGTACCATGTCAGGCAATTGATTGTCCAATCTCTTCTTATACACCTTAGGTGTTGGAGGACCCACAACTTTTGGAGGCAAGTTGTTCCACTGGTTTGTTTGTTTATTAATTAATTAATTAATTAATCAATCAATTAATTAATTAATTAATTGGTCTTGTATGCTGCCCTATCTCCCGAAGGACTCAGGGCGGCTCACATAAAAAACAATGAATACAAAAGTTAAAAGAGATTAAAAAATATTAAATCAATTAGGACCAAATAAATATTTAAAACCCCACCACAAACATTTAAAACAAGCCCGCTCCTTAGTCCAGGCCGGCTTGTTCAAATAGCCAAGTCTTTAGGCCGCGGCGAAAGGAGCGGAGGTCAGGGGCCAATCGTAGCTCCAGGGGAAGCTGGTTCCACAAAGTGGGTGCCCCCACAGAGAAGGCCCTCCCCCCTAGGGACTGCCAGCCGACACTGTCTGGCTGACGGTACCCCAAGGAGGCCCTGTCTGTGGGCACGCACCGGGCGATTGGTGTTCGATGCTGGCAGGAGACGTTCCCGCAAGTACCCCAGCCTTAAGCCATGTATGGCTTTATAGGTAAGCACTAGCACCTTGAATCTCACACGGAGGGCAGCCAGCAACCAATGCAACTCGCGCAGCAGGGGTGTAATATGGGAGTATCGGGATAACTCCATCACAACCCGCACGGCCGCATTCTGCATCAGTTGAAGCCTCCACGTGGTCCGCAAGGGCAGCCCCATGTAGAGCGCATTGCAGTAGTTGATCCGGGACGTAACGAGCGATGAGTATCGTCCAGGTAGGGGCGCAACTGGCACACCAGGCGCCCCTGGGCAAATGCCCCCCTGGCCACGGCTCCCACCTGTTCCTCCAAACTGAGCCGTGAATCCAGGAGGACACCCAAGTTGTGAGCCCTATCTACGGGGGACAACACCTCTCCCCCATAACCAAAGGTGGAACATCTTGGACCACCCGAGATGCCAGTACGCATAGCCACTCGATCTTGGCAGGGTTGAACTGGAGCCTGTTCCTCCCCATCCAAATCCACACCGCTTCCAGGCAACGAGACATCATGGAGACGGCATCACTGAGTTGGTTTGGGGTGGAGATGTAGAGTTGGCTATCATCAGCATATTGATGATATCTCACCCCAAACCATGGATGATCTCACCCAGCGGCTTCATATAGATGTTGAACAGGAGGGGAGAGAGGACCAACCCCTGGGGCACCCCACAAGTGAGGGGCTGCGGAGCTGACCTCTGCCCTCCTGCCAACACTGATTGCAAGTGCCCCAAAAGGTAGGAGGAGAACCACCGAAGAATGATGCCTCCCACCCCCAACCCCCCGAGGCGCTGCAACAGGATACCATGATCGATGGTATCAAAAGCAGCTGAGAGATCTAATAGGACTAGGACAGAGGAATATCCTCTGTCCTGAGCCCTCCAGAGATCATCCATCAGCATGACCAATGCCATCTCCATGCTGTACCTGGGCCTGAAACCCGATTGGTATGGATCTAGGTAATCAGCTTCCTCCAGGAACCTCAGAAGCTGGGATGCCACCACGTTCTCAACAACCTTCACCATAAAGCGAAGGTTGGAGACTGGATGAAAGTTGTTCAAAACAGCTGGGTCCAAGGCAGGCTTCTTGAGGAGGGACCTCACCACTGCCTCCTTCAAGGCGGCCGGGAAGAACCCCTCACTCAATGAAGCAGTGACAACTGCCTGGAGCCAGCCTCGTGTAACCTCCCGGGTGGCATACACCAGCCAGGAAGGACACGGGTCCAATAAACACGTGGTGGAACTCAGCCTCCGCATGGCCCTGTCCACTTCATCTGGAGTCACAGGGTCAAACTCATCCCAGGTCATAACAACCAGACCCGACGCTACTCCCTCGTCAGACTCTAGCCAGTTGGAGTCCAAGCTGGCCCAAATCTGAGGGATCTTGTCCTGCAGGTGATGACTAAATTCCTCGGCACGTCCTTGCAAAGGGTCACCCCCCCAATTCAAGAGGGAGCGGGCAACGCCAAACAGGGCGGCCGGGCGATTCTCTGCGGATGAAATGAGAGCAGCGAAGTAAGAGGACCTCACTGCTCTCATCGCCACCAGGTAGGTCCTAGTAAAGGACCTCAACTGGGACCAGTCAGATTCAGAATGGCTGGACCTCCAACTGCTCTTTAGGCCCCTCCTCTGTTGCTTCATTTCCCAGAGCTCCATGGAAAACCAAGGAGCTAACCGGGATCTGCAGTGGGTCAGGGGCCACAAAGGGGCAACTCAGTCAAGAGCCTCTGAGGCAGCCTGTTGCCAGGCATTCACCAGGGTCTGGGCCGAGTTGTGAGTAAGGGAGGCAGGAAACAACCCAAGCACCGACTGAAACCCCTCTGGGTCCATCAGGCGCCTGGGACGGAACCACCTGGTCGGTTCCATGTCCCAGCAGTGTGGAGTGATGTAATGGAAGCCTAGCCAAAGGAGGAAATGATCGGTCCATGACAGGGGTTGTGAAGTTAATAATCCCTCCCCCAGATCATTATACCACTGTCCGGAGATAAAAAACGAGGTCGAGTGTGTGTCCACCCTCATGGGTCAGACCCTGAACTATTTGGGTCAGATCCATAACTGTCATGGAAGCCATGAACTCCCACTCCAACCCCGACACCCCACCCAGAGAGGGGAGGCTGAAGTCCCCCAAGACCATAAGCTTAGGGAACTCTACTGCCACCCCCGAGAGGACGTCGAGTAGCTTGGGCAGGGCTGTTGTCATGCAGCTGGGAGAAAGTTACATGAGCAACAGGCCTAACTGACCCCCAGGAGAAGAGACTCACACCTGCCTATCTGCGGAACAGTGACCACCCTCGGACAAAAGGACTCTCTAACAACCACCGCCACTGCCCCGCCCCTACCCTGGGCTCAAGGTTGGTGTAGCACCTGGAAACCTGGGGGGCATAAATCACACAGAGGGACCCCTCCCTCTGGTCCCAACCAGGTCTCTATGATGCAAGCCAGGTCTGCAGCCTCCTCAATCAATTCCTTGATGAAGGGGGCTTTATTCACCACGGACCTGGCATTGACATAAACCATCCCGAGCCCAGGAACCTGACCTCCCGTACCCCGGGGGAGTGGGTAGAAACCAGAGGGTCAGAGCACGCCACCGCTCATAAATAGCAGGGGTGCACTCCCCTATACCGATCCAGCCCTCTGTTTCATCGTCCCCTGCCATACCCAATCGCCGTGGAGATCTTAATTGTTCTGTCAGGAAATTTCTCCTTAGTTCTAGGTTGCTTCTCTCCTTGATATTGGAACACTGCTATCATGTCACCCCTAGTCCTTCTTTTCATCAAATGTGCATTATCATTTATATAGAAGGAGGTCTGCGTAAATTGCAGCTTCCCATCAGACACAACCACACTTTCGAGTGAACCTTAAGGGTATCAGCTGTAATCACTTTATGCTAAAAATAGTTGCAAGCTAAGCTACCTACCACAGAGCAAATGTTTGTTGAATGGCAGCTGTGAAAAGAGTTGTTTCTCTGAACAGACGGAAGGAAAAGGAAAATAATATACTTTGGTCACAGTATTCATGTGAATAGAACAGAATGACTTATCAGAAAGACCTATTGAATTTAATGAAAGGCCACTGGCATGGCTACGTTGTGCCAGGATCAGGACCAGGGTAATTGGATGCATTAAAAAATAATGGCATGCTCTGCTGAGCTAGTTTAATAGGGCACTGATGAGGGTGACATTTAGGGAAGTGATGAAAATGGATATTTAGCCTAAGATCATACAGAATATATCGCCATGGGAGCCTACAGATAAACCTCTTACCATTTTGGTGCCTAAAGGCAATTATATGTGATAGCTTTTGTGCCTTTCGTATTGCTAAATCTGTAAGATATCTTAAACCGCATAGGAAGCAGTATTTAACTTGCTTGATGAGAGACACTGTGGCTTAGCTCAGTTATACTCTATGATCCTGAGGGATTTCCCATAATCCAAGCTTTCTTGGTGAGTTGCTGAAATAGTCACTGGAAATACACTCTGCATAGAGGGAAAGAAGAGGCCTCTTAGCCTTCAGTGCTAAAGACTAGGTTTAGGTGTTAGAACCATAGACTCATAGGGCTGGAAGGGATCTTGGAGGTCTTCTATTCAGCCCTCGGGCCAAGGCAGGAGACCTTATTCATCCCAGTTAAATGGTTTTCCAATCTTTTCTTGAAAGCTCCCACAACTCTAGGAGGTAAGCTGTTCCACTGATTGTTCTTACAGTCTGGAAATTTCTCCTTGGTTCCGGATTGGATCTCTTTTCCACCCATTGCTTCTTGTCCTGCCCTCAGGTGCTTTGGAGAATATGTAAACTCCCTCTTCCCTATGATAGCCCTTCAAATATTGGAAAATGGCTATCGTGTTACCCCTAATACTTCTCTTCATTAGGCTAGACACATCTAGTTCTCTTAACCATTCCTCATACAGTTTAGCCACCACACCCTTTATTGTTGCTCTTCTTGCACATTTTCTAGAGCCTCAGGATCTTTCTTTTATTGAACTGACCAAAACTGGATGTAGTATTCCAATATTGAGTTAACTAAGACAGTATAAAGCCATTCTATCACTTCTTTGATCATGATGTTATCCCTCTGTTGATGAGCCCAGGACTGCACAGGTGCGATCCCTGTCACAGGTACTATTGTTGAGCCAGGTGCTGCTTATTCTATAGCTGTTCATTTGGTTTTTCCTGCCTAAGTGTAGGACCTTGAGCAGTTTTGTTCATGTAAGTGTGTGAATACTTAATTCAGAATTCATTCATTCATTCATTCATTCATTCATTCATTCATTCATTCATTTTAGAGGCAGCCTGACTCCATATTTTAAAAGCAAACATAATAACAATTAAGAAACAGATCATAGATTTCAGAGCAGCACAAAAACCAAATCAACAATAAAAATCAACCTACACAGGCTCAGTAGCCATTCTATTTCAAGACCGGGCAGAACTATTAGTCTAAAAAAAAATGTTTGGAAGAACATTAGGGTGAGAACCATGCAGAACTCTGGGGTTTTTTTTTGAGGGGGGCAGATGATGGTTCAGGAATTCTGGAATTAAAGTCCATACCTCTTAAACTTGCTGAGCTTGTGAAAAACAGCCCTACAGTAACAACCATTGTAAAGGACAACAGTGGCTCTATTTCAGTGATGTTGCCATGATTTGTCAGCATGACATTGGTATAAATTGCAGCACATTCAGACTCAGCAATTAAAAGGTGGGAATCCCAGAAGGGATCAGCTTTTATCTAGCATGCTCAGAAGGGAAAACGTTTAAAACAGCTTGTTTCATATGTGGCAATTCATAACAGCTTTTGATGATGAGAATAAAGAACAAGGGGACCTGCTGAAACAGAGAGCTATTATTAGGCTTGTGAGTGCAGGAAGAAAGCTCTCGTACCCTTCCTCCCAAGTTTTTCCTTCTCCTGTTTTTAATTGAGAGGAAACTGGCATGTTTCCAAGGGATGCCTTTAGCATTTGGTGGCCATTACTACACACAGACACACACACACTCCTTGCAGGTCCAGTGGGCTCTTATGAAAGTACCATGTACCTTCCCTAACCCCCCCACCATTCAAATTCTTGCCTCTCACATGACTTGTTACAATATTAACCATGAAGATTTTTGGTTTTTTTTTTACCTTCATATTTGCCCTTTACAAATAATTAATAATAATCCAGTATGATCTTTTTCTGCTGCTAGACTGCTGGCTCTACCCCGGGAATACTTTTTAAATTCAGCACTTGTGTTGCTTCTGAATAGTGAGGAAAATCAAATGAAAAGTGTACAGTCTAGGGGACGTTTATCTTTCCCAAGGCAGAATTTCAGAAAACCTCTCTATTCTTCAGATGTGGCTGGATCGTTCTATTCAGTTGCTAAGATGTTCTTCTCAATGCTTTTCTTGTTTGTGTTGAGCTATTTATACAATCATCGTCAAGCTCTTTACTCTGCTTCTTAAAAGAAGAGGTCGGACAGAGAGCCTAGTACACAAAAAGCTGTTTTCAGTTTACGTCAGATGGTGTCAAAGATTTCTGTGAGCTTGAATGAATCAGCTCGATTCTGTTATTTTTCTGATGCTTTGGGAATCGGGAATCAGGAACATGGGGCTCCAAAACATTTGGAACAAACTGCTGTGATGAAAAATGACAAGATATCCATCGTGATGGTCAAATCATAACCCCCAATGTTGTACTTTGTCCCACAGAAGTCATGTAGTTTGTATTATATCCTATATTTTGTCATTCCCTCCCCAAATACAGGTAGACCTCGACTTACAATAGTTCGTTTAATGGCCGTTCAAAGTTACAATGGCCCTGAAAAAAGTGACTTATGACCTTTGTAGGAACCCCACTCTATGGTTATGCGATCAAAATTCAGGTGTTTGGCAACTGACTCATTTATGATGGTTGCAGAGTCCAAGGTCATATGATCACCTTTGGACAAGCAAAATCAATGGGAAAACCAGATTCACTTAACAATCGTGTTACTAACTAATCAACTGCAGTGATTCACTTACCAACTGTGGCAAGAAAAGTTGTAAAATGGGGCAAAACTCACTTAACAAATGTCCCACTTAACGACAGAAATTTTGGGCTCAATAGTGGTCATAAGTCAAGGACTACCTATATATACACTACCTATATATACCATGTATATATATATCTATATATATAGAGATTCAACCTGCCTCAATTTTTTCAGTTTATTTTAGTTAACAGAAAGCACATCTCCAGCTTCCAGCATGGGTTTTCTTTCATGGAATGCCTCTAGAATACTCATGGATAGTTGCAGTTGAGAGATTCATTTGAAAATTTAGAAACTGTTCAGGGTGAAGATAAATGGGGATCATAGAGAGTGCAGGGTTTGAGGAGAAAGAATGGCAGGGAGAAAACTGTTAGGGTTTGTGGTTTTTTTTGCTACATTGGTGTTTTGTCATCAATCAGATCAGTTAAAGGCCTAGAGGCTGCATTTATATCCTAGGCAAAGCTTAGTTGTAATCATCATTCAGTTTTAGGGATTAGTATATTTGTTCACCATAAATCTCAATTATTGAATGTGTTATGTATGTAGGTTTGAATGTTACTGGTTTAGTTTGATTTGTTCTTGTAAAATGTCAAATATGATTGGTTTGAAAAGTGCGGGAAAACCCTGCACTCTGATTGGCTGGCAACTGCGGCTGATGGCTATAAGTAGCAGCCGTAGCCCAGCCAAGATGGGTCCATTTGAGCTGTAGTCACTAATAAACTCTTCACTGAAGCTCTTCGCATCTGACTCTTCATGCAAACATAACACTGGCGACGAAGGTGGGATTCCCCTGAAGAGAAGACGATGCGGAAGACAAGCAGAAGAGCGAGATGGCTGCGCTGAACACCCCCAGCCCCATTCGATCCGGCAGAAGACTGGGAATCGCGGATCGCCCCAAATGTATTTGAAGGAAACCGCCGACATTCTCGAGAAGGAAGAGGGCGGTCTTTCTTACGCACTGCGGTCCGCAGTCTTCAAGATGGCGAAGGCATTGGTGGGAGCTGCAGACGGAAGGTAATGGAATGGCCTGATTTAGAAAAGCTTTTAAGAGCCCATTACGCCTCACAAGTGTGCCTCATTAAGAGACACGAGTTTTACCGTCGGGATCAAGGGGAAAGTGAAAACGCTAACGACTTCGCGGCAAGTTTAAGAGACATTGGGGTGCATGCGAGTTTAACAACTTGGAGGAGGCCATGCGGATCGATTTGTTCTAGGCCTCAAAGACAAGGTGCTTCAGAGCAAATTGTTATTAAAACCTAAGATCATGTTGAAGGAAGCCATAGAAGAGGCCTCTCAGCAGAAGCCACTAAGTCCTCAGTGGCAGCCATGAAGAAAATTAACAAGGCCTCAAGCCATTCTGATGTGGAAAAGTCCACAACAACTCATTGCAGCAGATAGATTCTGAATCAGACTGTAGTGAGGTGGAGGAAGGAATTTATAGACTCAGAATGGAAAAGAAAAGAAAGACCTGGGAAGAAAAAGGCAAGACTTTATTGCAGAGGTTGTGGGGGCACCCCACTGAATGCAAGTTTCTTGATACCATCTGCCTTCGTGTAGAAAAAAGAGGTCACTTAGCAAGGGTCTGCAAATCATCCAGAACTCCACCACACAGAAGAAAGTTTCCTGACAAAGATTTCAAGCCCAACAACTTCAGTGAGAAAATGGGGCAACTCAGAAGCAAATGGGAAGAACGAAACTCATCAAACAGTCACCATTGGTCACTCTTCAACCTTAAGAAGCAGAAAAGTACATGTGAAGGTACTCATTGAAGGAAGGCCTTGCCAAATGGAAGTGGACTCAGGCTCATATTTATCTATGGTGTCATGGGACACTATTCACAGGCTACTTCCCAACATTCAGAAGAAACATTTCCAGAAGCAAGCACTGACTCTTAAAGACTACCAAGGGAACAAGATTCCAGTAGTTGGAACAAGAGAATTCAACATGAAGTTCAAAGGCCACACCAAACGTTTGCCCCTGACCATCGTGGACAAGGATCGCCCAAGCTTGCTGGGACTTGAGTGGTTCAATCCACTAGGCCTCGAGGTGACGGGCATCAATCATGTGAGCAACTCTGAATGGGAGGAGTCCTTAAAGTCTGAGTTTCCAGAGGTCTTCAGCGACAGATTGGGCAAGTATATGGGGACCCCTATCACTTTCAACCTAGATCCCAAGGTGCCCCCAATTCGTTTAAAGCCCAGGAGGGTTCCATTTGCTTTAAAGGAAAAAATTGATGCACAATTAGATAAATTAATTGCTCAAGGGGTTTTAGAGCCCGCTGATCACTCCAGATGGGAGACACCCATAGTCACACCTGTCAAGACTGATGGGTCAGTAAGAATCTGTGGGGATATAAGGGGACTGAACCATGCATGGCAGAGCATACCCAGTTCCAGTAGTGCATCATCTATTACATTCACTTGGCAGTGGTACAGTTTTTGCCAAATTGGATCTGGCCCAGGCATATCAACAACTAACAGTTGATGATGTCACTGCAGAGGCCCAAACCATTGTGACTCATAGAGGTGCCTTCAAATGTAAAAGGCAATTTGGATTGGCACCAGATCTTCAAAGCCTTATGGAAAGGATGGTCCAAGGACTGCCAGGTAGTGCCTTATTTTGATGATGTATTAATCTCTGCTGAAATGACACTCAGTTACAAGAGAGACTCAGAGAAGTTCTTACCAGATTCAGAAAAGCTGCAGGAAGTACTCTTAAAACTGACAAGGTTGAGTTCCTGGGCTATATGATTGACAAGCATGGCATCCAACCTACCGATGCCAAGGTTCAAGCAATCAAAGAAGCCTTAGACCAAAATGCAAAACAGATTTGCAAGCCTTCCTTGACTCATTAACTTTTATCACATGTTCCTACCTCAGAAGGCAACCATTGCAGAACCATTGCACAGATTACTTTGACAAAAGTCTGTTTGGGTCTGGGAACAATCAGCATTTAACATTATGGCTACTGTACTCATACAGTTCTCTGAGAATTTGCCTGTTGTACTGACTTGTGATGCAACCTTTGGAGTGGGGGTTTGAGCCAGGCTTTCAGCGAGGAGGAAGCCCTGTATTGCATTTTACTCTCAACATTCTGACCAAAGCAGAGAGGGACATACAGCCACTGGACAAGGAAGCATTAAATTGTTGCAGCTGTCAAGAAATTTCATGAATATTTGTATGGGAGAACATTTACCATTGTTACAGATCACAAACCTTTGTTAGGCAAGAATGCTGAGGTGGAATGAATTTCTTGCTGCTTATTCTTACAAACTTATCCACAAACCTGGCAAGGACATTGGACATGCTGATGCACTGAGTCGTTTTCCACTTCCTTGCCACAAGGAGGACTTTGAACCTGAAACACACACCTTTTTCCTAGAAACTGTTGCCAAGCTTCCAGTGCATGCTGCTGAAATTGCCAGAGAGACTGCCAAAGACACTTTATTGGCTCCTGTTATAGGCTGGATTAAGAAAGGTTGGCCCTCTTCAGATCTACCTCACCTGGCCCAACCTTTTAAGTCCAGGCAAACTGAATATTCTGTATTAAGAGGATGTATTTTTGTGGGGTAACAGGGTGGTTATTCCTGCAAAACTACAAAGAGAGGTTTTGGAAATGTTACATGAGGGTCATCCTGGTATTGTAAGGATGAAGGATTGGCCAGGAGTTGTATGGTGGCCAGGTATTGACAAAATGGTTGAAAACTGGGTTGCATCTGGTCCCAACTGTCAGGTCAGGCCTGCCCCACCTCTCACCCCCCACACAGAATGGGAATGTCCTAGGGCCCATGGTCTAGGATTCACATTGATTGAAGAGGCCCTACCAGAGGGCACACCTTTCTTATTATAGTAGATGCATATTCCAAATGGCTAGAGGTAATCCCTATGGCATCCACCACAACTGATGCTGTCATCAAGCAGCTCAAAAACTTTGTAACCCACGGGTTACCTCTGATTCTTGTCTCTGACAATGGCCCTCAATTTACATCCAACTTTTTGAATCCTATTTAGCACAACAGGGTATCAGACATGCCCTTACTGCCCCTGGGCACCCTTTCAGCAACTGGGTCCTGGGGACATCACTGAGAAAGTTGAAAAACTTCTTAGTGTTCAGCACATCACTCCTAACCCATCTAATAACTTATTCCCAGCCGAAGTTGTTGATGGGTAGGAAACTTAGGTCTTCCCTTGACCGCCTTCATCCCACTTACGCACCCAACGCACCACTAGATTCCACTTCCAAAGTTTGCACATTCAGTGTGGGTGATTCTGTTTATGCTAAGAACCTTATGGGTGAACTTTGTGGATTCCTGCTGAGATAACTCAAATCACAGGCCCTCGTTCTTACAGGGAAAAACAGAGGATGGAATCCTCTGGAGCAGGCACATTGATCAACTTAGATCCAGAGGTTCTCTCAGGAACATCACACTTGTTCCTCTCTATTTCTCACCTGATATCAATTCTAGGGAAGGGGAAGAGCAGGAGGATAATCAGCAAGCAAGAATCCATCCCATGTGTAACCATTATGACTTAGGAACCATTCCAAAACCTGCCAAAATCCATCCTTAGAAGTGGAAGATTGTACATCACTACCTGACTTGGGTGCTGACATTGGGCTGAGATGTTAGGAGAGACCAGATTCTAACAATCAAACAGGATCTTCTTTCACAGGAAGTCCCAGTAGGGAAATGTCAGCAGACACATTTCCTCTCTCACTGGGTGAGAATGTAAAACTTCTGAACCACGAAGTCTCAACGCATTACAGTTAGCCCCACCTATTTAAAAGAATACATTAGATAGGTTGGGGGTGGTGGACAACCTCAGTGGAGAGGCTGTACATTAAATGCCTGCTCTAAGATCCAGCTGGTATGCCAATCCACCTAGTGGGATTGACTACCTGACTTGGGTGCTGACATTGGGCTGGAGATGGGTTGGGAGGAGAGACCAGATTCTAACAATCAAACAGGATCTTCTTTCACAGGAAGTCCCAGTAGGAAATGTCAGCAGACATTTCCTCTCTCACTGGGTGAGAATGTTAAAACTTCTGAACCACGAGGTCTCAAGCATGCCTTAAGAGCCCCACCTATTTAAAAGAATACATTAGATAGGTTGGTGTTTGGTATGGACTGAACCTAGTGGGGAGGGGTGTTATTTATGTAGGTTTGAATGTTATTGGTTTAGTTTGAATTGTTCTTGTAAAATGTCAAATATGATTGGTTTGAAAAGTGCGGGAAAACCCTGCACTCTGATTGGCTGGCAATTGCGGCTACTGGCTATAAGTAGCAGCCGTAGCCCAGCCAAGATGGGTCCATTCGAGCTGTAGTCACTAATAAACTCTTCACCGAAGCTCTTCGCGTCTGACTCTTCATGCAAACATAACAGAATGAATCCAGAAAATGGGTTAATTTAGTAGTCAGGTTAAGTACGTTGTGTGAACAGAACTAGAGGTGACATGAGGGGTGGGATTGTACTAGTTCGCATCTATTCGTTAGAACCAGTTGTTAACATTCTAAGCAGTTCAGAGAAGCAGTTGTTAGAAGAAATTACTGGCTAATCCTGTAAGGAAGACAGGAAGGAAATTCTGGTGTTGCTTACAGAAACTGCCTCTCCATTAACCCTTATTACATTCTTGGCAGGACTAGACTTCCTGTCTCAGGAACATCTCTGGAGGATTTTTCCCTCCTTTGCTGGTACTTTGCTTGTGTGGAGTGTACAAGGCGAGGAGATGCATCCCTCAGTGTGAGTGATGTTGAGTTGACCATGGCCAGCCAGTCACATGACCACCAAGCCATGTCCACCCAGTCACATGACCGCCAAGCCACGCTCACCAACTAAGCCATGCCCACAGAACTGGTTGTTAAAAAATTTGAATCCCACCTCTGGGTGACGTGAAGACAATATTCCAATATCTGAGGGGTTGCCATAAAGAACAGGGAGTCAACCTCTTCTTTAAAGCATCAGGAGGCAGAACAAGGAGCAAAGGGTGGAAACTAATCAAAGAGAGAGGCAACCTAGAACTAAGGAAAAATTCCTGACAGAACAATTAATCATGGAACCACTTGCCTTCAGAAGTTGTGGTGTTCCAACACTGGAAGTTTTTAAGAAGAGATTGGACAACCATTTGTCTGAAATGGTATAGGGTTTCTTGCCTGAGAAGCGGTTTGCACTAGAAGACCTTGAAATCCCTTCCAACTCTGTTATTCTGTTATTCACTCTTCAAGTGGTTTACCTACTATAGCTGCTATGACAATGCCAAATAGGTTTTATGTTTGTTTCTGGGCAATTTTCTTGAATTAGTTTTTGAATTCAGTTCCAAAAGGGTGCTTTGGAACATACATCCAGGTATGATAACCTTCATCTTTTCCCATGATTATACACAAGTTGCAGACAGGTGCTATGTTTACATTTGGGCAACCTCAGAAGCATGTTTCTGGAATAAAAATGTAACAGAACATATTTAGCCATAGTGAATATATTATTTTGAAAGCTAGAGATCATTTATTACCGTTGACTAGTTTGGGGTATGGTCAGATTGTTGAGCATATATAATCTGTTTTGAAATTTAAAGGAAAACATTGCAAAAAGCCTCTCTCTTTCTTTATAGGTGCATCTCATAGACCTCAATTTATGCCTGTTCTAGCTGAGTCTGACAGGTCCATGGGTGCAGTTTCTCATTTATCTCCTAGTCATATTTTAAAAATAGCCAGCATTAGGGGTATTATTTAGATGCTCTGCATTAAGTTCAATATATCTTTCTTTTGCTAACACTACAGAAAATCAATCCACATGGGCAGGAAACTTTAGATGTTCCATTGCTAACATAGAAGAACAGAAACAAATGGGAAGATCCATAGAAGGGAATTTGCAGTGCAAATTGCAAAAAACACCTCTGTGGGTGGTTTTAAAATTAGACAGACATATATAGATCAAATGGCTTTGCAAAAGAGACAGGCACTCCATCAACTAAAACGGAAGTGTGGGAGGGAAGCGTACACATTTTTGACCATATTACCAAACCACTGACTTTGATCTTAAATTTTATTTAGTTTCTACTGATAGAACATTTAGATTAGAAGTGGTTGCAGATTTGCTGGACTAGAAACCATCTATATATTAGTCAAGTTCTCTTGTCTGTTTGTAACCTTCAATTAGTCCAAACAGTGCACCATAGTACAAAATATTTTGAATCAAGGTACTCACATCTTTTAACTTAAACAATGCATAATCTGGGATCCATTAACCCCTTGTAATTGAAATTTCAAGAATTTGCACATCAGTTATACTTGCAAAATTGTGGCTGCTACAGCACTGCTGCAGTCAAAGTGACTTTGCTTTTCAGCACTCCTTCCCAGGTTTCCACAAGGAAAGTCAATGGGGAAGCCAACAGGAAATCGGAAATCACTTCTATTTCCTCTGTCTTTTTTCCCACTCATTCTGTTTTTCTGTTTAGGTAAGAAAATATATCTGAAAGGATGACTCACTGGGTCATGGATTGCCTAGTATCTGAGGTAGTACAGTATGTGCAAATATAGCCAAAAGTTAACTGTAACTTCTTCCAAAGATTGAATTACTAGATGATGGATTATATCAGATCCTTGGCTAACTGCTTACTAATACTATTATTTATTAAATAAAGCTGAAGAAAAGTTTAAATATTAAAGGGAAAATAAAAATATTATTTTCAGATTTGTATACCCTGCGCGTGCCCAACAAGATGGCCGAACATACGTAGAGCTCCGCAGGAAGGAAAATTTGGTCTTGTCCTGAGGGAGGCTTGAGGAGCTTCTACATCTCCCCAACCTGAGGGCAGGCAGCAGAGATCACAGGGAGCTGATTGATATCATCCAAGCTGGTTCCCTTTGAAGGGAAAGGAAAACCACGGGTCCCAGTTGTGCAGATCGCTGGCTTGCTGACAGCGGCAGGGTTGGCAGTTGGAGCTCCGGTGGTTCTGATGATTGGCGGTGGTGACTGTGAAATCTCAGACGACGCCTCCTGAACCACTGGAGGAAGCAACGGATCCCAGCTGATGCTCCGACTCCGATGCCGCTGAGCCAGCTGATTTGTCAGCAGCAGGACGAGTTTCGCTCCAGCAATCTCGGCAGCTGACTTGTCAAGGTGGCGACGAGATTGACGGTTGGAGCTCCGGCGGTTTCGGCAGTTGGAGGTGGAGATCATGGATTCGTGGGTGACGTTTCTTTTTCCTGGCCCCACTGGCAGAGATGGCAGATTCCCGGCTGATACATTGTTGCGGGCCACCAGACCAGCTGGTTTGACAGCTGGGAAGAGGGTTGCACTTCAGCAATCTTGGCAGCTGACGATGGAGATCATATGGCTTCAGGCAGTGCCGTTTGAGCTGAGTACTGTCGAGGGGAGCCACGGATCCTGTTGACGATCCAATGTGGACCATCGGGGTTGCTGGGACGGAGACTGGGACAGCAATATTTGTCCCAGTGGTTTCAGCAACTCCGATGATTCTAGCTGCTACAATGTCCTGGGTGGCTCTGGCTCCAGCAATCCTAGTGTTTCTACCTCGATAACCTTAGGGCTTTTTACGGCGCTGGTGGCCTCAGCCTAGATGATTCTGATGGCTTTAATGGCTGCATCACCAATGGTTGGGATTCTACATTGTGTAGTAACATTTCCTATGATCGTACCAATAAGAGAAATGCTGGACAATTGCCCGGATGGTGGCTGGAATTGGGCTCGGGGGCTTGGAGGTGGACCCGAGACCGCTATTGACTTTTTGACTGCCACTACCATGGATGATTACAACCGTCCTATCTGGTGCTGTCCTCTAACTTCTACCTCTCTCTCCCCTGCCTCATACAAATCGCCATTTGTCCACACAGATTCCTGACCCCGTACACCTTTAACATCAAAGGAAGAACCACAGCTAACCTATAGATCTAAGCCCTTTTCTACTATGACTATGGATGGCTATGTAATTTCTCCCCCATCCAACCGGGATTCTGGTTCTCTGATACTCACTGCAAAAGCCTCCCCCCCTCTGTTCTATCCCAGCTGGACTTACATCAAGGAACTTATTAACACACTCAACCATTATGATAAGAACACAATTGGATTGTACTCACTGCTTCTGCTATTTGATAAAAACACCTGTCTTAATCTTCATCTGGCTTAATCATTGGAATGCCACGAATAACAAGAACATAGTGGCTATCTCTAAAAACTCTATCAACAATCTCCTAAACAGCCACGAGAAGGCAATTAAAACCAAACTATCCAATTTGGTTGGAACCATGCTGAGATGAACAATTACCAATTGGACATTTCCATCTATAGACCATTTTCCCTCAAGAAAAGATCTAATACTCTATGCTGACTTACCTGGCAACAGAGTTACAGGCCTTAAGGGATACTCCATTATCCTGGACATGGCCCACTGAACTCTCTCTAAATTACCTCGAGGACGGATTTTGGAATCCAGAGAGGTGGCATGACGTGGGTGTGGGGCGGAGTCTGAGGAGATGTAACAAAAAGAATTCCAAGACCTCATTAATTAAATTCTTAGACCACTACTTAAGAGGATTGGGAAAGAGGAGGGATGATCAAACCAAATTGAAATCAAAAATAACACCATCAGGATCTCCTCAGTCCGGGTTGGAAACGATTTGCGGCGGGGAGGGGGTGGAGTTCAGGCTCTCTGGGGTACTGGGGGGAGGGGTGGGGGGAATAATCCCCACAGTGACGGGGAATGGCAATAGAGGAATGAACGGTGGGCCATATCGATTTCTGGGTGCACGCTCCCGCTATCTTCGAGCGGTGGTGTGCACCGACCCATTGGTTCACTCCCACATACCTGGGGGCTTGGAGGACTGACCCCCTGGACTCAGGTTGGTCTATTTAAATGACAGGTCCATAGTTAACAAAGCCCCCTCATCCAGGATTTGATTGAGGAGAAAAGTGCGGACCTGGCCTGCATCATGAAGACCTGGTTAGGCCCAGAAGGGGGAATCCCTCTAACAGATATATGCCCACCAGGTTTCCATATAATACACCAACCTCGAGCCCAGGGTAGGGGTGGAGGAGTGGCAATTGTCATCAGGGAGGCCTTAAACCCGAGGGAGACCACTGTCACGCAGATAGGCAGCTGTGAATCTCTCCTCTTGAGGCTGGGCCCTGAAGGTCAGTTGGGCCTGCTGCTGGCATACCTATCTCCCAGCTGCATGGCAGCAGCCCTGCCTGCACTGCTAGATGTCCTCTGGGGTGGCGGTTGGGATCCCCAGACTTATTGTACTGGGGGACTTCAACCTACCTTCTCTGGGAAGGGCGTCGGGGATGGCGCAGGAGTTCATGGCCTCCATGGCGACCATGGACCTGACCCAGATAATACAGGGACCAACTCATGAGGGGGGACACATGCTTGACCTTGTTTTCATCTCGAGACAGTGGGTAAATGATCTGGGAAGGGGATCTCCTTCTACACAACCTCTGCTATGGACAGATCATTTCCTCCTTCAGATGGCCTTCCGATATGCCACTCCCCGTCACTGGGAAGCGGAACCAAGAAAATGATTCCACCCCAGGTGCCTAATGGACCCTGAAAAATTCCAGGTGGCTCTTGGGTCAATTCCGGTCTCCTTAGCCAGCAACTTGGTGGATGCCCTGGTGGATGCCTGGCAAGCAGCCGCCACCAGGGCACTAGACTGAGTTGTTCCTCTGCGGCGTCTGACCCGCTGTGGATCCTGATTAGCTCCTTGGTTCTCTGAGGAGCTTTGAGAAATGAAGTGGTGGAAAAGATGCCTAGAGAGCTGTTGGAGATCCAACAGAACCGAATCTAACCGATCGCAGTTAAGATCCTATCTTGCTGCAATGAAAGCGGTGAAATGTTCATACTTCTCCACTCTCATTGCATCTGCAGACAATCGCCCAGCTGCCCTGTTTAGGATCTCGCGCTCCCTCCTTAATCAGAGGGAAGGGGGGATCCATTGCAGGGACGCACTGAGGAATTTAGTCAATATCTGACGGACAAGATCACTCAGATCCGGACAAGCTTGGACTCTGACTGGGCAGAGTCTGGCGAAGTTTCAATGACTGGTCTTAGAAATACCATCTGGGAAGAATCCTGTGACCCCAAAAGAAGTGGACAGCATCATGGGGAAGCTGAGTGCAGCCACATGTTTATTGGACCCGTGTCCTTCCTGGCTGGTTTATGCTGCCCGGAAAACAACACAAGGCTGGCTACAGGCAATAATCAACTCCTCTTTGAGTGAGGGTTCCTTTCCCACCGCCTTAAAGGAGGTGGTGGTGAAACCCCTCCTCAAGAGACCTGCTCTGGATCCAGCTAACTTAAACAACTTTCGTCCAGTCTCCAACTTTCACTTTATTGCGAAGGTTGTTGAGAGTGTGGTGGCCCAACAGCTTCCACTGTTCCTGGAGGAAACTGACTATCTGGACCCATACCAATCAGGCTTCAGACCCGGTCATAGCATGGAGACAGTGTTGGTCACATTGGCAGATGATCTCTGGAGGGCTCGGGACAGAGGTTACTCCTCTGTCCTCATTCTACTAGATCTCTCAGCGGCTTTTGATACCATTGACCATGGTATCTTACTGTGATGCCTCGAGGGATTGGGAGTGGGAGGCACTGTCTTACGGTGGTTCTCCTCCTACCTCTCGGGTCATACACAGATGGTGTTGGCGGGGGGCAGAGGGTGACCCTGAGGCCCCTTCTTTGTGGGGTGCCCCAGTCCTCTCACCCCTGCTATTCAACATCTACATGAAACCGCTGGGTGAGATCATTCATGGTTTTGGGGTGAAATATCATCAATATGCTGATGATACCCAACTCTTCATCTCCACCCCTAACCAACCCAGTGATGCCCTCAATGTGATATCTCAGTGTCTGGAGGTGGTACAGGCCTGGATGGGGAGAAACAGGCTTCGACTGAACCCAGCTAAGACCGAGTGGCTGTACGTACTGGCATCTCAAATAGTCCAGGAGATTCCATCACTAACTGTGGGGGGAGAGGTGTTACCCCCCCATAGAAAAAGCATGCAGCTTAGGTGTCCTTCTGGATGCACAACTCAACTTAGAAGAACAGGTGGGGACCGTGACCAGAGGGGCATTCGCCCAGATCCGTCTGGTGTGCCAGCTACATCCCTACCTGGACCAAGATGCCATACGTACAGTCACTCATGCACTCGTTATCTCTTGTCTAGACTACTGTAATGCTCTCTACATGGGGTTGCCCTTGAGGACCATTCGGAGGCTTCAACTGGTCCAGAATGCGGCAGCACGGGTTGTGATGGGAGGCTCCCGATACTCTCATATTACACCCCTCCTGTGCGAGCTACACTGGTTACCGGTTGCCCTCCGGGTGAGATTCAAGGTGCTGACACTGACCTATAAAACCCTTTATGGCATTGGACCAGGATACCTGCGGGAGACCCTATTGCCAATAACAATCTCCCAACGTCCCATGTGCTCCCATAGAGAAGGCCTTCTCCAAGTACCATCAATACAACAATGTCGTCTGGCCGTCCCCAGGAGTAGGGCCTTCTCAGTGGGAGCACCCACCCTATGGCATCAACTCCCCCCGGGGCTCTGGACGGCCCCTGACCTCCGCTCCTTCCACCATGAGTTAAAAACCTGGCTATTCCAACTAGCCTACCCGGACTGAGGGAGAACGGGAAGAGTTCTGAACATATCCTAAATTATCCTAATCAGTAGTGAGACCTCGACTCATCAATTTGTTCATCTGATTGTATTAAACCCTATTTAATTGTAAGCCGCCTGAGTCCCTCAGGAGATAGGGCAGCATATAAATTGAATAAATAAATAAATAAATAAATAATAAATATTTAAACTGCCATTGCAAATGCCACAGCATAAAAGACAGCAGCTGTGTCAACAGTCAAAGACAAACAATTGTTTATATTCATTCAGTTAGTAAATGTGTAAAAGGATTTCTTTGAACTGTGATCTACGTATTCTTTTCACTGGAGTACCTATTTTGCAAAAATGTTCTTTTCCACTTAAATCTGTTTAGGAATCCTAATACATACATACTAGTTTTATTGATCCATCCCCTCACCCATTGAAAGTTGCTGCTGAACTATCCATGGAGAAAAAAATACAACCAGGCAATCCCATTAGTGTAATACTTTCCAAACAGAATATGATGAATAAATAAATAAAAATAAATCCTGAGTCAATATCCTATATGTACTTTCTATTTTGAGAATACATGGGGTAAAACATGGATTTGATTGTACTTATGACATATTGATGAAAATGTGCCAAAATTGTCCAGCACTTTCTGTACCATTGGCCAGGAATGCTGCATGTGGCATGTGTAAGTCTAAGGGATGTGTATGTGTAATGTAGTTCATACCAGGTTTTTACTATTTTATTAAAAATAATTGAGGTATATTCCTTTTTCTTATCTTGTGCCCTTCATTTATTTGGCTTACTATTTCTGATTTCTTTATTGCATTCTGCATAATGTTGATTACCCTAAAAGAGAATAGTATGATGGGTATGTAAGTGTGTCTATAGTATGATTTCTTTTCTGTGTTCAAATTTTCATTGTTTTTCCTCAGCCGTATTGGCTTCTTTGGTTGTTTTCCTAGTTTTCCCTACCCTGGTATTCTACTTATCATTAGTTAAAAATACATGTTCAATCACACTCATATTTAGTTTCTCTTAAGATCAAGAAGTCCTGTGCTACTCCCACTTGCCCATATTTTGTTGGTTAATATTTGAAAAGCCAAAGAAGTCTGTGTCGAGGCAATGTTCAAGAATCCTCTTGTAGTTTCCTCCATATTCTGAGTGAGAAAATTATCAGCAAGATGCGTCTCAGATTATCTGGCAGGAAGAATTTTTCTCCAACACGTGTCTGGATAATTAAAGTCCTTGGTCCATATACCACATCTTGCTTTTTTGAAAGGTCTGTAAATTTGGTTTACTGCCTCACTGAAGATTGGTTACTCCTTGGACAGGGAATTAGACTAGATAACTAATAACTCATAGATTCTATAATTACATCAAACATTTTCTTGTGGGCTATTTGAGAAATTATTAATGTAAATACTAATGTTATTTACACTAGATATTTGCCTTCCTTCTAAAGAAGCCATCTTATCTGAGTGACAACACAAGCCATGTCTTGCCAATCCATCTGTGATTCCTGCCTCTGTCCCTTGGAATTTGTTAGATCTACTGTTTGGTTCACATTTGCTTGCTGTTCGATGTCAAAAATAAACTCTGTGAAAGGCTTTGGACTTTAGAGTCCAACATGACTATCACTGTGAGATCAAAATCTTCAGTTTAGAACATGTTGACAAATAAGAAGCATGAGTCATTCATATTTTCTGTTTCCCATCCTCATTCCATGCAACAAAGAAAGCTACTTGCAGCTGTTATGCCCTTGTGACATGTCTATTTGAAAATGAATTATGGGAGAAGATTCCCCTCCCCCCGCTGATCAAATATGCTTATCCTGTAATTTTCTTTGAAATATTTGTGGGTTCACAGACATGCAAACCCTTCCTCAATTCTGAGAAGTACAGATATAATTGGGGAAGTAAGATAGTGAAGAGATGTGTCTTGATAAGGTACACGTTTTCATATTGCACCCTTAGCATTTGATTGGGTTAATCATAAGAAGTGGTTGCCACAGTGACACAACCTTGTCAATTTTCCTTTGTGCTTTCAGCTTAACTATCAGCATATTTCAGTGGCAGTTTGCCTGTGTTCCAAAAGGCTTAGTTTTGAACTTACGCAATTTCTATACAAAATTATCTAGCCTCATAGAAAAGATAAGACTGGTAAAAAAAAGAAAGGCTAAAATGAGGATTGGATGCAGTCAATAGAGAAGCTGAATTGACCATCATCCTTTCCTAAATTTGACTTTCTCAAAATTGCCATTGATGCTATAGTCCTATATTATCCTTTGAAATTATTTCAGAGAATGTATAGCAATAGCACTTAGACTTATATACTGCTACACAGTGCTTTACAGCCCTCTCTAAGTGGTTTACAGAGTCAGCATATTGCCCCCAACAATCTGGGTCCTCATTTTACCAACCTCAGAAGGATGGAAGGCTTAGTCAACCTTGGGAAGGCTCAAACATAATGAAACTGCTAATTATATTTCATTAAAAGAACGTATGCTTATGACAAATAATACTTGTTCTCATTTGCTTTTTCCCCACTCA
This sequence comes from Naja naja, assembly GCA_009733165.1. Classification (NCBI taxonomy): domain Eukaryota; kingdom Metazoa; phylum Chordata; class Lepidosauria; order Squamata; family Elapidae; genus Naja; species Naja naja. The sequence continues at coordinate 337,016,920 of CM019148.1, read as the reverse complement.
CTCACATTGTCAGATATACAGAGACGGATGTTGTCCAAGCACTAAATATGGATGATTTGAACCATAATTCATTGCTCAGCATGTGGAATTATAAACTAGCCACATTGCCTGAATTTGCCTCAGCCTAGCTTATTGTAAAAGCCCATGTTGTCTCATATTACTGTATATGAATCCAATTATTGCAATAAACTATGATTTATGCCTGTGCTATATGTAAATCAAACTATTGGTAAAACAAACCATGGTTTATTCAATTGTATGAATGTATCCCACTAATAACTGGCTTCATACATCATATAAACTCATTCTTTCAGTTTGACTTACACGATATATGAATTTAATCAATTATCAGAAGCTCCATGCTTAATTAAAGAGACAAATGATACCTATAAAAAACATCTGGTTTATTCTGCCTTAACAAAATCTTGTTCAGAGTACCAACCAGCCACCAATGCAATCTTTGAAAATTGTATTGATTGGGAGTTATGGGAACTGAAATCCAACTCTGCTGGAAGGTACCAGATTGGAGAAGACTAGTATACATTAGTAAATTTTCAGTCCAGGCAACTTACTCTTTCTACTGCTCTCCTTACCTTTGATTACTTTTCTTTAGTCTAGTAGAGTCCTCGAATCCTACTGTTCCTGGAATCCACTGGGTATGAAAGAAATAAAAAATCTATTTCTATTATAATGGAAAGTCTGTCAGGTTTCTCTCAGTTCCTAAAAAAACAACAATGTGGGTTATTTCTTATAGTTGCTCAAGCTCTAGACTGTAATCTTTTCACCAAATCCCTCTTTAACAGTTCTTTCATACCTTTCTCAGGATATCCTTTAAATTTCTTTATACACCTTGGTATTGAGTGAGTGAAGGGAAGGATGATGATAATGATTTGAAGATAGCTGAATATGAAAACTGAATAAAGCATCAAAATGTATACGAAAAAAATCCTTCAAATACAAAGTAGCAAGTAGTAACATCCCCAGTGTTTGTGTACCAATCAATAAGCATATTTAAGCAACAAACAGAAGGAATTAAACATTCAGACTTGGAGAAACAAATATGACCTGAGAGATATTGTGAAAATCTGGGGGGAAACTTGTGCTGTATATGTATTGTGTGAACACAGCCAAAAGTGGGATGCATATCATATGTCAATTATTCTTGTGCTGCTTTGGAACATTATCCCTTTGCACTATTGTTAGAAGAAAATTCATTTGGTCCATTTTCCAAGCCAGGTCATGAAAATAAACACACTAGGCAATTTGCCTGAGGTGAAATATGGTTTATTTGATGGCATAGTGGATTGTACACCTCTCAAAGGTGACCATGAATCAAATGGGGGGAAACAGTAATATTTATGCAGATTGTTTTCCCTCTGTTAACATGTTAATTCTTGATTATTTGTGTGCTGAGTTGTTACAATTTTGGGTGAGAGGTCTGGCTCTGGGAGTTGCCTGTGTAGTCAGAGAATTTTCCTATCTTGAGGGGATTTTCTTTAATTATGATTAAATTAGTCAGAATTTACTGATTCCTTAATGGCAGACACATTTTGTAAATTTCACCCTACATTTTAATATAGCATTAAAAGCTTAAGCAGCATTTTGTTTGATTGTCTGGGAATTCCTTGATGGGGCTGGGGAGCCTGATTTGTGGGATCTCAAGTGGACTGCCATGGAGTGGGATGAAAGATATGAGTGGCATTTTGGCTTTTTTTGTCCCACACTATAGTTTTGAAAATAAAGATAGATCTGATATGTGATTATTTTAATGTGATTTCTCCTAATCTGATGTTTCAAATGTACAGAATATATTTACAAGCATTTTTAGACCATCTGGAGATTTAAAAAAAAAAACCTGGCCAAACAAGAATTATTAGGTCTTGCAGGAAGCTTTGTCAAGATTTGGAAAAGACATTGTACTCTGAGTGCAAAAGATAAGAGCATGTAAACAATGCTATGTAGACATTACTGTACCAGAAACTGTAGCATGTGTCACTGATACAGAAATATATTTATGTTAATGATTGCCACTAAATCTGAGTGGAAGGTCAGCACCACTTGAAGTCCAGCCAGCCTATAGCTATTACTGGCATTTATTTCCTTTTTTTTCTCCCTCCACCCATACGCCTTCTCTATGCAAATTTCCCATTAGAAACAAGCAGCTATTTCTGTACCATCATCACATATTGGATGACTTTGCTCAATGCACGGTATAATTATCCAAACTGTGAAAAAGGAGGAAAAACTGATACCAAAACTCCTGTGAAAATGCCCACAACAAAATGGGAAATGATACTTATAAGCACATGAAAAAGCAGGGCCTTTTCTTTTTTAATAGTTTAGATATCACCAGAAGAGCTATAGAAAGAAGTCAGATTCATGAAGCAGCTGTTTCTAGCATCTAGAACAGGGGGCCCCAAACTTGGCAACTTTAAGACTTGTGGACTTCAACTCCCAGAATTCTCCAGCCAGCATAGCTGGCTGGAGAATTCTGGGAGTTGAACTCCACAAGTCTTAAAGTTGCCAAGTTTGGAGACCTCTGATCTAGAACAATAATGTCCATCAGTTTCCTCACCCCTGTGTAATACAGGTAGTCCTCAACTTACAACCACAATTGAGCCCAAAATGTATGTTGTTAAGTGAGAAATTGTTGAGAGAGTTATGCCCCAACAACTCTTCTTACAACTCTTCTTGCCACATTTGTTAAGCAAATTACTGCAATTGTTAAGTTAGTGACATGGTGGATAAGTGATTCCAGCTTCTCCATTGACTTTGCTTGTCAGAAGGTCACAAAAGGTAATCACATGACCTCGGGACACTGCAACCATCATAAACGTGAGTCAGTTGTCAAGCATCCAAATGTAAATCATGTGACCATGGGGATTCTACAGGCGTCATAAGTGTGGGAAATAGTCATAAGTCACTTTTTCAGTGCCGTTGTAACTTTGAACCGTCACTAAACCAACTCTTGTAAGTCAAGGACTACCTGTGCTCAATAGTATCCTTCATGAAACACATTTCAGAATAACCTTCCTGAACTTGGCACCTCCAAATCTGTAGACTACAATCCACATTACTGTTGAAGCCTACAGTCTACACCAGGTGTCAGACTCAAGGCCCGCGGTCTGAATCCGGCTCTTGGAGTGCTTAGACCTGGCCCTCAAGGCTGGCCTGGAAATAGCAAAGGCCAGGCCCGCGGTACCTCTGCCAGCGAAAATGGAGCTTGGGGTGGGGTGGGGGGCTGTGCTCCATTTTCACTGGCAGAGGGCTAGCAAAACGAACTAAAAACAAAACAAAAGGAGAAATGTTTACTCTTTTGCATTTGAGCATGCAAGAAGAGACAGGAAAGGAGAAAAAAAGAAGGAAAGATGGGAAAAGAGTAAGGAAGGAACAATAAGGAAAGAGGGGGAGGAAGAAGAAAGGAGAATGAAGAGGGAAGGAAAAAAAGAAAAGGAAGGAAGGAAGATTATAATGAGAGAGAGGGAGGGTCTCGGGGTCTTCGCATTTGGCCACCACAGGTGCCCCTGACACATCCCATGTCACGTGCACCATGACCATTGCCCACTCCAGCCATGCCTACCATGGTCATGTCCCCCCACCCAGCCACACACCCCTGGCCCTCCAAGGTCAAACACAAACCTGATGCCGCCCTCAATGAAATTGAGTTTGACCCCTTGGTCTACATGAAGGGGCCTACATCTGCAGAGCAGTGCAAAACCCGCGTCCTCCCCTAGAGCTTCAAATGGCTTTCAGAGCCTTCAAGGTCACATGCCAAAATTTGACAGCAATGTTAAACAAGGGTGATGCAATTTCCCATTGATTTTTCATGAGGAAAAACTAATACGCTATGCCTCGATAGGTTTTGAAAACTACAGGGAGAAGAGTGAGAAAAAAAAAGCCATAAAAATGATACTGGTAGTTCCAGAAAAAATAGTGTGATAAGCTAAATTTGGACAATTCTCAGAATTAGTTCAACATCTCCTCTATACCTGAGAGCTAAATAGGTCCCAGAGTTATAATTGTAGCTGTATAGAATAAACCTTAATTCCTGGTGTCCATATGTAGATATTCACATATATATTTGGCAACAAGATAGGAATCATTTGCCATAGCTTCTTCCTTGGTTGTTTTTGACTTTCTAATTGTACCGCCTTCTGAGTACTAAACAGATCAGACATTGCTTACCTTTTCAGGATTAGCTGGGGTCAGCTAGGTTTTCCTGACAGCAACTTGATATAAAAAGGAATTTATCCCTATCGGTTTTAATTTTATTATGCCAACTACTAAACCAGTATTTTTCATACTTGGCAACTTTAAGATGTGTGGATGTCAACTCCCAGAATTCAAGAGCCAGCATAGGAATTTTGAGAACCAAAATCCCCACATTTTAAAATTGTCAAGTTTAGAAAATACCGTATCCAACTCTTGCCTTTACCCCTCATGGCATTCACCACTTGGACATCCAGCATTCTCTCTCTTCCCTCACTTCCATATTTGCCTTTCCCTCATAGCTTTCCCTCTTGCTTGGGCTCACAGCTGGGCCTGTGGGCATCCTGCCATTTCATAAAGCTGCAGTTGCCTTCAGATGATGTCATAGTGAATAGTCAATTTCTCATAACTAGTAATTTACAATGGTGACTGTAGGCTAATCAAAGTGTAATTTATGTATTTATTTCAGTGCTCTCCTAGTAATTAATAGTCGGGAAGGCAATATATTTTTTTCAGAGAGGGAGGAGCCACACTGTAAGACCATTCACCACTTCCTATGTGCTGACATGATATTATCTCCTGCCCCCCATTTCCGGCCCATTGCAAATGCATTTTACATTTATTTTTGCCAGCTTCGATTCAAAACTGCTTCTATGTGACCTGAGCTATCTTAAGCTCTTCAGAGCAGATGCTCTCTGTCATTGGGTTCTGTATTAGCAGCCTCACCTTCAGTTGACAGAAGTGCCTGCATATCCCTTCCTTTCAACAGCTGGTCACTGCCATGTGAAGCCATTTCATACTTGGCTGTCAGACCGTTCTGTTCTCTGCTGGGTGGCCACATAAAACTGTGGTTGATCCAACGATAATCTTTTAAGTCAGCAAACCATCTTCATCCTAGAACAGTGATGGCTAATCTTTTCGTCGTCACATGCCAAAAGTGTATGTGTGCGTGTGCATGCACACGCATGCCTGCACCCATAATACAATGTGTGCGTGACCTCCCATACCCCTGCGCATGCACGCATGACCCCCTGTGGCTCTGCGCCTCTGCACATGTGTGTGCAACCTGCACCTCTGCATATGCACACGTGTCTCCCACATGCAACCCACCCCGCACATACGCAGCAGATACCTGACAATCAGCTGGCTGGCAGGAGACACATGCGCATACATAGTAGACCTAATCTGGGGTGATGGCTCTTGTGCTGGCAAAAATGGCTCTGCGTGCCACTTCTGGCATGCATGCCATAGGTTTACCACCACGGTCCTAGAAGGTCATGTCCCGTTCAATTTTCTATCCACCAATGGCACCCTTTCTGTTTTGTACCAGTTTGGATGAAGTCTGCTCCCCATTCTTTCTTTCAACAATAATATGTGATGTGGATGTGCCCAGAGGGAATTTTACAGTCTGGAAACAATGTGGGAAAAAGCCTATATTGCCACTTGGGGTAAAGAACAAGGGACACATGAGATTCATCCATTCCTTTTGAGCAAATGGAGTAGACTGAGCCCAGATGAAGAAAGGAATGGAAGGGATAATGATTGATGCTGGGAGGTGACTTGAATGAGGCCATTTTAACAAGAACCCTGAAAAGTTGTAGTCAGCACTACTATGGAAGGTCTTTGTCAGGGTTCCAACAATTGCCCTAATTAAATCATGAGCCCCGAGCCAAGCTTCAAAAGAATCCAAAAGATTTATTAGGAGCAACATGTCTGGCACTAACCCATATGAAGCCAACTCTGAGACATGTAATTTACTATCACCTTTGACCATGTTTCCCCCCCCCCTGGGTGTGTCATAAATCAGATTCTCCAACAAAACATGTTCACAGGCTGGGTGTCATCAATCACACTCTCCAATGAAGGATTTTTGTGGGCAGAAGATCCAGTAGCCTAGGCTACAATCTCCACAAGATAACTGTGGAATGTGCTTCTGGCCTTCATCTGCCACACTGCTCCATCAGGCCTTTCCCCCCTCCTTCTTATGTAAACTTGGAAACAGGCATAGTAATGATTTACGAATTGACAGTCTTGCTTGTAGTGGATTCCTCTGGTTCAGCACATATATCAGAGTCTTTTAAAGAAACTTCATTTGCTTTAAATTCAGCTCCATCATTATGGGGGGAATTGTATTGTATTTAGCTGTTGGCATTTCATCCTGCTTTTCATATGAAGTTAATTGTGTTTATCGTTTTCTGTTTTAAAAATAGTGCTCAATTAATGACAGTAATTGGGACTAGACTCATCACTAAGCAACACAATTATAAAGTGCAACTGCACATGACTGCTCCATTTAGTGACAGCAGTTCCACCAGTCTCCAGTCATTGCGGCAAGGATTGTTAAGCAAGGACTCATGTGAACTTCCAACTTCCTACTGGCTTCTCCATTTACTTTGTTTTGTGGGAAGGCAACAGGGAAGGTTGCAAATTATGTTCACGTGACTGTGGGACACTGAGACATTCAGGAATCTGGGCCATTTGCTGAGTGCCCATGGGACAGCCTGAACTTCAAGACTGGTCACAGAGACCACTGATTCAGCCCGGGGGCAAGTTTGAATGGTCACTAAATAAGTGTTGATTAAATGAGGACCACCTGTATTTTTTGCAGAAAATGCAGAAAACTTGTTTATATTGAACAATAGTATATACAATGACAGTGTTTTTTTTAAAAGAAGCTTTGGTGTATATTAGTGATGAGCTGTTATCTTGTAAAATAGTAAAAAAAAGGATGTTAAATATAAGTATCATTTAAAAAAAATACAGTAGAGATGTACTTATCAAGAAATCACCCAGTCATCATTCTCTAATGAGCTTTTGCCACCCTCTGATATTTTCATTCTTCAAGGAGTGATCATTCCAGAAGTGTGAACATTGTATTTGGTTTCATTGGTATTAGGTCATTGGAAACTGAGATTGTTATTAGAGCTGGGCAGAAATTCAGATTTGATGGAGCAAAATGCATACTGGAATACACATGTGCAGCAAATGTATCTTTTCTATAGAATAGAATGGAATGGAATGGAATAGAAAATAGAATAGAATAGAATAGAATAGAATAGAGTGGAGTGGAGTGGAGGAGTGGAGTGGAGTGGAGTGGAGTGGAGTGGAGTGGAGCCAGGGGTGGGATTCTACCAGTTCGCACCTATTCGCTTGAACTGGTTATTAACATTCTAAGCAGTTCGGAGAACTGGTTGTTAGAAGAAATTACTGGCCTAATCCTGTAAGGAAGACAGGAAGGAAACATTCTGGTGTTGCTTACAGAAACTGCCTCTCCATTAACCCTTATTATGTTCTTGGTAGGACTAGACTTCCTGTCTCAGGAACTTCTCTGGAGTTCTTTCCCCCTCATTTGCTGGTACTTTGCTTGTGTGGAGTGACCATTCAAAGTTACAATGGCATTGAAAAAAGTGACTTTTGACCATTTTTCACACTTACAACTGTTGCATCATCCCCACAGTCATGAGAGGCCAGGCGAGGAGGTGCATGCCTCAATGTGAGTGATATTGAGTTGGCCACGCCCAGCCAATAACATGACCACCAAGCCACGCCCACCAACTTACCCATGCCCACAGAACGGGTTGTTAAAATAGTTGAATCCCACCCCTGAGTGGAGCGGAGTGGAACGGAACAGAATGGAAGAGAATAATAGAATACGGTTATTATACAAGTGTGATTGGAATTTGTGTGACTTATAAGGAATTTGTGTGTCATGAACCTATGCCAACTGCAGAGGATGGCTGCATGAGTCTAGGAAAGATGCAGCCCTTTTAAGTGCTATATTGATGCCACACATACTCTGAATTTGCTCTTTAAATCTGCATACCTATATAGCATTAGTGTGAATAGCATGCACAAAATGGAATCCCCCAGCATTAGGCCTCCTCCCCAAATGACATTTTGGAGGGGAAGGCACAGAACCATTGGAACTCACAATATTGTTCCCAACTGTAATGGGCATGATGACTGGGGAATTCTGGGAACTAAAATCCACACATCGTAAAGTTGCCACGGTTAAAAAACTTTGGCTTAGTATAACATGGGAAGCCAAACCATTGTGATTTATTGGCAGGGATTTCTGTGAACCTAGCCCACTCTAATTTGTTTCAGAGAATTCATAATGTTGAAAGGGGCCAACAAAAGTATGAACACACTGTTTTTATTATTCAGACTGGAATCACAGGTAATAAGACTGCCATTATGAACTTATTCTTACATAACCTTTAATGACTCTCCCTAATTTGCAAATGATAAGGTTCCTTGTTACATTATCTAGTCATTACAAGGATTACTCTGCAGTCTATTAATTTCACACCTTTCAAATGCCAAGCACAGAAACTTCTGCTCTGTCATTTTTTTTAGCTGAGACAGAAGTGAGGAGGGGAGAAGTATGTCACTTGAGCAAATTAAGATACCTTCTTAAATTCCATGCAGATAAGAGCTTTTCTTGACCTTTCTTGGTTTTCAAAGCAAGACACCAACTGCTAGAATCTTTGTAGGAAAGAGAAGTTGAGTCACAGAGCTCCTGTAACTGGTCAATGTTTGGTTGCCATTTGGAATGAGAGTGATCTTTGGATTTGATTTTGCCTATGCAGCCTTTTGATATCATTTATCATGGTTATCCTTTTAAACCAGCTTTAGGGCTCAAGATCTGAGCACACAGCTTTGTGCTGGTTCTCCTACTTCTTCCAGGTTTGGTTCCAGTTAGTGTACTGGCTCTCAGTCATCCAGGTCAAAGTTGTCCTACTGGAACCCAAAGGTGCTTTTTCAGAAGGCAGCTGGAGTTCTGAAGATGCTTGGATGAGAAGCGAAATGTCTTCAAGGAAAAATGAAGTCCAGTTATCTTTTGAAATAGTGCCTTTGGATTCCAGTTGATATCTGGTCGAGCCCGTATGAAACTGTGACTCTGGCATATAATAAAAACAAATCATAAAATAATAATATTGAAAAAGAACTCTAAAATTAAAAGTATCTATTGGTGCTGTTAGGATTCCGGCAGTTACCCCAATTAAATCATGAGTCTTGAGACAAACTTCCAAAACTTCAAAGGATTTATTGGGAGTTAACATGTCCGGCATTGCCTGGGTATAGCCAACTCTGATACATATAATTCATTGTCACCCTTGACCTTGTTTTCCCCCAACCCTGGGTGTATCATAATTCATATTCTCCAATGAGACACATCCATGGTCAAGAGTCATCAATCATGTACTCCAGTTAGATTTTTATGCAGCAGAAACTTTAGTCACCTAGTTACTATCTCTGGAAAACTATGTATGGAATGCACTTTCGATTTCCAAGCTGATGCACTGCTCATTCAAACACTTTCCCCCCTCCCTTTCTGCTGGCAACTCTAAAAAGGCGATAGAAATATTTTATGAGTTGACAGGTATTACTATTGTTGGTTGGACAGACCAGCAATTTTTGGGGGCCCAGTGTATCTTCACCCAAATAGACAGCCAGGTTCCAAGAAATGCAACCATTGTAAAATGAACTCTGAGGCATTTTGATTCCTCAAAGAACAAGTTTATTGAATTACACCATCCTGGCACTAACTAGTGGAAAGCCAGCATTGAAAGTTTCCCAGCTTTCCATGTCACTATAACTAGACTTTTCTCAATTTTCCAAAACAATATGTCATATTGTCCAACTGGGATGTGAAACGGTTGCCTGGTGACTTCGCTTCTCCTTCCTCTGGCCAGGCAGACGTTGGAACTCAGCTGACTCATTATCCAGCTATGTTGTTTTGGCTAGAACTCCATCCACCTCAGCTCTCCCCACTTTCAGTTCCCAAGTATCAAACTGAATTCATAACTCAGATATAACCCAATCCACCAGCAAACCAAATTCAGGCTTGACCTAGACTTTGAGCTGGAAAGGTGAAGTAAAAAAAAGTACTCTTTATTTATGTGCACAAGTAAAGTGGGTCCTCTTGCTGATCTCTCAACCAAGAAGAGGAGCAATTTTCTGCTCTCAAGTGCCATATAAATACGCCTTAACCTGACAAAACAGTAAGCAGAGTTTTGCACATTCATTGATTTTAGTAATTTGACACATTACTGACATTTTTGCACCTTACCACTGGCTTCCGTGTACCATGTGCTATCCTGTAGTATGCCCATTAATGCTCATCAAAATATTCAGGGAATGTGTTTTTACAATGCTAATGAACTTTTCAATGCAAAAGGTCAAGCAAGACCTTCTTGATCGGGTTTTTATTGGTGTAACTGCTTTTTTATTCTTCCCAATTTAAGGCTCTGGTAACTGGAAACAGAAAATCTCTGATCTGATGGTATCATTATTGACAGACTATGATAGGGTTTGATGTTATAGACCAGGGATCTCCAATCTTGGTAACTTTACGACTTGTGGACTTCAACTCCCAGAATTCCTCAGCTGTTGCCCGTTCATGGAGATCCCTAAGCCTGTTGATACTGCATGATGTGAGAGATTTCCAGAAGGATATTAGGGGTGAGGCCAGTCTCACCTCAGGGGTAATGATGTTCCATAGGCCAGCTACCACAGCAGAAATGATCTTCAAATAGGCCAGGTACTGTAGCAGATTCCAACAGATATAACACATTCATGGACAGGATCCACAACTTACCTCCTCTGCTGAACCCGATGGGCTGGGCAGATCTAATCAGGGGTTGGGTTAGGGTTAATGTTAACCCTGAAATAAATTGGATCTATGCTATAAAGGGCTTTAAAGATCACAAATAGCATCCTGAGTTGAACCCAAATCGAATTGCATAGCAACCAATGCAGCTTGTGAAGCAAAGCTGTAATGTATGTGTTCTTAGGGGAACACCCTTTTGCTGCCATTATTAGTTTATTAGTGCCTTATTAGTGCCTTTTGCACCCCAGACCAGGTAGCCCTGCTATGCAGTGGTGCTTTCTAAAAGGCCTCTTCTAGAGTATGAAGCAGTTGGTTTCAAAATCACTTGAAATTAGTTTCTGAAAAGCCTTGGAGAAGGTTACAGAACTTTATTGCCAGGCTGATGCCCTGTGAACTTTGCAAATGCAAACTATATGAAAATGGTCATCGGTATTTCAAAAAAGCTTCATTATCCAGTGGAGTGAGAAATAGGGTTTCATGTCTGAAGCAGAAGTAGGGATATTAGCATTCTTACTTTTGCCAAACTACTTTAGCTTCGAATTAGGGAGAATTAGAATTAGGGAGTGTTACCAGCTTTCACCTGCAAAAATCCAGATAGCAAAAGCTGGGAGGAAGGATATGGTAAGAGCTCCCAGTCCACCTCAGAGTTACAATAATTTAAAAACAAAGCTGTTTTGCTCCAATAAAGGAGAATATTTGTAACTCAGGGTTGACGTGAGGAGTCCTTGGTGCTCTCTGAGCTTGGTTGTTTTCTTGCAGATGTTTCATTATCCAAACTAGGTAACATCATCATCAGTGCTAGTAAGGAATGCATTTTGCTGTCAGATTGTATTCTTGTAGCTTGCCCTGTCAGTGTTGGTTAGAAGTTTTTTGGTTGGGCTGTTTACTGTTGGCTCTTTGGCAGTTTCTTGATTGAGGTATTGTTTATTTGATCTTTGGTCTGATGTTAACCTTGGAATTAATCTATGCTAACCTAGGTGCTGATTGATGGTGGAGAGGTGCTTGGTTCTTTTTGCTCTTTTCTGAGCTGGGTGATAATCTCCCAATGCACTCCTACAGAACCAGAATATGCCAACCATCTCTCAGAACTAGTTACTGACCTCCTATAAGGCACAACTAGGCCTGATTCTGAATGGATGCACCAATTTCATGTAGCAGCGCCCCAGGTGGAGAAAACTAAAAAGAAAACAGGATTGGGTTGCCCTCCATATTTGGAAAAGAGTTGAAGTACAAAATTTACCTCACTCACCTTGCTCCATAATCAATTGTTTCTTTCATGTTGCTAATCTATCTGATAAAAGTACTGGATAGTAAACTGAATGTTCTTTCAAAAGGCTGCTTTCCCAGGTTGCCTGCTTTGAACAGGAATAAAGCACAATAGGACTGGACATCCACTCAAACAATTATTTAGGCATTACATTGGTACTGGAAGGTAGGAAAGCCACTCTGGAAACATTTGCTTCCATGACATCCTAGAGATTGACAACCCACAGAGTGTCCAACTGATGAAAACTGGAGATAATAAAAATGTTTTTTTTGCTAGAGTGAAACATACCATATTTTTTGGACTATAAGATGCTCTGGACTATAAGACACACCTAGCTTTTGGGGAGGAAAACAAGAAAAAAACCTGCCTCTGTCTCCCAGCAATTTGTCTCCTTGCAGCAAACAGCAAACAGTCTGGTCAGCTTCAGCACAGCCTGATTTAGCACGAGTAGCTGATTGGAAGTTGAATCAGCCTCCCAGAATACTGATGATCAGCTGTTCCAGGCTGTGGGAATTGGCCCTGTCCATCGGAGCTGTCGCTGCCCATCGGTGCTGCCACATATTGCTGCCTCTGTGCACCCCATTTTTGGCCTCTGCACATCCCATTTTCAGCTTCCGCGTGCCCCATTTTCAGCCCATTTTAGGTGGTGGGGATAGGCGGCCATGGCAATCCCCACCATCTGGAACGGGCCAAAAATAGGATGCATGGAGGCCAAAGATGGGGTGCATGGAGGCGGCTATCCCTGCAGCCTGGAACAGCTGATTGTTGGTATTCCGGGAAGCAGATGCAACTGCTCGTGCTAAATCAGGCTGTGCTGAAGCTGACCAGGCTATTGGCTGCAAGGAGGCCAATTGCTGGGAGGCAGAGGCCGAAGGATGGGCGTCAGCGGATGGTGAGGCTTTGGCAACATTCAGTCTATAAGACAAACAGACATTTCCACCCACTTTAGGGGAGAGAGTGCGTCTTATAGTCCAAAAAATACAGTATATATCTGTTAGTAGCACAGGGGGTATATTTTTCCAGATTGCTCAATGTTTAAATCTTATACAGAGAGTTAAATGCCATCATTAGCGTGTTAATATGCAGATAATTAGCATGCAGATTTAGATAATTCCCTTGAGAAATGATTCATCCAATTCAAATAATAAGTGTCTAACGCCAAGCCAATCACAACCAATGACGAAAAAAGCTAAGCAGTGTCTGCCCTGGTTAGTCTTGGGATGATAGAAAATCCTAGAGCTATAGACTTGATCAGAAAGTTAGAAAAAGGCAGAGAGAACCAGCTCTGTACTATTGTTCTGTACTATTAGAGTTGAGTTTAATTTGAGGGATTCTGATTTTTCTTTGCTTTAAAAAGAACCTCTGCTTAAAAATAGGTCAATGGCAGAAGAGATGATTTGCACACAGAAGATCCCAGTTTCAACCCTTGGCACCTACAGGAAGGGCTGAGAAAGATTTCTGCCTGAAATTCCAGAGGGGTAACTAGTCACTATACTGAAGCCATTTGTAGACAGCAATCTTGTTTTTATTTTCTACTTTCCTTCAATACCACTTTATAGAAGCTTAAATGAGAACAGCAAGCACAATCAACTGGAACTCCACTGTGTTTCCAAGTTGGTTGGAAAGTAATGCTTGGATTTACAAAAAGTACAGTATTTCCTTTTCTTGAGTCCAATCTTTTCCCTTCCATGTCAGTAGTTAATATTAAAAGTTTAACATATTCATGAATAACATTCCAATGCACTGCATATGTCAAACAATACAGAAATAGCTGGTTGATATTTTACATAATTCATAAATTAAATTACCAGTTCATTCATTCAAAGAAAAAAAAAACCCGAGGCTGCTGCAATTCATTTTTTTTAAAGAGAAGGTTAAAATGTGGCTTCCTTTCATAGGCTGTCAAAATTAATAGATTTCATGATACATTGGTACAAACTCAGAAATTACTGTGCTAATTCTGAAAGCTTTAAAAATAGATATATGTCCTTTATAATGGAAAGGGACAGAATCCTTTGATATATCTGAGATAATTCAAAGATTAGGCTTCTGCCTTTCGAATTATTTTTTTGAAAATATTCATTTGTACCTTTTAACTTTCAAACATAGATATAGAGCACAAATTCTTCAGAGTCTCTGGGGCCAATGCTAAGCAGATTGAGAAGATGGCTGAAATCTTTTTCTTCCAGGTTGTTTGTACTCCAGGACAAGGGGAGGCTGGCAAAAGGATTAAAATAGTGCCAGCGACTATCCAATATCCCATCCTTTTTTCATGTGTGTTGACAGGTTAGTTGACATGGCTTTTGAAAAAAGGGCCAGGCTTTGTGCAATCACAATGGCCACCCTTACTTTTTTGACATCCCTATGATGCCCCTGCTGCATTTTAAAATCAGTGTGGGTCTTTTTCACAGGGTGGGCCTTTTACCCTAACCCTAAAAGATAAAAGAATCCCTACAAGTTTTACTCCATTATTTGTAGCCGACTTTAGGTGATGGTGCTCATCTCTGTTTCTTTAAGCCATTGACCCAGCGCTGTCCAAAGATGTTTCAGCAGTCATGTGGTCAGCATGACATCACTCCACGGCACAAAGAGTACAGTGAAACATGGAATACTGTTATCTTCCCACCAAAGTGGTACCTATTTATCTACTTGCATTTTGCATGCTTTCCAACTGCTAGGTTGGCAGGAGCTGAGGCAAGTGATAAGAGTTCACTCTGTCACAAACCACCAGAGCACAGATCTTCTCCAGCATCTATTAAGCCACTGAGCAACATCACTTCTTTTGCCGTAACCCTAACCATTCCCTACCCCACAGGCTTTTTTTTGTGGGACTGCCAATGATTTGAAATTTTTTTAAATTACATTTATATGCTGCCCTTCTCCGAAGACTCAGGGCGGCTTACAATTTTTGGGATACAACCCATTTTTGAGGTTGATTGTCAATATTATTTTAATCACTGGCACTTATTATTTCTTAAATTACTTTTACAGTAGCTTTCTCAGTCACTTGAACCATTATGAAAAGATTTATACCCTAATATAAGAATAAAGACCCTGAGGCTAGTTGCTGCTGAATCACAATTTCTAGAATTCCTCATCAGTGGCATTACAAGATAATGCTCCTCCCACTTTTCCAGTCTTGAAGTAAGTTCTGTCAACTTCAGTATTTTGCATTCCTTCTTTACCCCTCACATAGTCCATCTGTGGTCCTAAAGCATATTAGGATAATTTGGAATCTGCCATCTTTTAAAACTTCCTTCCTTCCTTCCTTCCTTCGATTCCCCCAAACTGCCTTCTTGTGCCTAGATAGTGTCATTTTTGATGGCTATACAGCTGCACACATTACTTGAATCCTGGAAATAAAAAGTTAAATAACACTCATTCTGTATTAATCATATTATTTATGTGGGCCTTCTGTATCTGTGATGGAGTCCAGATCAGATGTTTGTTTCAAATTGCCCTGCCTCATGCAGGAAGAATAATGTGGGGGAAGGGCAAACAATATAATTTCTACTTGTAATCTTCCTCTGGTTTTCTAAAACTTCTGCTGTGTTCTTTCTTTTAAAAACCCTACAGGAATAAAAGAAAGCATGTAGAACTCAACAACTTTTTATCTAATCTGCTGTTTTATCTAGTCTAAGCAGTCGCTTTTGATAGTGGAATGGACAGCATATCAATTTAAAAAAACAAACAAACAAACAAACAATAAATAAATAAAATTTGCATGTAACAAGAGCCATTCCATGTTGAACACAAAAGTAATGGCCTTCTCTTATCTCCCCATGATCTAATCTGCAAGAACATTTGTTTTTCACTATTACAGCTAGGATCAAAGCCTGTATTATTTTATAAAAATAATCTATGTTGGGCTGTAAATATTTTCCTCATCAGTCAAAAATGTTTTAGGAGAGGATCTGCTGGCAGAACTGAATAAAAATAGCATATGTCTGGATATTTAAGCTACCTGCTTTCCATCCCTGACCTTTATTACAGGAATGCTATAGGTTTCTTATATTTTCACCAATATAGCTTTTGAGGGTAGAGGAAGCTTTGCTTGTCAAATTGGAAACACAATTTAAAATAGATATTTGATACATTAGCTTACCAAATTAGGTCCATGTAGGCTTTTAATTGATTTAATTACATCTGCAAGACATAGCATTATTGGAATTTATACATAGATGGCAATTTACAAAAAAAATCAAAGTTTCAGAGGTGCAGAATCCAACAATATATTATATTCCATAAAACCTTTATCCATATCTTGTTTTTAATAGTCTACAAAAATATGACCAACTATTCTGAGTGTTTCCCCCTTCCTGCAAAGCATTTCATCCAAAACAAAGGAAATACAGAAACAATTAATTAAGTTTAGTAGGCAGGACAATACTGTTATACACAGATAAAATAATGTCATATATGGGGCTATACACCATTGAATACATTTGTATTCCTGAAACAGTTTTCTCACTTTCCTTTCTCATTAATTTATAAAATTTACCTTTCTTGAAATTAAATGTTACTTAAGAAAATGTAATTAAAACATTTACATTTAGCATACGATCAGAAAAGCGAAGCTGGAGCAAGCCAACGGTCTATCTTGATCAGAAACATGTTCCTACAGTAACCATGGAGGTGTTTATGATTAATCCACAGTCAAGACATGAACACAATATTACCCTCTCATTTATGTTCTTAAGCAATTGGTACTGAAAAATGCTCTGCCTCCGATTCTGATGATTATATAGCCATCATGATTAGTCAACATTCATTCCCCTATTCTCCATGAATTTGTCTAATTCCTTTTTTAAATCTGTCCAAGTTAAACATCATTTCCAGATCTTTGAGTCATGTAGTTTGCAGCTTAACTATGCACTGTACAAAGAAATGCTTCCTTCCGCTGTGCCAAATGTCTCACCATTCAATTTAATTGTATCAGCCTATATCCTAGCATTCCATATAAACTGTGTCACCTTGAAGATATTTAGAGCTGCACAATGCAATCTGAGCCTATACACAATAGCATGAACGTGGGCTCTAAAATGATGCTGGTGGCTTTGGAGATAAAAGGAGGCAGATGAAAAATGCTGGAGGATTGTAATCCAGCTCTTCATTTTAAGTAAGAAAAGTATCCTCAAATATATATTCAGCTCTTTATCAAGACTACATTAAGTCCTGTTGAGAACCACTGGAATTAAGTTATATTCCTACATATATTCACTTTTGAGTGAAGCCTTACTGGATTTTCTTGGAAATACAATGCTCACAGCCTAATTTGAGCTGACTAAAGATCAGATAGGAGCAGGTGGCGCAGGGGTTAGAATGCAGTATTGCAGGCTAATTCTGCTGACTGCCAGCAGTTTGATCCTGTCAGGCTCAAGGATGACTCAGCCTTCCATCCCTCTGAAGTTAGTTACTATATTCTGCATAATTTGTATTCAAAGCACCTGGCAGACTGTAAGAGAGAATTGCTAGATACCTGAATGGGGTTTATGACTTCTAAGTTTCATTTTATTTTTCACTAGAGCTGAGGTGGGCTAACTTTAAGTCGGTCAACAAAAAGATCACTTGGTGACAAGATTATGACTTCATTTTAAAAAAATAAAGTCCATCATAACAGCACACATTCTATCCATTTTAATTATTTTATTTTATTTTTGTGCCTTCCAGTCAATGTTGGTTCTTGGTAACTGCCCGGATAAGTCCCTGCAGTTTTCTTGGCAAAGTTTTTTTTGGAAGTGGTAAGGCTGAGAGAGAGTGACTGGCCTAAGGTGGCTTTGTGCCTAAGGTGGAACTATTGGTTTCTACTTTAATGCATTAACCATTAAACCAAGTGAACTCCCTTATCTATATTAGAGACATAACCTCACTAACCCTATATGTTGGTATTGTACCAGCCATCTGGTGCCCAAAATAATGAATTACCTTTTCTACATAAACTGCTCACTTTGTCTAAGAAAAAGTTGTATACTTCTACCTTACTGCGACTGTTGCACAAGTTTTTAAATAAATTTATTAAAATTCGATTATATATAGAACAATCTTATTAAAATATATTTTCATTATACTGGTAGTGATTCTCATGCAGTGAAAAGGATCCTAAAAAGAAAATTTCAAGGTTGCAAATCCCATTTGGGACCAAACCCAACCAATTTCATTCATTATAATAGAATTTGGAATTGTTACTCATTTTAGAAGTGAGACTGGTATATGATTTGATGAGCAATCATAACAGTGGAAATTTGCAATCAAATTTAAATTATCTCTTCTTAAAAACAGTAGATGTACATTTAGGACAGTTTTATGGAACGAGGGAGAATATGTACCTGTTTTCATTTTCATTTTCAAGCATTGTAAGTGGGGAGAGATAGAAGAAGTAGGGTGAGTGAATAAGCAGAGAAGAGTAACTGAAGATAAAGCTTCAGTTTTACTCCATAAACATAGAGCTCCCCTTATAAAATTTCACAGGTTTTAACTTTATCCCTCTAAAGAACAGACTACTATAAAATCTTTCCTGTTATGCTGGAGAGAGCTGCAGAGATGACCTTGGAGAAGGGACACCTCAATTAGTTAACATGAATGAAGCCCAGAAAAGGAAGAAGCTTTCAAGATCCGGCTACTGTACTATAGTCTATACCAGTCAAGTAGTATTCCATTATTTCTTGTGGTATCTGTTTCCTGACCTGATCTATCGATCCTGAAAGTCTGAAATTGTTTTTCCTTTCCTTTCTTATACTAAAGAGAGTTAAGGCAGAATTAGTTTAAATTTCTTTCTAACATTTTATTCCTTTCTGGGACTAAATTCATGTTTTGCTAAATGCCATATTCCTTCTCTGTGGCCACCTCTGTAATTTCCTACAAACACATATTTCTAAACCAATCCTTAATTTTGTATAAAAAGCTCTTTCTTTTTATAATGTGATTCACACCCACACAAATATACCACACAGGCATACACACTCTACTTCTTCAATCACCACTACCTAGCATTTATGAGTGAAGCTCTTTGGAATAATATAGTACTCATTGCAGCAACATAGAGGAAGGGGAGGATTTCTATGAGGAGATCACAGTGAGCTCTGATAGAAGGTTCACCAACAAGGATTCCATATCTAAAGAAAAAAAATGTGGAGCATCTGTTTTGCATGTCTTCCATCATGTTGATATTCCAGAAGTTGTCTCACCAGGTATGGGGTTCCAGGAAACCAGTGACATTCTAAGATGGCTCCCCTATTGTGGTTTATATTTGGACTCTCTGTACTTTGTGATTTGCATATTTTAATTTTTAATCATATTTTAATAATGGTTGTTTATGGTTTTATTATTATACTTTTATATCATTGTTTTGTTTGACTGTTGTATGTCAGAGCCACTTCTGAGATAGGCAGCCATACAAATTTGGCCAATAAATAAAATAAACAAAAAAGTCAAAATGCCTGCCACAATCTTGCAATCAAAGCCTGCTTCTTTTTTATGTGTGTCACAGGTGACACTTCAATTCCATGTTTGTGGCTGCCATCTTGACTTCTTTTGACTCCCTTCCTATAGGTATCCTTGTAATTTTTGTATGGAGAACATTTTTTCCTGCTCAGGATTTTAGCTTTTTCCTAATGTTAAGCATGGCATATGGATAGCTGCTGTTTTGCTAGTTCCAATAAATAACAAATCTTGTTTGAAAGTAACAAATAGAATTTGGGAAATTATTAGAACTTTTTATGCCCACACAGACTTCAATCTGTTAATCTAAGATTGGTAGACATTTTAAAATGGACTCCCATATTAAGAAAACAAAATTTAAAAAATGGAATACTTCTACAAATTTCCTTAGCTGGTGTATAAACACATTAAGGCTGATGCTCATAATAATAATGATTATTTATATCCGTCATGAGTGAAAATGTATCATTCCCACCCATTCCAATATTGTTTTAATAAGTTGAGCTTTGATTATTACCACATGCACATAAAATGTGCTTTAGTATCTTATCTCCCTGGAGAGCTTTATTTCAATGTAATTACTTACAGAAAGAAAACTTTCTTTGTGCTAAAATAGTGAAAACTCACCCTAAGACATCAAAATGCAAGAATCAAGTTAAGTAGAGTTAATCTTGAAATTAACACCATACAAATATCGCTTTGCTTTATCATATCACTTTGTCATGACTTCTACCCAATTCTGGAGACTGTATTTTGGTGACCACATTGAAGTTAAAGCATTGGAAAGCATTTTTGGGAATAACTGTTATATCAATTTACCCTATTCACTGCTACTGTGAGGTTCACTTAAGACTCTCCCTGTGCAAAAGCCTACAATAGATTAAATAATCCAAATAAAGCAGATGGTCTGAGGGGCATCATTAATTACATAGAAAATGCATCTTAAGTCTGTCCTGGCCATTTCTGTCTAGTCTTTGACCCAAAATTATAGATAAACATTTCAGCAGAGTCTATATACAAATGCATTGGAAATGTCCTAAAATAGCCATGACATAAGCAGTGTTCTCTTTTTCCCTTTTGAAACAAGCCCAGTTAAACCAGGTTAGCATTTGGGTCACAAATTGTTTGTGAAAACAATAGAAAAGGCTGCTGAAGTTACACAAAACTAACACGGTTCACAAACAATAATGAACAGCTATTTCCATTCAAAATGTACACTGGTAAAGAATTCCTTAAATGTTAACTCATTTTCTTTCAAACGCAGTGCTAATAAAAGGCTGGTTCACTGGAATTTGCACAGAAAAAGAGATAAGGGATAAGTAAAGATCCCTGCTGTGCATCACAAAAAGGCAGTCCTAAATTCTCCATTTAATCCAGATTTAAAAGTGAAACTTGCATTTCTATACAAAAAAAGGTACAAAGTTAGAAGGTGACATTATATTACATCTATTATCCATAATATCACAGTGCTAGTTTTAAATGGCTAAAACAAGAGAGGTTTAATTGATTTAATATATTCTATGGCAAACAAACCCTGTGTCTTGGTATCAATACCAGATAGCTCTTTTATCCTTAAGAGGCAATTTCACTTACAAGTGCTAATTGCAAATGATTTAAAAAAATTTTTTTGGTGTTTGATATGAATAGTTTTGCTTCTATTTTTTTCCTTTGTGGCATTAATAAAAGGAACCAGGAAGATCTACCTAATGTGCTCTGTTTTTCCTCAAAGGAAATTGAAATGATATGAATTCCAGCCTGAAAAGAAGCAGTTCTAAAGCCCCTAAATTTCTTGCCATGTACTAACCTAATAATAGAACTAAAATTAAAACCTTCTACGGTTTTAAAATAGAGCGTGTTGACAAGCCTTCAGAATGTGCCAGCTTTCCAATGAAGGTCCCACCACAGCTTCAGTTTGTTGAATGAAGTTCCTTAGTCATCCTCAGTTCTGCTTTCACTGGATTTTGTACTATCTCCTAAGCCTTGGTGTGGTGAAGCACCTGGAGAGAAACAATTGCTCCTGTGTTAGAGAAATTATGATTAACCTAACCACAGTTTGTTAAAGTCACATGATATATGAAGTTACTTTATCTCAAATAATTATACTAAGTGATACAATTGGTTGGAATAATTGTAAATGGAAGCTGAAATTTCTGAAAGGTTAAACTGGAGGAAGGAAGGGTGCATGGTCTTGGAAGAGACCAAGATTGTCCCTGTCATGGTGCTCTGTCAAAAAAACCAGGTAGCTTGGTGGCCAGATGTTTAGCTTACACTTATCCCTTGTCATTTAACATGAACTAGGCTGATCTAATGGGATTTGAAGACCAGGTCTGCCTATGCTTGAACTGGTGTATTCTTGAATAAGAATACACTAGTTCAACATTTTTTTTTATTATGGATAGAACACATGGTGTGCCAGTACAGGCAATGTCACACTCTTTTTAACATGTTTCCCCAGTAAAAGTTAATTAAAATGTTCATACTTTCAAGATCCATCTGGTGTTGCTGAGCACAGGATCTCTGAGCAGCAAGAGCCTTTTTGTCTTCCATCGATTTCAGATCCTCTGGCGGCCAACGAAGCTCTCCACTTTCAACATCCCCCATCTCAGATGGCTCTACCACAATGGATGGTAATCTCTTTGACAGTTTTGGATACTTTTCATGGGCATCCGGAAAAGCCTATGAAGTACAATGAAGAATTTGACTGATTTCATCACGATGATCAGGTTGTAATGACATGTATAAAAAAAAATCTATAGGAGCAAATGGATGTTCTCTGTTTCAATGTTTTAAAATGCCATTAAAGATTATAAAAAGGAAAAACTATCAAATCCCATAGCAATAATTAGAACAATCTTGCAACACATAACTTTCATAAACCAGGAAAGCTAAACTGAAGTTCTAGAGGAAATGGATATGTCCATATTACAAACTAGTAATTTTATTTTTAGTGGCATCCTGTTGACTATCAATTCTCCACTGGTAATAATGGGGCAATGGTGGTGATAGCTGCTATGCTCTTTATAATCTGCTTTGGGCTTCTTGTGAACTTGCATTTTCCATCTTATGCACCAGAAGTCAGAAAGGAATGCTACCAAAATAATCCTTATCATGCAATTTATCTCAATTAATCTTCAAACTTCACCTTAAACTCATTATCTTAACTATTCTGAACATTAAAACCAATTAAAGGTAAGCAATATTTTGAAGGTGAATTCAAGTAAAAGATTGTTTTCTGTTAAACCAAGGAACACTTCTTCCCTTTAGCTCAGGGAAGGACATGTTGGAATATTTGAAACTGACAGAATGGGAAGGTCAACATACAGATGGGTTCCTTGGTATCACCCCCAAAAAACAAGAAGTTAGGCCTTCAAACCCCATTGCCTCATGCTGTGGCCTCTTAGCTCAAATTTGCCAATCTGATAAAATTTCATTGGGCAATAGAAATAAGAAATAGTGTAGCATTTTTCCTGGAAAACCAAGAATCTTTACCTCCCACCTTTTGTACTTTATTGACACTGCTATAAACAACGGACAATGGTAATATATTGTGACATATTGCTATTTGCACTCTATCATTCTGATGGTTAATATTTGTTTAATACAAATATCCAATATTTAATCATCTGGCATGAGTGCAGCTGACAGCCTCAACTCAAACCAATTACAATGGTTATGAAACCATGAGAGCAATTATACTGCAAATATTAAAGTTACTTTAAAGCAAATGTTAAGATTACTTTAAAACAAGATGGTTTTTAATACAAGCATCATCAGATCAATCTCCATATAAATGACTCCAAATCTGGTTTCAGTCTCCTTACATGGAGCATTTCAAAGGCTAGATGCCAGATAGAGAAAGATACAGAACCAATTGCCAGTCAGAACAGACTCTACCAATACTTGCAATAGGGAAGCACATTTTCTAGGTATTTATGGGTTTTCAATTAATTTCAAAAAGCCATGGAAATGATTAGATAACATCTCTAATAAGGACAAGTTGTCAGTTCCTTAGCATGGATGGAGGTTTTTAAATATATTTTTAAAAATATTTAAAAATAGTTTACTTGAAAATAAAATAAATGTCTATGATGAGGCATCTGCCACTTCCCTCCTGCTTTCATCTTGTTCAGTGGTAACCTGCCATAAACTCTGGAGTGGGGAGAAGGGAAACCTTGGGGGAGGGAAGGAAGAGGGAGACTCTCCAAACTGCTGTGTGCTGGCCAGAGATAACATCTCAAGAACACTTGGCCAAAAAGAAGAATGTAGCTGCATTCCAAGGATAGCCATTCTGAAAACATATGGCTTGAAACAGTGGTGGGATTCAAATTTTTTTACTACTGGTTCTGTGGGCATGGCTTGGTGGGCGTGGCAGGGGAAGGATACTGTAAAATCACCAGTCAGAGGTGGTATTTGCCAGTTTTCTGAACTACTCAAAAAGTCTGCTACCAGTTCTCCAGAACTGGTCAGAACCTGCTGAAGACCACCTCTGGTTTGAATATGATAGGACACAAGGGGACCAATGGAAGGCAGATGTAGGAAACAAGGGTTTTTCACTAGGGAATTGGCATGGGAATCTCAGGCCTGGCTTTGTTTTACTATATTTCACCTGACTGTAGTACAATGATACCTTTCTCTCAAAAATGGAGTCATGGATCATTCTTGCCTAAGGTTCAAGTCGAGGCAGGACTGACAGGCATTTTGTTTTAACATGCAGAATTAGCTTGCAATATTGCGTTCTAACCACTGCACCACCATGGTTTCTAATACTGGGAAGTGCCATATCCATCATCGGACGTTGGCGATCATGTTGGCGATCCTATTTTTTATCCAGCAGCTGCATGAAAAAGTGCTGCTGAGTTTTGTCCAAACCAGTCCCTTAGATTTTGAAGCCACGATGTTCTTCTTCTGCCTGGACCTCGTTTGCCTTCCCTCTTTCCTTGGAGGATTAAGTGAAGTATGCCGTATTTTTCTGGGTGTTGCATCACATGTCCAAAATACTTTTGCTTTTTATGGTTTTGATGACTTCCCTTGGCTTTCCCAGGTGGCATATCACCTCCTCATTTCGGATTTTCTCAATCCAATTCATACATAACAGCTGCTTATAAATCCACATTTCACATTACTTCTAGTCCTTTCAAGTGGCTTTTTGTCAGAGACTGACTCTCCACTCCATAGAGCAGGATAGAAAAGATGTAGCATCTGACAAGCCTGATTTTTAATCTGAGGCTGTCAGGACTGCTGAAGACCTTTTTCATTTTGAATGGGAAGTAGCAGAAATTATAATACATAGATAGGAAAGAGGTATATATGAGCCCTTGAAGTAACTAGAAATGGAAGCGCAAATGACCAAACAGGTGTTTGGTCTCTGGCGTGGGGTCTTAAAATTGTTCAATCACTGAACTTCACTGTCTACTTTTGTTTCTGTTTCTATTTCTTGTTGTCATCCTCATTGGTCAATCTGGAGAGTGCACATTAATCCACAGAGAGTGCCTCATTTGCTGCATATGAAAACTTATCAAGCATTTTTTAAATTCATGCCAGTGTAGACATGTGGTCGGTCTAACCACCAGATTTAGAGCTGTGACTGAAATTCTCAGTCACCCAGGTATAAAATGACTATGTCTCCAGACTTTAGAAAATATAATATACCACATCATAACAAGAATTATTCTTAATAGGAATGCACGTAAAATATATATACTGAGGAAGAATGAACAGAAACGAAGTATTTTAAGGATGAAATATACCTTTCAAAAAGGTATATAGAAGGAAAAATCTTAGACAAAAATATGTATATTAGGTAAACATACAAGGAAATGGGTATGGGTTTCCATGATGGCTTTTTTTTGCCAAATTTACCAACTAATGTAGAAAATAATTTAGGATGGGGAAAATGAGAAATTTTGAGAGAACTATTCAGATTAGCCTGTTGTTATTTTTAAGGGTTGCATGACACCTCTATGTCCTCATATATTTAATGAGAAAAGTTGTAAAGATAATACATCTGTTGATATATAGGTCCCATTGTTGGAAGTATTAGAAGATATTTTGTAGATATTTAGATTTACTGGTAATTACTGAGTTTAAAAAAAAGCTTAAGGAAATGTCAGAAAACTGTAATGTAAATCTCAAAGCCTTCTGATTGTTTTCATCAAATGCATCTTCATTACTATCTCTTACTACTAGAGGATGTTTAGCATGCAATGGAAGAATAAATGTTTGCTGTAAGCCTCCTGAGATCTCCTAGTTAGTAGGTCTCTGCGGAATTACCAGTAAATGTCAACAATACTCTTATTTCTAACATTTACTTTAACAAATATGAATATAGAAAAAAAGTAAAAAAGAATTCATGTAACATGTACGGAGATGTGGAATTGTTGTCAATGCTATGGTATACATTAATTAATATATTTCTTATTAGCAGTAGTTGCCCAAGGCAGATCTGCCTATTTTCCAATGATCATGGCCAAACTGATTCCCTGCCATATCCTTATTTCAACTTATTTTTTTGCCTTTTATCAAATCCTTAGATAATTTCATCTTTATTTCATCTTAAACATTGTATGTGACTGAAGATTAGATAATACATCAGACATACACTAGAACTTGCAAAGAAAATTCACAAAAGATTCTCAAATTATGGGTACTTCTAGACAGTACTTTTCTTATACAGTCAACTTATCACATTTGGGTAATTATGCAGGGAGAAATCCAGGTGTCTATTTTATCTGTCAATTTTCAATATCTCCACACACTGTTTCCATTAAATCATAAACATTCCACAAAGAGGAAAAGGTAAATTTGTTATATAAGCTATCCAATTTCAAATGTCCTGAGTGGGTATTTTAAAATTGTAGCCTGGAGTAGGCTAGACTTACGTAACAACTGATACTGCCCAAGGCCATCCCTACAGATACATATTTATAACAAAAAGCCACTTCTCCAAAAATACACTGTGCAAAAATATTGCTCTGAAATACAGTAATTGTGGCAAAGGGCTGTTATTATAAATCATTGCAAATATAAAATCTCAAATTGATACACAATTGACAGAGTGCATATTAGTGTGTATTTCAAATATATTTACTCTTATGCACAATATTCTAATTATTGTTCACAATTTTATTTTTTTATTTCAGTGTATTGTAAGCTACTCTGTGAAAATTTGGTTTTGAAGGGTCACATAATATAAACAAATTAGGAAAATACAGTGCAAAAGTGGATTGCCTTATTTTCATTAGACTGAACGAAAACAGGATGTCACCTCAGCAACCTCTGAGCCGAGTTGGAAAAATAACACTGCTATGTTATGTTCATTATAGACTACCATTTCCCTCATTATTGCTTTACTTGTTTTAAATATGGTATATGATGTAGTGGGTCTAATTTCTTCATTCAAAACTATATTCTGCTGGAAAATATGTTATAGAACCTTAGAATGGATCTTGAATCTATGAGGACTTTGTGTTCCAAGTTTCATAAAAGAGAATGGCATTTAGTCAAAAGTAGATCAGTATTTCCATACTGAGCATTGCATTGAATGTAAATAAGGAAATTGTTTAATTGTCAAAAGTTGCATTTAAATCTTCAGCCCTATTAAAGTTGGAAGCACATGAACATCGCCTCCTAAATAGGGAAAATTAGAACATCCTGATCCTGCCCACATGTATTACATAATCCCACCCAACTTCTCATCTATAGTTTTTCAAAAAATGAAGTACAATTTACTGTAAGGTTACCCATCCCTAACATAGAGAGATAGAGATAAGTTATCAAAAAGGCAATCTTGATTGATTAGTGTGTATCGCCATTTTCCAGTGGTACTCTAAATCATGTAGCTGTTCATGGGTTTCTACATTCTAGATGTTGTCTGTCTAGTACCTTGATCTTGAATCTACTTTTTAAAATATGTTACTTGATTCACTGATGTAAAACCTAATGGGTTTCGATAAGCAACTTTGATAGTACTGTGTTTTGTGAAACACTGTCACCTTCTATTATATTCAAAAGGAATTTAGCTCCAAGCTTCACCAAAATGATAGTCATTAACAAAACCTAGCTCATAATCCTTCTTGCACTTCAGATTAAAATACACAGTGCTGTCTCATTCTAAGAAGCTAAATTGTTCTGACAGTTTGAAAATGTGACTTTGTCTGACTTGTAGCTTTGTATTCAATTTGCATACATACACTTACCTGAGTGGAAGTGCCTCCTTCTTCCTCAGGTTGGCTCAAGGTAAATTCTTCCATCACAGGTTCACGTGTATTCATTACCTCTGTCATGCTGCAAAAATCAGAACAGGCTATTTAAAATGAAAGATTTAAGAGAGGACAAATGTTTCATAATGTATTTTAATTTTCTTATCCACAAGCCAGTCAAAGCACAACATGACTTATGTATTAATTAATCAAGCTACTATACCTGTACATCTATTAACAGCATAATTCATATTAGTTGGATTCTTTCAACAGTGTTCATGAATTTGCAGAAAAAAACAGCGCTATTTGCACCACAACTTTCAGGTTAAATCTTTCCATACCAATAGTGATTCTTCTCTCTTCCTTACTTCAAATCAAGTCAGAAAAATTAGTGAGACATTAAACCAAAGACAACTCAGAAAAAAATGGATGGCAATTCCCTATGGCTCAATATATATTTTGGGTTTTTTTCTGAGGTTGCAGAAATGAGGCTGACACAACTGATACGGAAGTAAAATTATTATGATGAATGAATGAATGGCTGTTCTAGCTTATTGAACAGAAGGATTAGGGGGGACATTATAACTGTCTTTCAGTATTTGAGGGGCTGTCACAGAGAAGAGAGGACTGATTTATTCTCCAAAGCACCAGAAGGCAGGACTAGAAGTAAAGAATGGAAGATTGTTAAAGAGAGATCCACCTTAGAAGGAAGGAGAAAGTTTCTGACAGTGAGAACAATTATTCAATGAAATAGCTTGTTCCCCCAGAGTTGTGAGTACTCCATCACTGGAGGTTTTAAAAAATAGACTGGAATGGTACAAAGTCTCCTGCCTTGAGCTGGGGATTGGACTGGAAGATTTTGAGGTCCCTTCCATTCCTATACTTCTATGTTCTGTATTCTGTGTTCTACTGCTTTAAATGATCATTTGAAACTTCCAAGGACAAACTTCAAACCAGAACAAATCAAAATTGCAGCCTACAATGAGATGCTGCTTGCTTCAATCATTTGCACTGAGACTAGTCTCTAAAGAAAATTACTATAATTAGAAAGTTAACATACTCTGCCTGAGAAAATGTATAAAATGACATAACATATGTTGAAATGCCTCACCTTTGTGGTTGATGAAATTAGTTCATTAACCTGCTCTCCCGTAAATTGCTTCTAAGGGGAATGGATTTTGTGGCACCAGGTGTCATGCCCCTGGTGGAAACTGACTCTGAGGAAAAGGAGGAACAGCCAACAGGGAGTGGAAGTGTGGCTCCAGAGGTGGTGGAGAAGGCTGGGGAAGGGGACTGGCACAGGACGGCTGAGCAATCAGAGGAGGATCCGGGCCCATCTCCTATCCATCCTAGGGCATGCAGGGAGGATAGGATCAGGGAAAAGCGTGGTCTACTCTGGAGGAGGGGGCCCTGATCCTCCTCATGGGTTGCAGCTGTGAGCTATGTATAAGAGTTTGTAACTGCATGTTCACAGACGCTGGAGTCAAATTAGTGCTTCCTTTGGATGAGGTTTATCTTTGGTGGCGTTCTTCCCATGGACTCTCCTTGGTTATCTTCCTGGAATGTGTGATTAATTATCTTGCTTTGCCTCGGAACTCTTGTCAATGCGGTTTGTTTTTGGTTTCCTTTTGCTTCATTATTTACCTTTTGAATTTAAACTGTGACTAATAAAACAGCGAAGTTAAGTTGAAGGCTGTTATGTATGTAGGTTTGAATGTCATTGGTTTAGTTTGAATTGTTCTTGTAAAATGTCAAATAAGATTGGTTTAAAAAGTGCTGGAAAACCCTGCACTCTGATTGGCTGGCAACTACAGCTGCTGGCTATAAGAAGCAGCCGTAGCCCAGCCAAGGTGGGTCCATTTGAGCTGTAGTCACTTAATAAACTCTTCAATGAAGCTATTTGCATCTGACTCTTCATGCAAACTTAACACTGGCGACGAAGGTGGGATTCCCCTAAAGAAGAGACAATGCGGAAGACAAGCAGAAGAGCGAGATGGCTGCGTTGAACACCCCCCCAGCCCCATTTGATCCGGCGGCAGAAGACTGGGAATCGTATGTGGATCGCTTCCAAATGTATTTGGAAGGAAACGACCTCGCCGACATCTCCGAGAAGCGGAAGAGGGCGGTATTTCTCATGCACTGCGGTCCGGCAGTCTTCAAGATGGCGAAGGCATTGGCGGGAGCTGCAGACGTGAAGATAATGGAATGGCCTGATTTAGAAAAGCTTTTAAGAGCCCATTACGCCCCACAAGTATCGTGCCTCATTAAAAGACACGAGTTTTACCGTCGGGATCAAGGGGAAAGCGAAAATTTTAACGACTTTGTGGCAAGTTTAAGGGACATTGAGGGTGCTTGTGAGTTTACCAACTTAGAAGAGGCCATGCGTGATCAGTTTGTTCTAGGCCTTAAAGATAAGGTCTTACAGAGCAAATTATTAATGAAACCTAAGATCACGTTTAAGGAGGCCATAGAGGAAGCTGTTTCAGTGGAAGCAACCAAGTCCTCAGCAGCAGCCATGAAGAAAATTAACAAGGCCTCAAGCCATTCTGATGTGGAAAAGTCCACAACAACCCATTGCGAGCAAATAGATTCTGACTCAGACTGTAGTGAGGTGGAGGAAGGAATTTATAGACTCAGAATGGAGAAGAAAAGGAAAGACCTTGGAAGAAAGAGGCAAGAATTTTATTGCAGAGGCTGTGGGGGGGCCACCCCTACACTGAATGCAAGTTTTTAGACACCATCTGCCTACGTTGTGAGAAAAGAGGTCACCTAGCAAGAGTCTGCAAATCATCCAGAACTCCACCACACAGAAGAAAGTTTCCTGACAAAGAATTCAAGCCCAACAACTTCAGTGAGAAAATGGGGCGCAACTCAGAAGCAAATGGGAGGAATGAAACTCATCAAACAGTCACCATTGGTCATTCTTCACCCCTGAGAAGCAGAAAAGTACATGTGAAGGTACTCATTGAAGGAAGGCCTTGCCAAATGGAAGTGGACTCAGGCTCTTATTTATCTATGGTGTCATGGGACACTATTCACAGGCTATTTCCCAACATTCAGAAGAAACATTTCCAGAAGCAAGCACTGACTCTTAAAGACTACCAAGGGAACAAGATTCCAGTAGTTGGAACAAGAGAATTCAATGTGAAGTTTAAAGGCCACACCAAATGTTTGCCCCTGACCATCGTGGACAAGGATTGGCCAAGCTTGCTGGGACTTGAGTGGTTCAAGCCACTAGGCATCGAGGTGACTGGCATCAATCACGTGAGCAACTCTGAATGGGAGGAGGCCTTGAAGTCTGAGTTTCCAGAGGTCTTCAGCAAAGGATTGGGCAAGTAAATGGGGACCCCTATCACTTTCAACCTAGACCCCAAGGTGCCCCCAATTCGTTTAAAGCCCAGAAGGGTCCCATTTGCTTTAAAGGAAAAAATTATGCACAATTAGACAAATTAATAGCTCAAGGGGTTTTAGAGCCCACTGACCACTCCAGATGGGAGACACCCATAGTCACACCAGTCAAGACTTATGGGTCAGTAAGAATCTGTGGAGACTATAAGGGGACACTGAACCATGCGCTGCAGCAGAGCGCATATCCACTTCCAGTGGTGCATCATCTGTTACATTCTCTTGGCAGGGGTACAGTCTTTGCCAAATTGGATCTGGCCCAGGCATATCAACAACTAACAGTTGATGATGCCACTGCAGAGGCCCAAACCATTGTGACTCATAGAGGTGCTTTCAAATATAAAAGGTTACAATTTGGAGTAAGCGTGGCACCAGGCATCTTTCAAAGCCTTATGGAAAGAATGCTCCAAGGACTGCCAGGAGTAGTGCCTTACTTTGATGATGTGTTAATCTCTGCTGAAAATGACATTCAGTTACAAGAAAGACTCAGAGAAGTCCTTACCAGATTCAGGAAAGCGGGTTTAAAAGTCAAGGAAGAAAAATGCACTCTTAAAACTGACAAGGTTGAGTTCCTGGGCTACATGATTGACAAGCATGGCATCCACCCTACAGATGCCAAGGTTCAAGCAATCAAAGAAGCCCCTAGACCTAAATGCAAAACAGATTTGCAAGCTTTCCTTGGACTCATTAACTTTTATCACATGTTCCTACCTCAGAAGGCAACCATTGCAGAACCATTGCACAGATTACTTGATAAAAAGTCTGTTTGGGTCTGGGGCAGGAAGGAACAATCAGCATTTAACAGCATTAAAAGACTAATCACGTCTGATGCTGTACTTATACAGTTCTCTGAGAATTTGCCTGTTGTACTGACTTGTGATGCATCCCCCTTTGGAGTGGGTTTTTGAGCCACAGGCTTCCCAGCGGGAGGGAAGCCCCTATTGCATTTTACTCTCACACTTTGACCAAAGCAGAGAGGAATTACAGCCAATTAGACAAGGAGGCATTGGCAATTGTTGCAGCTGTTAAGAAATTTCGTGAATATTTGTATGGGAGAACATTTACCATTGTTACAGATCACAAACCTTTGTTAGGCATTGTGGCAGGAGACAAGCCTACACTTACTATCCTGTCACCAAGAATGCTGAGATGGACTGAATTTCTTGCTGCTTATTCATACAAACTTATCCACAAGCCTGGCAAGGACATTGGACATGCTGATGCACTGAGTCGTTGCCCACTTCCTTGCCACAAGGAGGACTTTGAACCTGAGGCACACACCTTTTTCCTAGAAACTATTGCCAAGCTTCCAGTTCATGCTGCTGAAATTGCCAGAGAGACTGCCAAAGACACTGTGTTGGCTCCTGTTATAGGCTGGATTAAGAAAGGTTGGCCACTTCAAGATCTACCTCACCTTGCCCAACCTTTTAAGTCCAGGCAAACTGAATATTCTGTATTAAGAGGATGTATTTTGTGGGGTAACAGGGTGGTTATTCCTGCAAAACTGCAAAGAGAGGTTTTGGAAATGTTACATGAGGGTCATCCTGGTATTGTAAGGATGAAGGGATTGGCCAGGAGTTATGTATGGTGGCCAGGTATTGACAAAATGGTTGAAAACTGGGTTGCATCTTGTCCCAACTGTCAGGTAGTCAGGCCTGCCTCACCTCTCGCCCCCAAACAGGAATGGGAATGTCCTAGGGGCCCATGGTCCAGGATTCACATTGATTTTGCTGGCCCTACCAGAGGCACACCTTTCTTATTATAGTAGATGCATATTCCAAATGGCTAGAGGTAATCCCCATGGCATCCACCACAACTGATGCTGTCATCAAGCAGCTCAAAAACCTTTTTGTAACTCACGGGTTACCTGATGTTCTTGTCTCTGACAATGGCCCTCAATTTACATCCAACCTCTTTGAATCCTATTTAGCACAACAGGGTATCAGACATGCTCTTACTGCCCCTGGGCACCCTTCGGCTAACGGCCAGGCTGAACGCATGGTGCTTTTACCAAGGAGAAGCTTCAGCAACTGGGTCCTGGGGACATCACTGAGAAAGTTGAAAACTTCTTAGTGTTCAGCACATCACTCCTAACCCATCTAATAACTTATCCCCAGCAGAGTTGTTGATGGGTAGGAAACTTAGGTCTTCCCTTGACCGCCTTCATCCCACTTACACACGCAACGCACCACTAGATTCCACTTCCAAAGTTCGCACATTCAGTGTGGGTGATTCTGTGTATGCTAAGAACCTTATGGGTGAACCTTCATGGATTCTGCTGAAATAACTCAAATCACAGGCCCTCGTTCTTACAGGGTGCAAACAGAGGATGGACTCCTCTGGAGCAGGCACATGGATCAACTTAGATCCAGGTTCTCTCAGGAACATCGCACTTGTTCCTCTCTAGTTCCCTCACCTGATGTCAATTCTAGGGGAAGGGGAGGAACAGGAGGATAATCAGCAAGCAAGAATCCACCCCATGTGTAACGAGTCATTACGACAGGAACCATTCCAAAACCTGTCACAATGCCAAAATCCATCCTTAGAAGTGGAAGATTGTACATCACTACCTGACTTGGGTGCTGACATTGGGCTGGAGATGGGTTGGGAGGAGAGACCAGATTCTAACAATCAAACAGGGTCTTCTTTCACAGGAAGTCCCAGTGGAGAAATGTCAGCAGACACATTTCCTCTCTCACTAGGTGAGAATGTTAAAACTTCTGAACCACGAAGGTCTCAACACACGCAAGAGCCCCACCTATTTAAAAGAATACATTAGATAGGTTGGGGTTTGGTATGGACTGAACCTAGTGGGGAGGGGTGTTATGTATGTAGGTTTGAATGTTATTGGTTTAGTTTGAATTGCTCTTGTAAAATGTCAAATAGGATTGGTTTAAAAAGTGCGGGAAAACCCTGCACTCTGATTGGCTGGCAACTACGGCTGCTGGCTATAAGAAGCAGCCGTAGCCCAGCCAAGTCGGGTCCATTCGAGCTGTAGTCACTTAATAAACTCTTCACTGAAGCTCTTCGCGTCTGACTCTTCATGCAAACTTAACAAAGGCATTGCAAGACCTTGATTCATGTTTTAGTTTTCGTGTTATTTTTGAGAGACTACGGGTCATCACACCAGGTGACAGGGGAAATTGGACATTTGCATGAACTAAAATCCAGAAAGTATGTGGCAAGAATCAATTGAAATGGATGGATGAGATGTCCACTCTGATTCCACACTGCAGTGCTTTCTCAAGGAAAGAGTAGAGAGCAAGAGCAGATGACATTTGCAGAAACAGTGAAGCTTAAACATCAAAGCATCTTTTGAAAAAAAATAGTGCAGAAATAAAATAGTTATAAAAATGCACAGATGCTCTTCCATGCAGCTGAACAATGTTAAATGCTTTAAGAGCATGTTACTAGGTTGTTTTTTTACAGTTAACAGCCAGTCAGCAGGATAGAATGAGAACTGAAACTATTCTGATGTTCTTGTTCAATATCAATTCCATTAGAATTTGAGGGCTCTGTGTTGTGAAGCAACAAGAGAAAATAGGAAACCTAGTATGTAATCTTATACAGATCATTATAAGATGGCATCATCAAATTGTTTCTGCCTCAAGAAGGGCTTTGGTTTGAAGACACTTCGGATCATTGGCCCATCTCCCAAAGTCTGAGCCATAGGCCTGGCATGTCATCAAGCCACAGTTTTGACAGTCCGTAGAAATGTCTATCATGACTTTTGCTGTTCTGGCCCATTTACTGCTATTGTTGCTCCCGAGCTGTGTTCCAGTTTGGAAAAGATTTCTCAACCATAACAATGAAGCTGTGATGATGAAGGAAGACAATGTAGCCCCTATTTTCAGAGTGAACTTTTTTCTTTATTCACTGTAGGACTATGACTGCTTCTCTTCCTTTTTTTAGAACCAGTGATTTGAAAAGTTAGAGCTGTTGCCAGCTTGTTGATGCAAGGCATAAATAGCTATTCCATGGCCTCTTAATTAGGAGATATATTGGGAGATTTAAGACAATATATGCAGTCTTAAGGATAATAGAAACTAGATTGCTGTCAGCTTGGAGCCTTGCCTTTTACTTTCACAGAAACCACTGACTATCTATAGTTATTCACTGAAGGTTCAGCACAATTTGCCATAAAAAAACAGACATGCCAAATCATCATTGCATAAATGACTATCAAAGATAGGCGTCAAGTTCCCCCTCCAAAAATATGGAAGCAATGTATGATATAAACTTCCTTGAATGTACATTAAGTTTTCCATTCAAAAGCATTAGTCACAATATGACCATCCAGAATGAACTACCAGGACTTGCCCAAGGAATCTAACCTGCTGAAGTATCTTTCATTCAGTAATATGTACTGGCTTGTTCAACTCAGATGCCAGCAATATCTAGAACTCATTTTAGGAATTGATTGAGATGCTTTCGTTTTTTTCTGAACCTGTTTGCATACCGACAAAGACTAGCACAAGTGGTATGTCAATAGGCTCCTTTCTTTCCTACAAACTACATTTGTAATGCACTCAGCATGTAGTGCAGCCTAAAGAGGGCAAAAACCTAGATCTAAATCTAAGGAGCAAGCTTCTTTCATCCTCTTGACAAAAAGCGGGAATTGGCAGATGAGTACATCATTAACAACTAAGCATCTGAGCTGGGGTAAATAAGGGGAAGAAAATGGCATAAATGCAGATTACATTTACCTTCTAAGGACATGAATGGATTTGTCTCCTGAAAAATCTTTGCTTGTTGCCAATGTTCGCTCTGGGAAGGAAGTGTTGTGCCAATTGCGTCAATCAGTCAATCACGCAGAGCATCTGAAAAAGACAATATTGGAATGAATCAGAGGATGCAGTGGAAGTGACAAAGCTAAAAGAATGGGCATAATGAACCTGAGATAAAAAAGAGAACGAGAGGAAGCAGGCAGTTCCACACTGAAAATTCTACAAAATTCCAACAGAAAATTTAGGGGAAATTTGTATATATAGTAGATAGACCTATGCAGTTGCTGTGGTTACAAAGGTGCTTGGCTTTCCTTCTATAACCACGAAATCTGCCACTGTTTCTTTTCTGAGGAATCTAACCCAAAATGTAATATTCAACCCACTTTGTGGGGAAAAAAGACTAAAGCTTGAACCTATGTAACTTTCACTGTTATTTCAACTCAGGATCAATAACTATGGATAATATGAGACCCAATAGGTTTATTATATTTATCTGAAAGAAAGACTTATTGCTTTGTCAAATATTTTTTTTATTTAGTATGCAGGGGTCATCATAGATTTGCTGCAAAAATGGCAAATGTTTCTTTCTTTTTTTTGCAGTGGAACATGGTTACAGACTCCAACTGATGTTTTTGTAATAGGGGACTTGAAGTATGCTGAAAAGAAAAGTGACAGGCAAATAGATTTTGATGGAACACTCTGCCCATTTGATCACGGCTACCCTCTGGCTATCATGTTGCTTATTAATGGCCAATAAACAAGTCGCTGTAGACACACACACACATACACACACTGGAATGTTTGTACTGGTAAAAGGACTTGAAAAGTTATGAAAGACAGCAAACATCAGGGTCCAACACAGGGTCCAGTCTGTCCTTCCCAACTCAAGGAATCTCTAACAAAAATATTTTATGCCAGCCACAGCCATTTTCCTAGAGTTGAAAAAGGTGTCTTTACTGAAATGAATAGCAGTAGTATGCAAGCGGTATGACTTTCAGTAACTTGGATCACAGCCACAGAGGTTTAACAAACCTTCTTAGTTAGGAATCATTTCAGTCATAATGCAGAGATTAATCAGGCAATGATTTCATTCAAAAATAACAATTAGGGAAAAATGTCCCTTATCTTTCAATACTAATTTTCTGAAAAGATCCTGGGTCATTACAATTAAAGAGATTCTAATGCTGCACAATTACCTCTGGAATAACAAGCCAACTCTGTTTTCATAGAATATAGAGCATAGAATCATAAGCAGTATCCTATTATTTGTTGTAATGGATCTGTATAAAAATTGGCTTTTATTCTGTTCCAGGAGTCATCAGAAATCTCTAGGCAATTTTATCCTTTTCTTCTTCCTCCTCTGTCCAATTTGCTTATATTTATGATAAAAATAGGCTGAGATATAATGTCCAAATGATGAATGTTAAAATATATTGTTTAAAAAGAATAGCAATTCTCTTTGTTCTCTAAATCACTGTTCATGATACTAGCATCCATTTAAATGCTTGAACCAGGCAACTCTTACATTGTTCTTGAAGCAAAATTTTAGCCATTGCAAAAACAATTATTATAATATAGACCAATCTATCCAGATAAAACTGTACAGCCTAGAGGGTTTAATGTATGGATTTCCTTCCATCCTTCCTCCTTCTCTCCCTTCTCCTCTCCAGCTTCCCTTCTTATATAAGCTTAAAAGCCAAGTTTTATACAGATCCATAACAACAAATAATATGATACTGGTTTCATTGAGATAAAACAGTTTTAAATATAGGAAGCTGGCTTAATCAAAGTTAGACTTATTAATTAAGACTCTTTGCTTGGGATTTGTCTCCCCTAGATGCCTACTTAACTGGAGCAAATGTATAATCCAGCATTTTACCCAGATACTGTAATATGTAGTTCATATAAGTGATATGGTTCACTTGCCAACATATTATTCTGTTTTTGTTTTTTTAATTTGTATGTTCAGTTTTACAAGCTATATTTAGATTGTTCTTTTCTATTGTGTTATGTGTACTTCAATCTGAGATCTTGTAATTTACCAATGAGAATGCTAATTGGAATTAGAGAACTTGTTTGCAACATTTTCCCCCTGACTGAACCATGGGTCCAGATGAGTGAACAGGCTGGCTGAAAAACAGCATTTGAATTCCCGAATTCCCAAGACAACAGCTTGGATTCCAAATTAATCAGAACATTTTGAAGACTTCCTGTAATCACCCAATCCTCTTTTCCAGATACAATATTTCTCCAATATAATATTTGTACAATGGAACCAATGCAAAACTCTAAGCAAAAAATATGGAGTTGTCCTGGAGTTTATATTCTTATAGCCATAACCAACTGTTCATCTACAGTAGTTCCTGCATTTTATAGTTCCCGTAGAAACATATCGCTTGTATATGAATTCTTCTTTTGCTTTATGAACAGAAGAAAATTGTGCTGGATACAAGTGTGATCCATTTAGGTTCTACCACAAGCTTAACAAAAAAGGCAGTGTCATTCTGTTGTTTTCCCCAGTAGTTAATTTTTAGTGCCATAGTGCTACAATAGTTTATAGCCCCATGAATTAATTCCTAAAACAATAGCTATCATCACATCATGTGGCACTGCATTTTATTTGTTTATTCCATGCTTTGCAACTATGAAGTTATTCCTGCTATCAGGATAGGAAGATCTATTCCAGAAAAGCTTTAACAACAGATTCAGCTAACTGTATACAGTGGCTTTTTAATGGAGAATAAAATATATGATTACCTTCAGCATTACCCTGCTTGCCACAAGTTAGTCATTCATAATATCACTTGAAGTGCTGTTCTCAATTCCAGGAACATTTGATCCTTCGGTATCTGTGACAAATCATCACTAGTCTGACTCACAGCTTAGGTGCCTCAAGCTAATAATTCTTCTCTATATAATGTGTATATAGCTTCATATAATATCCTACCAGTTGCTTTACTGAAGGGGGAGGTGACTTGTAGCATATCCCACTGAGAGTTTGTAACTTTGGAGCAATAATTGAAACTTGCACACTGATACTAGTAAATATTAAATATTGGTCAGATTATCCCAGAACCAATAAGGAAAACCAACAACAACAACTCTATTTCTTACAATCACTTGCCTGGTGCTTATCTTATGCCCTGCTTAGCTTATGTCTTGTCTTATGCCCTGGACAGTTCCTGTTTTGTAGAATGTTTTTTTTAAAGGAATGTAGTTCAGAGCCAGTCAAAAGATTAATAGCAATAGCACTTAGACTTATATACCGCTTCACAGTGCTTTACAGCCCTCTCAAAGCAGTTTACAGAGTCAGCACATGGCCCCCAACAATCTGGGTCCTCATTTTATCCACCTCGGAAGGATGGAAGGCTGAGTCAATCTTGAGCCTGGTGAGATTCGAACTGCCACATTGCAGGCAGCTGGCAGACAGCAGGTAGTCTGCAGTACTGCATTCTAACCACTGTGCCACTGCAGCTCTTATCCTTGACATACAGCATCCAGGTAAGATTAGGAAAGACTCCCATGTAAATATTTGAAGAATCTTTACATGTACTGTCTCAGGGTGGAGGGAAACGCTAAAAACTTCAAACACATACAATTATGGTATGTGTCCCTATAACTTGGTTTCTTCACTTTTCTGCTTTCTAATAATAATTTGTTTGTTGCCTGACTCCCAGTGACTTTGTGTGATATATTTTACTCTAAATAAATGGAAAGCTATTCCAGCGTCTTGTTCAGTAGATTATGACAGACAGGAGGAAACATTTTATCCCTATTACAAATTCCATTGTCTTACATTTAAAGCTTAGATAGATGATAGATAGATAGATAGATAGATAGATAGATAGATAGATAGATAGATAGACAGACAGACAGACAGACAGACAGACAGATGATAGAGTGAATTTAAACAATAAGCAATTTAATGTTTACTTTAAACAGCTTTTAATATATTAAAACTAAACTAAGATTTGCACCAATAGAAAAACTTCAATTAATCAACGTTCTTCATTTTGTCCAATCTGAATAAAAAAAGCTGGACCTTGAAATTGGCTAAATGTTGATCATCAAAGATTTTCTGATTTGGGAGGAAAAAAGGCAACTTTATGAGCAAAAAAGCCACATATCTGGAGTTTTTATGACTTTCTGAATGTGGACAACAGTCATATATAACAGCATATTCAACCTTACTGCCAAGGAGATCAAGACAAGAGAGAGCAATGTTACCACAATTTCTTCCTATACCACATTTTTAGGTTAGGTAAAATAATTCAAGACATCCCTGCCATCTTCATGGTGGAATATGATTTCATAGAATAATAGGGCTGGAAGAAAGCATTTAAACCATCAACTGCAATCTCATGGGGTGAGTAGAAATCCAAAAGGTTTTTTTTTAAACCCAGATGACTGGGTCTCTCTACTTTCCATTTCATTACATCCAGGAAATGTCTGTGGAGATTCTCAGTCATCCAGGTCATGGTAGCCCAAAGGTGCTTTTTCAAGAGGCAACTGGACTTTCTGGTTTTTCTTTGAAGATGTTTCACCTCTTATCCAAGAAGCTACTTTGGCTCTGACTGGATGGTGGGAAATGGAAGGATTTATACTCCCTGCAGATAGCTGGTCATTTGCATTCTATTAGAGTGTCCTTAAGGTCACAGAGGGGGCGGGATATGACTTCATCTATCTCCAATCTACAACACAGTCCTTTCAACAGCTCCAAGAAGGCTCCACACCCATTTGCACCACTCAGGTGACCCTGATGACACAGATAAATCTCCAGGTGACCTTAACAACTCACTAAAAGAATGCAAATGACCAGCTGCCTACAAGGAGTATAAATCTTCCCATTCCCCACCATCTAGTCAGAGCTGAAGAAGCTTCTTCTTGGATGAGAAGTGAAACATCTTCAAAGAAAAACCAAAAATCCAGTTGCCTCTTGAAAAAGCACCTTTGGTACATCCAGGAAAGGAAATTTCTGGGGAATTAGTTCCACTGTTGAACTCAATCAGAATACACCTTGACGGGACCTTGGAGGTCTTTTAATCCAACCCCATCCTATACATTTTGAGACAAGTAGCTGTCCAGTCTCTTCTTAAAAACCTCCAGTGATGAACATACAACTTCTGAAGGCAAGCTGTTCCACTGGTTAATTGTCCTGACTGTGAGGAAGTTTCCCTTTAATTCCAGGTTTGCTTCTCTCCTTCATTCGTTTCCATCCACTGCTTCTTGTCTTGCCATCTGATGCTTTGGAAAATAAGTTGACTCCCTCTTCTTTGTGGCAGCCCCAACAAATACTGGAATACTGCTATCATGTCTCCCCTTTTCTTCTATAGCCAGTTACTGCAACTGTTCTTCAAATATTTTAACAACTGTTCTTCCTATTAGGAATTCTTTTTCCAAACAATCAAAATCTGCCTTCCTGTAGCTTCATCGTTCCATGTCCTGACAGAACAAGAACATTTAGGCTTCTTAATCCTAACCTTGATCTTCTTCATCCCATTGGAATACCCTTTCCTCTCTAATGCAATGGCTCTTAAGGCATAGCAACTTTAATCTTACATTGCGTCTAATAGTATGGCAGTTCTTATGTACTGTTGACTCTAAACATCCTGTGCGGTTGCACTCTCAGTTCTTTATGCTTTTGGCAAAAGCGTTGTCTCTCCTTCCTTGTAGCCACGCTAGGAAGACATGAAAAGTTGATGGTATAGAGAGACAGAGAGAGAGGAAGATAGAATGGCCAAAGAGAGAAGAAAACAGAGAAGGAGATAGGAGAGAAAGAAAAGGGCAATGCACAAAACTTGTTTCTGTTTAATGATGATACTTTCCAAATCCACAATGGCATCAAGGAAAACATTAGTGGCTTTGTCATATTACATGATCCACCAAAGAGAAATGCACTCATCTACACAGATCTTTCTGAAAACCGCCTACTGCTTTTTGGATTTAAGTATTTTCTTTTTTTCTTCCTCTCTCGCTCTCCACCCCCCCTTCTCCTAAGCAACTGAGGAAAGCAAGATATGTCAGAGACTACAAATCAGACAATTCCATCCTGTTCTTTCTTTCCAGGAGCCATAGTTCTCTCTTCCCACCCACGCTCTACTTGAGCTCTTCGGCTGCTCCACAGGGTTAGAGCTACTTTCTTTTTCACAGATG
Organism: Naja naja; assembly: GCA_009733165.1. Classification (NCBI taxonomy): domain Eukaryota; kingdom Metazoa; phylum Chordata; class Lepidosauria; order Squamata; family Elapidae; genus Naja; species Naja naja. Next base: position 336,974,908 of record CM019148.1, on the reverse strand, counting down.
TACAGATTAGTTATGAGGAGGGTCTTTTCTTCTCAAAGGCAACATAATAAACTGAGTCCAGAAGATTCAGACATGTTCTGTGTGAAAGGTGATTCAAGAGGAAAAAGGGTATGGAAAGGTTTTTTTAAAAAATAAAACCATTTCTACACTGATGTTCAACTATTCTGGAGTCTGAAAATACCTCCAGGCAATATCATATTGTCAGCTGCAGAGAAAAACAGGAGAGGCTTTCTTTTTTATACTTCATAAATACAAATCTAGCAACTATACACTTCATACTAGTACCTAATTTCCTTCTCCATGTCGCTCGCAAGAAACACAAGTCTTACATATGTCAAATAATCTTTAACAGCATTTTTTAACTGCATTCTTTTCAAAAGTTACACTTTCCATTTGAAAAGTAAACCAACTTATAGTATAAAAATGCATTGTTTTGGAAATTCCAAGTATGTGGTTGAACAACATATACTCTGATCTAAATATGTCTAAATCAGCAGAATTAACAATTCATTCTTCAATCTTTCAGTCTGCAAAACTGGGACAGGTCTTCAGAATAAGGATCTACTCTAGAATTTGTTTAAATAAATACTTTCTCAAGTCTAATATTTCAATTTTAATATTGTTTAAAATTCTTTAATGTAGCTATGTTTGTGAGCAAATGAGTGAAAAAAAACAATAAATTCAATACTTAGCAATTTTACATCTAAAGTACAATAATATTTAATAGATGGAATTATGGGTGCTATAATATAATCACTGGGCTGCTTGGTTTTGATTTGGTTGAAAAGATCCAATATTGCTGTGGAACAGTTGGAGAAGGGAGACCACAGAACATATTTTACTGAATGGTGAAGTTTATTTATGATATATTACAATATGTACAAGATTCCATTTGACTGTAGATTTTATTTTATTTTATTTTTTAAAAAAGTTTTATTATTTTCCAAAAAACAAACAAGACAAACAAACATACAAAACATAAACCAATAACAATTTCAAGTGTGTCGGTCGGTCACAAATCTCAGTGCCATGACTGTAGATTTTATTATGAACAAAAAATAAAGTATAAGCAAATTACAGGATACTAATTAAATACTATAACAATTTAATTGTATTTTAAAATAAAATAGTATAAAAGATGATTTAAATATGATGTAAAATTATTAAGTGTTGAATTTATTGTTTTTTCACTTTCTAAAATTAACCTTATTTATTATAAAATTGATTCAATATTAAAAAGCATGATGAATACTGCTCCAAAATTCAACATAGATATATCTAAAACAATTTGTTCAGCTGATTCTTATTGCAGATGAACAGTCTACTGTAATTTATGCCACAGTCTAACAGAATTGGAAGGGACCTTGGAGGTCTTCTAGTCCAATTCCTGCTCAAGCAGGAGATCCTATACCCGTGGATGGTGAACCTATGGCACGTATGCCATAGGTGGCATAGAAAGCCCTGTCTCTTGGCATGCAAGTCATTGTCCCAGCTCAGCTCTGCCGTGCATGTGTGCATGCCTCCCACCTGCCAGCTGGTCTTCAGGTCTCTGTCACGCATGCATGGGGGAGGGTGGTGCGCATGCAGAGAGGGTGGGGTGCATGCACGGGGATGTGCAGGTGCGTGCATGTGTGCATGCGTGGGGTGGGGCACATGCACAGGGGACACATGCGCACATATGCAGGGATGCACACACATTGCATTTTGGCGATGTGTGCATGCGCTTTGGGCACTTGGTGCTGAACAGGTTAGCCATACCATTTCAGACAAATGGTTGTCCAATGTCTTCTTCAAAACGTCCAGTGTTGGAGTACCCACAACTTCTGCAGGCAAGATTCAGATTGAGAATGTGTAGATTGTGCAAACTGTTGTCCCAAAGGTGCTTTTTCAGGAGGCAACTGGACTTTCTTGTTTTTTTTTTGGAGACGTTTCGCTTCTCATCCAAGAAGCTTCTTCAGCTCTGAAAGGATAGTGGGGAATGGAAGGATTGATATTCCTTGCAGACAGCTGGTCATTTGCATCCTTCCATCCAAAGTGTTCTTTGAAGCACTTGGAGGGTTATCTGTGTCCTCAGGGTCACCTGAGTGGTGCTCCTGTAGTGCAGTGCAGTTTCTGTAGTCTGCCATTTTTCCCTCTCTGGAAATCCATTCCTACTCCCACACCATTCAAAGGGAGTTCATCCCAAATTGTATAGCTAAAAGTCTGTAGAGATTCTCAGTCATCCCAGGTCATGATTGTCCCAAAGGTGCCTTTTCAGGAGGCAACTGGACTTTCTTGTTTTTTCTTTGAAGATGTTTGAAGACGTTAAAAGGATGCAAATGACCAGCTGTCTGCAAGGAGTATAAATCCTTCCATTCTCCACTATCCTGTCAGAGCAGAAGAAGCTTCTTGGATGAGAAGCAAAATGTCTTCAAAGAAAAAGCAAGAAAATCTAGTTGCCTCCTGAAAAAGCATCTTTGGGACAACCATGACCTGGATGACTGAACATCTCTACAGACTGTTGTACAATAACCTTAATTTCACAAAGTTAACAAAACAATGCTTAGAATCACCCAACACGAATTAGAATTCAAATTCCCCCTACATGGAAAAAGAGATGCCAAACATTCAAGCCAGCTTTAGAGAAGGCTAAGGAGTAGAAGACATGGCTGCTAATACATGCTGGACAATTAAGAAAAAGTACCAAAAAGAAGTCATTGTGTGCTTCATCATCATAGAAAAGCCTTTTTTGTTGATTTATGCCAAGGTGTGGAATGTGCTCAGAAAAATGGGAAACCTGGAACATCTCATTGTCTTAATGAGATACCTATATACAGGTCAGGAAGCCACAGTTTGGAGAGAATATCATGAAAGTAATTGACTCCAGATTGGCAAAGGAGTGCAACAAGGTATATACTCTTCTGTTATTTATTCAATTTATATGCTGAGTACATATTAAGTGAAGTTGGACTGGAACAAGATGAGAACGGTTTTAAGACCGGAGGAAGAAATATCAACAACCTGTGAGATGCAGATGCTGCTGCTCTGATAGCCGGAAATACGAAGGATCTGGAACCTCTAGTAATAAAAGTGAAAGCTTTTATTGTGAGCGCAAAGTGAAAAAATGGGACTAGAATTAAATCTAAAGAAGACCAGACTAATGACAACAGGTAGAACAAGGCTTAAAATTGGCATTAGAGATATCAAAGTGGCAGATAGCTTCTGACTTTTAGGTCAACCATTAACAGAAAAGGGACATGCAGTCAAGAAATATAATTAATTCTAGAACTGATTCATCAGGCTGGATTAGAACTCAATGAGTGGAAGTCCACCATAAGCAGAAGAGAGGAAGAAAATTTTCTAGTGATTTCTTGTTTCCTATGTAACATCCTACACCCTCTGGGAATCTTTTCTGGATGTTTGGGAGATCTATAACAGACCCCCAAATTCCCAATTCCCTACTTATCCAAATGTGTTGATACTATACTCATAATTTTCAGACCATGGCAGTAAGATTTGGAAAGTCCAACACATCTGGACAGAAGGAGGTCATGGAAAGCTGAAGAATATTTTCTAGCTCATATAAGAAACACCTGGTTTTATATTTAGAACATTAATATTCAGTGTATGTTGGAACAGTAAAGAACCTGTCTTAAATTTCTTCTATTCTACATCTTTTCTTATATCAGACTATAATCACATCCAAAAGAATACAGTGTACTTGATCAATGAAGAATCTACTGGAACTGTTATTTCACATATTTTGAAAACTGTACTTCTACGTATGCAGTCTAATACCATAGTTACCTTTTAGTAGCCAAATAAGACTCAGCTTGTATGCAGTTTGTAATCAACTATAACTTCAAGGTATATCTCTTTTGTACTACTTTCAAATGATACATCTTCCATGTTATATTTGTGCTCTTAATTTCTGATTCCTAAGATGAAAATTTACTTTTGTCTTTATTATACTTGTTATTTTTGCTTTTTCCAAACCACTTCTCTCAAAATCATTCTCAACATTTTCTTCTTTTAGTATATTAGAGCATCTATCATATCTAGTTTTAGGTCATCTGTAGTTTTGTCAAGCATTCCCCTCCATCTATTTCTCTGACTAAGCAAAAATGTTGAAGAGGACTGTGTCCAGAATTAAAACCTATACAAGTCCACTTTACACCTCTCTCCAATTTGACAAGGAACATTTGATGAATACAGTTTTTTTAACCATTTGTGGATACATCCAATAGATTTTTATCTAGTTCTTCCTACTTGCTGATTAGGTTGCCATAGGGAATTTTGACAAATGCTTTGCTGCAGTTAAAATATATCAGGCTGATAGCATTCATCCAATTTACTAAGGACATTACCCAAACTGAAAAAAAAAGATGAAATAAGATTAGCATGGTGAAACTTGTTCTTGATAACTTCATGGTAAACTTTTAGTAATCATAGCATTTTTCTCAAGATTCTTACAGATTGATCACATTCCAAATACTAAAGTAAGAATGATTAGTCTATAACTCACTTAATAACTCTAATGTAGAAAGTAAGATAGCATTCACATTTCTGTCTACCTTGCTTAGTTTACAAACTATTATCTATTTTATAGAACAATTATAATGCAAAAATTATTTTCAGTTCACATTTTGCACACTGATCTCCTGTTTTTCATATTGAGATGTCTATAGAACACTTTTTTAAAAAAATCCCACTTTATTATTTTTTATTAATAACTCAAGATAGTGAACATACCTAATATTCCTTCCTCTTCCTATTTTCTCCACAACAATCTATGAGGTAGATTGGGATGAGAGAGAATGTCTGACCCCAAATCACTCAACTAGCTTTCATAAAATGGGACTAGACAACTAACTCTCTAAAAGAAGGACTTCAAATAAAGAAAAGTTGAAGGAAGTTTTGCATCTCTACTACTGACCTCATGAAAATATAATGGATATGGCACTATTGAAGTTATCTGAAATAAAAGCAGAACAAAATAAAGAGAATATAATAACTTAAATGCAGAATTATTGATTCACCTGAGCTAGCATCTGCTTCCTAATCTTATAGTTTGGAAAAGGATGAATTACTAAATTCCAAATGTAAAACTAGAGGCTTTTGGCTAAGTTGACTAATGTTAACGTGATCTGTAAGTTAACTAATGTTAATGGGATCGGTAGTCCAAAATCAGCCAAGGGCCCAAAGCTGAAAACTACTCAGTTATACAAATTCCTCCAAAACAAATATTATATTTGAATTGGGTGCAAGATGTCTAATATTAGTTGAGGATAAAAATATGAAAGGAACTGAGAAGAAGTACATTGGCTGCAATCTTTTTTAGCAGACCGGCATTCAGAGCAAATTGAGGATGAATAAGCCTCTGTCCTACTGTTTGCCTGGTTAAATATTATAACAACTGGACATGACTTTTCTAGGCTCTTCCTCGTGGCTGTGTTAATATGCACGCCTCCAATCCCTGAACCATCATAAACCTGCATTATTTGTGTTGCCTCGAGTGTAGAATTGTTTTCTGAAATTCTGATTTGTCTAAGGCAGCTTCTCACATGAAAAAGAAAGAGGAACATAATTTGTTTGAAGTTGCATTACATTTTCTGTATTTTAAGAGCAATGCATTCATTGGTTGTGTCCTCACATGCTTAATTTTTACCAACATAGTGGCTAAATTGGGACATGTTATGCTTGGCTTAGAGTGCATTAGATTTTTATGCAAACCAAGCATGTTTTGCTACGTTTCTGGGTTGTGCTAACAATGTCAGTACCAATATTAATTGTGTTTGTTGTATGAATGCAGCCGCTGATTGCCATCCTTCTATAGCTTAAATAGTACAATGTTGTATATCCAAGGAACCAGGATGAAGATGAAATAAAAAGATGGAAAGATTCTCCATGTAAACAAATAATACCAGATGAGCTCAGAACACTTTCTACCTGTTAGCATGAGGGAAATGAAATTCAGTGGCTTGGAACAAGGCATGATAGGATGGTCAGCTGCAAAATGGCAAGGCTTTTGTATCTCTACAGCTATGGAAAAGAGGAAATTTGAGGCTGGTTTCCTTGGCATAATAGAGCTAAATCATTGAACTCAACTGCCTGGCTAGATGCTTGTTTTCCATGGACATTATTATAAATTATAATATAAATTTATTATAAATCTTTCTTTCACATATTATTTATTTTCAGAGGAACTAGTCTTTCATTATTCTACAGTACTCTCTTCAGTGTCATTATAAAGTCTATGGTAGCCTGTCCTTTCGTAAATCTTTCACTATGCTTGGGTTGTGTTGCATTTATCAAGTGCTATGGGAGCTGATGACAGGTTAAATCCTCCATCTTCTTCTTCCCCTTTTTTGGACAGAGCTTCAGTTTTGAATGTTCTCTATCCACCAAGCAGGAAAGCATGCTAACTGTTCTTTATTGAGCAACTACGACCAAATGTCTGTACATGGTTTCCCTTAACAGAAGGATGTGTGGGCAAATCTTTCAGAACACGAACAAGACCAGACAATGATCAAGAATGGAGAACAGAATATGTGAGAGATTTTAACATGTCTATCTGTCTTCCTCTCAGAAAAATTTCCACAAAGAATATTAATTTGATCTGGTACAGTGACAGAAATAATTTACAGCACAAGTAATCCTTCCGATTTATACTGTGCCTTTTAAGACACTTAACAAAACTTGAAAAACAAAACCTGAATATAAAAAGGTTAAAAATAGAGATTAAAATTAATACTAAAAGGCTGGTAAAAGAGGTGCAGCTTTGCACATTTTCTGTAGGAGAATATTAAGTGCATTACTTACCCTTTAATCTCTCTCTCTCACTCTGTGTGTGTGTGTGTGTGTGTGTTTATCCTGAAGTGTGTATGCATGTTGGTGCTGGAAATTACATTAATGTATTCAGGGGTGGGATTCAAATTTTTTAACAACCAGTTCTGTGAGCGTGGCTTAATTCGTGGGTGGGCACACAATTAATTTGTGGGTGGGCCAGTCACATGCTTGGTGGGCATGTGACTGGGTGGGCATGGCTTGGTGGTCATGTGACTGGCTGGGTGTGGCTTGGTGGCCATGTGACTGGCAAATCAAATACAAGTGGTCCTTGCTTAATGGCCGGTTGCTTAGCAAGTGTTCTAATTTATGACTGACCTCCACAGAGCTACTTGACCTGCTTTTGGAGTTTTGACAGCCATGCACACACACACACACACACACACACACACACACACAAAACACAAACATCCTTCTAAACCTGCTGGAGCAGGGGGTGACTAGATGATGACCTCCGAGATCCCTTGCAAGCCAGCCCTAGATTGCTGTGCTGTTTCAAAGAGTCTTCTGAAGCCAGAGCTTGTGTCCCTCCTTCCTTTTTTTCCTCTCTCCCTCCCTCCCTCCTTCTATCCATTTATATATCTAATTCACTTTCTCCTCCCTCCCTCCCTCCCTCTCTTTCTTTCTGTTAAGTTTGCATGAAGAGACAGACGAGGAGTGCTTCAAGCTCTTTGTTTATTAGTGACTACAGCTCAGAACGGACCCAATTTGGCTGGGCTGCGGCTGCTACTTATAGCCAGCAGCCGCAGTTGCCAGCCAATCAGAGTGCAGGGTTTTCCCGCACTTTTAAACCAATCATTTCTTACATTTTACAAGAACAGTTCAAACTAAACCAATGACTTTAAACCTGCATACATAACACCCCTCCCCACTAGGTTCAGTCCATACTCAAACCCCAGCCTATCTAATGTATTCTTTTAAATAGGTGGGGCTCTTACGTAACGTTGAGACCTACGTGGTTCAGATGTTTTAATGTTCTCACCTTGTGAGAGAGGAAATGTGTCTGCTGACATTTCCTTACTTGGACTTGTAGTAATGGTAGAACCTGTTTGGTTACTACAACCTGGTCTCTCCTCCCAATCCATCTCCAACCCAATGTCAGCACCTAAATCAGGTAGTGATGTGCAATCTTCCATTTGTGAAAATGGTTGTTGGTATTGTGACAGGTTTTGGGATGGTTCCTGTCGTGTTAGCTCATTACACATGGGGTTGATTCTTGCTTGTTCATTACACTCATGATCCTCCCTTCCCCTAGAAGAGGCAGTAGGTATGGGAACCAGAGAGGAGCAAAAGCGATGCTCCTGAGGCAATCTGGATCTTAACTGATCAATGTGCCTGCTCCAGAGGACACCATCCTCTGTTTGTACCCTGTAAGACCTGGGGCCTGTGATTTGGGTTATCTCAGCAGGAATCCATAATGGTTCACCCATAAGGTTCTTAGCATAAACAGAATCACCCACAGTGAATGTGAATTTTGCTAGTGGAATCTAGTGGTGTTGGGTGCGTAAGTGGGATGAAGGGATCAAGGGAGACCTGAGTTTCCTACCCATCAACAATTCAGCTGGGGACAAATTAGTTGAGGGGTTGGGAGTGATATGCTGAACACTGAGAAGTTTTTCAACTCTCTCAGTGATATCCCCTGGACCCAATTGCTGAAGTTTTTCCTTGGTAAATCGTACCATACGTTCAGCCCGTTAGCGAAGGATGCCCAGGGGCTGTCAGGGCATGTCTGATACCCTGTTGTGCTAGATATGATTCAAAAGGTTGGATGTAAATTGAGGGCCATTGTCAGAAACAAGCACATCAGGTAACCCTTGAGTTACAAAAGCTTTTTAAGCTGTTTGATGACAGCTTCAGTTGTGGTGGATGCCATAGGGATAACCTCTAGCCATTTGGAATATGCATCAACTATAATAAGGAAAGTGTGCCCTCTGGTAGGGCCAGCAAAATCAATGTGAATCCTGGACCATGGGCCCCTAGGACATTCCCATTCCTGTGTGGGGGCGAGAGGTGGGGCAGGCCTGACTACCTGACAGTTGGGACAAGATGCAACCCAGTTTTCAACCATTTTGTCAATACCTGGCCACCATACATAACTCCTGGCCAATCCCTTCATTCTGACAATACCTGGATGACCCTCATGTAACATTTCCAAAACCTCTCTTTGCAGTTTTGCAGGAATAACCACCCTGTTACCCCACAAAATACATCCTCTTAATACAGATAATTCAGTTTGCCTGGATTTAAAAGGTTGGGCAAGTTGAGGTAGATCTTGAAGAGGCCAACCTTTCTTAATCCAGCCTATAACAGGAGCCAATAAAGTGTCTTTGGCAGTCTCTCTGGCAATTTGAGCAGCGTGTACTGGAAGCTTGGCAACAGTTTCTAGGAAAAGGTGTAAGTCTCAGGAGCAAAGTCCTCAGTGTGAGAAGGAAGTGGGCAGCGACTCAAAGCATCTGCATGCCTTCTGAGGTAGGAACATGTGATAAAAGTTAATGAGTCCAAGGAAGGCTTGCAAATCTGTTTTACATTTTGGTCTAGGGGCTTCTTTGATTGCCTGAACCTTGGCATCTGTGGGGTGGATACCATGCTTGTCAATCATATAGCCCAAGAACTCAACCTTGTCAGTTCTAAGAGTGCATTTTTCTTCCTTGACTTTTAACCCCACTTTTTGAATCTGGTAAGGACTTCTCTGAGTCTCTCTTGTAACTGAGTGTCATTTTCAGCAGAGATTAACACATCATCAAAGTAAGGTACTACCCTGGCAGTCCTTGGAGCATCCTTTCCATAAGGCTTTGGAAGATGCCTGGTGCCACGCTTACTCCAAACTGTAACCTTTTACATTTGAAAGCACCTCTATGAGTCACAATGGTTTGGGCCTCTGCAGTGGCATCATCAACTGTTAATTGTTGATATGCCTGGGCCAGATCCAATTTGGCAAAGACTGTACCCCTGCCAAGTGAATGTAGTAAATGATGCACCACTGGAACTGGATATGCGCTCTGTTGAAGCATGGTTCAATGTCCCCTTATAGTCTCCACAGATTCTCACTGACCCATCAGTCTTGACTGGTGTGACTATGGGTGTCTCCCACCTGGAGTGGTCAGTGGGCTCTAAAACTCCTTGAGCTATTAGTTTATCTAATTGTGCATCAATTTTTTCCTTTAAGGCAAATGGGACCCTTCTGGGCTTTAAGCGAATTGGTGGCACCTTGGGATCTAGATTGAAAGTGATAGGGGTCCCCATATACTTGCCCAATCCTTCGCTGAAGACCTCTGGAAACTCAGACTTCAAGGCCTCCTCCCATTCAGTGTTGCTCACGTGATTGATGCCAGTCACCTCGATGCCTAGTGGATTGAACCACTCAAGTCCCAGCAAGCTTGGGCGATCCTTGTCCACGATGGTCAGGGGCAAGCGTTTGGTGTGGCCTTTGAACTTCACGTTGAATTCTCTTGTTCCAACTACTGGAATCTTGTTCCCTTGGTAGTCTTTAAGAGTCAGTGCTTGCTTCTTGAAATGCTTCTTCTGAATGTTTGGGAGTAGTCTGTGAATAGTGTCCCATGACACCATAGATAAATATGAGCCTGAGTCCACTTCCATTTGGCAAGGCCTTCCTTCAATTAGTACCTTGACATGCACTTTTCTGTTATTGATAGAAGAAGAATGACCAATAGTTACTGTCTGATGAGTTTCATTCTTCCCCTTTGCTTCTGTGCGCCCCATTTTCTCACTGAGGTTGTTGGGCTTGAATTCTTTGTCAGGAAACTTCCTTCTGTTGGGTGGAGTTCTGGATGATTTGCAGACTCTTGCTAGGTGTCCTCTTTTTTCACAACGGAGGCAGATGGTATCTAGGAACTTGCATTCAGTGGGGTGGCTTCCCCACAACCTCTGCAGTAGAAATCTTGCCTCTTTCTTCCCAGGTCTTTCTTTTTCCCTCCATTCTGAGTCTATAAATTCCTTCCTCCACCTCACTACAGTCTGACTCAGAATCTATTTGCTCACAATGAGTTGTTGTGGACTTTTCCACATCAGGATGGCTTGTGGCCTTGTTAATTTTCTTCATGGCTGCTGCTGAGGACTTGGTAGCTTCTGCTGAAGAGGCCTCTTCTATTGCTTCCTTCAGCGTGATCTTAGGTCTTAGTAATAACTTGCTCTGAAGCACCTTGTCTTTAAGGCCCAGAACAAATCGATCGTGCATGGCCTCTTCTAAATTGTTAAATTCACATGCACCCCAATGTCTCTTAAACTTGCCATGAAGTCGTTTACGTTTTCGCTTTCCCCTTGATCCCGATGGGCAAAAATCATGTCTCTTAATGAGGCACGATACTTGTGGGGCGTAATGGGCTCTTAACAACTTTTCTAAGTCAGGCCATTCCATTACCTTCACATGTGCAGCTCCCGCCAATGCCTTCGCCATCTTGAAGACTGCCGGACCGCAGTGCGTGAGAAAGACCGCCCTCTTCCGCTTCTCGGAAATGTCGGCAAGAGCGTTTCCTTCCAGATACATTTGGAAACGATCTGCATACATCTCCCAGTCTTCTGCCATCAGATCGAATGGGGCTGGGGGGGTGCTCAGCGCAGCCATCTCACTCTCCTTCTGTTCCACGTTGCCTTCTTCTTCAGGAAGATCCCACCTTCATCGCCAGTGTTAAGTTTGCATGAAGAGACAGACATGGAGTGCTTCAAGCTCTTTGTTTATTAGTGACTAAAGCTCAGAACGAACCCACTTTGGCTGGGCTGCGGCTGCTACTTATAGCCAGCAGCGCGGTTGCCAGCCAATCAGAGTGCAGGGTTTTCCGCACTTTTAAACCAATCATTTCTTACATTTTACAAGAACAGTTCAAACTAAACCAATGACTTTAAACCTGCATACATAACAGTTTCTTTCTTTCTTTCTTTCTTTCTTTCTTTCTTTCTTTCTTTTCTTTCTTTCTTTCTCTTTCTGTTCCTTCCTTCCATCCCCCATTCTTTGTCTATCCCTTTTCTTCCTTTCTCTTCCTTTCTCTCTCCCTTTTTCTTTCTTTCCCTTTTTCTTTTCTTTCTTGTCTCTTCCTTCTCTCTCTTTCTCCTCCCTCCCTCCCTCCCTCCCTCCATATCCCATTCACTTTCTCCTCCCTCCCTCTTTCCCTTTCCCTCTCTTTCTCTTTCTCTCTTCTCTTCTCTCTCTTCTCTCCTCTTTTAAATCCCAGGAACCAGTAATTTGAATTTTGACTGACAGTGGCGAAGGAAACTTTGGCCAGGCTCTCAAGAGGTGAGAGTGACTCTGGCTGCTTCTCTCCGCTAACAGGTGGCCAAGATATCTGCAAAATTTTCTCTTTCTAAGTATCAACAGTGAGGTGTCACATAAAATGGTTCATTCTGTATTGTTGAATTTCTACTGTTTATTACCTCAGGTATTAAATACTGTCACCTTGATTGTTTTGCATTTCGTGATTATCAGAAGCACTTTCCAACCAGTATAATAAAACAGAACTATTTTGCCATTATGTTACAATTTCTCTTTCTCTCAACAACTCTCTACCCTAACTATTATATTTATCAGCCTGCAATGGGCTGGTAACATAAAATATAAGAAGCCTTGCCAAAAGGCTCTGATTTAGTGACAGGGACCCACACCACAAATATGTGAAACTCTCGATTCCTCCACCATCCACAGGAGAAAAGAAAACATGGCAACACAAGGAACCAGGAACCTCCCCTTCAGACAAAGGAGTGGCCGGCTGGATGTGGTTTTACACCTGGTGCCCTGAAGGACTCCAGAAGCCGGGCTCAGGCGCTCCTGATAGACATATAACGAGGGGCAGGAGGCGCATCCTTGGGCAGGGCTGCAAACAGGACATCCAGGAGCCAGCAGCGTTTAAGAGAGGGGTGAAAGCAGCAGCGGTGGCAGAGGGAGGGTTTCCTTCCCCTTTGTGAAAGCCCCTTTGGGTGCTGCCTCCTCCCTTCCAGCGCTGCCTCCAGCACCGATTGGAAGTTCAGTGCTTCTGGATAGAGCACTGGATGGAGTGCTTCTCTGGCTGCCGCTTTGGTGACGGGTGCAGGCAAAGGTAGCATCCTCAGGGCTGTGCCACTGGAACAATGCTGCCACTTCAGGGATGAGCCCCCTGTGTTAGCATGGTGCAACAATGTTGTGCTCCCCTTTGCACAGGAGTTCGGCCAAGCTAACTGCAAAATCATCTCTCTTCAGGAGCACTCGACAGTTTACAGATATCTTGGCCGCTTGTTAGTGAAGAAAAGCAGCCAGACTCACTCTCATCTCGTGAGAGCCCAGCCAAAGTTTCCTGCACCGCTCACGCTTCAGTGCGTTGACTCCCAGGGATAGGAGTTTGGCCAAGCAATGGTGGTGCATTGGAGAAGCAGAGCAAGGAAAGCCAGAGGTCAGTAACTTTCACTGCAAGAAGCCTCCAGATGCCGCATCTTTTTGTCACTTCTTTGCTGACCGGAACCGAGCCAGGAGTGGCAGCTGAAGGATTCTCCTGCCAGCAAAGAGGTGGCGGTTGGAGGCTTCTTGGCAGGGGACGGGGACACAGCAAGACTTGGAAGGCAGCTCTGTGCCCTGCCTGTCCCTTTTGGTCCCTCCCTCCACATCGAAGTACCTTAAAGGGGCAGGCTGGGGTGGCTGCCTTCCGAGCAGCAGCAGAGCAAAGTGAAGGGGGGCAGAAAAGTTCACCCAAGTATTTTCCTCCTTCTCAGGCATACGCAGAGCAATGCATCTCATGGGGCCACAGGGACTCGCCCTGGCCTCACCTAGGCCCTTGTGCACATTTGAGGCCAGGACCTTCTGCGAGGAGACAGTGTGTGGACTATTGGCTTGGTTCTGGCTGGCAAAGAAGCAGCAGCTGGGACTCGCTGCCCTGAACTTCACACCAGGATGCACCTCATTGCCTACTGTGCCAGAGTGGAGATGCGGGCTGGTGGGGAGCCCAGCGGCTCTCAGCCCTGGCTTGCCTTCCCTGATGCTATGCCACCTGGGCAATGCAGGCCCGGGCGGCATAGCATCGTGCTTCCTGGTCACTCCCTCCCTGCTCCTAGTAGGCACGGCCCAGCAGCTGCAGAGAATCCAGGCGGGATGTAAGCAGAAATGGGTCAGCCCTGGATTGCCTTCCTCTTGGCCACCAGTAAGCCAGGCAAGTGGGGTAGGGGGGAAGCTTGCTAGGACATGAACGCTGAGGGCAGTAGCGGTAGCAGCATGGCAGTAGGGGCTTAGGCTGGCCTGGGAGTCATGACTCAGCCAGGGATTGTGGTGGCAGTGGCAGCAAGGGCAAGGGTGGTGGCAGCAGCAGCATGGCGGTGGTGGCCTAGGCTGGCCCAGGAGTCAGGACTCAACTGGGGCTGGTGGCAGCAGTGGCATGTAGGTGATCAGGGCTTGCAGAGCCTCACTCACCTAGGGAGATCAGATGGTGGAAGGCTGGCTGGCTGGCTGCTGCTGCTGCTTCTGGAAGTGATGGCTGCAGGCGGGAAAATATGGGAAGAGATGTAGTGCACATGTGCTATCAGGAGTGACTGGGTGGGGCGGGTGAGGGAAGAATGCCATCAGTGATTGTCACGCATGCACGTGATGTCATGCATGCGCAATAAGGACTGACTGGGCAGGGAATGGAGGAGCAGGCGGAGAGGGCCAGGGCCAGCCAGGGGGCCATTTTACCAGTTCTCCGAACTACTGGGAACCATAACAACTGATGCTATAGAACTGGGCTGAACTGATAGAATTCCACCCCTGAATGTAGTACTCCTAAGAAAGTATATACAAGAGCCTTGGTGGTGCTTTGGTTAGAATGCAGAATTGCAGCTAATTCTGTGGATTGCCAGCGATTCAATCCTGACCAGCTCAAGGTTGACTCAGCCTTCCATCCTTTCAAAGTCGGTAAAATGAGGACTGAGATTGTTGGGGGCAATATACTGACTTTGTATACCACTTAGAGAGGGCTGTAAAGCACAGTGTGAAGCAGTATACAAGTCAAAGTGCTATTGCTATTATAGATTGCTAAGGCAATCTTATGTATCTGTTCTGAAGTAAACTTTATTGTTTCTACTGCAGCTTTATTTCAAATAATGAAATATGGGACTACAAACCAAAGTCTTACAGCAAGGGAACTCCAAATAAATGCAAGGAAGCCTCTGATGTATTTGATTTGCAGTGATGTTTTTTTTAAACTAGGCAAAAATGATGAGTTGACTTAACAATCCATACTTGTTGCCAATGGCAATTTCTTAAAGCAGGTTTAGCAAACTGAAAGTAAGTTAGTTTTATCTTTGTTCCAGATAAACTGGTGATATATGTTTCTAAATGTTCTCATTTTTTTCGGATGGATAATTAAGTTGCCTTTTGTAAATTAAGTCCTGCCTCATTAATCCATGTATTGTTAAAAAAAGCACATGCACCCTCCTTTAGAAATAATTTTACAGAGACTTTCAAAGCCCATTTACACTGTCACTTTTTTAAAATGCTTAGGAATACAGAACATTTGTGGGATAATAGAAAAGGTATTTTTTGTTTTGGTTATAAAAACTAAGAAACAGAGAGTGTGATGAATAAATAGTATAGCGGTGGACAAGTTCCTGTAGCTTTCCTGGCACGATCTCAAAAGTGCTTTGTCATTGCCTGCTTTGAATATCACGCTACTGGCATTGTACATAAGATGGAACTAGAACCCATTGTCTCCTGGCTTCTAGTCTTGTGCCTTAACCATTATATCGACCTGATTCTCTACTACCCATCTTTAAATCTCGACTACCCTATTCTTCTGTGTGCTCTTTAACTTGTATATCTTTGACCCAAAGTAACAGTGGAGAGGATGAGGAAGTTTGTTTTTACTGTTGTTAGATTTATATTCTGTTTGCTGTCCCAAAGAAGCCTAGCTACCAGTAAGCACAATGACAGCCTAATGTTCTTACATACTGAATTATTAAGTCTGTTATAACAAAAAAGAACAGCAAAGTTTCTAAGTTTGATCACTAAACTGGGAAAATAGGCATTAAAGAGACATATGTGATTCAAGAGAAGTATCAAAATATTTATTTATCTAAATAATTTATATAGCTACTTATTAACTCTGGGTGGCCCACACAATTAAAATAACAAAAAAACCCAACATACAAATACCGGTAAGCAACAAAAAGCAAAATGGTTAAAATCCAATTAAAACCTATTAAAAACTGTACAGATAGTTCTCACTTAATGACCTTAATTATGGCTGGAATTTTCATCACTAAGCAAACTGGTCGTTAGATGCAATCACATCATTTGGTGACAGCATGTCTGGTAGCCCTGGTTGTGTTTACTAAGTAACAGGACCCATAATAAGCCTCTTCTGCCTGACATGATTGGATGGATAGGAAGAGACAGTCTCTCAAATAACTGTGTCTCATGCCATGTACAGCTCTATATGTCATCATCCAGCTCTTTGAATTGAACTTGGAAGCAAAAGCGCACTTATCCAGAAGTGCATATAACTGCCTGTGTCGTATTTTTTGCCAGGTGCAATTTCCACATGCTCTTCAAAGTTAGCCCCATGTACAGCACATTAAAGTAATCTAGGTAACAGATAATCAAAGCGTGAGCTGCTCGGAGTAGAGACTCTCAAAATGGGTGCGACTGGCACACAATCTGAACTTGTGCAAAGGACCTCCTATCTGTGCCTCAAGCAGAAGTCATGCACCCAACAGGACCCTCTGGTTGTGCATAGGGTCTGTTTGTAGCAGTGCCACCACATCTAGCACCAAAGGTGATAAGCTCAAAGAACCTGAAGGCCCCAAAACCCCAATCCACCCAGTTTGCTAGGGTTGAACTGAAGCCTACTAGGGAGGGAAGGTAGGAGAGGATAGCCCTACCATCACAGATAAACTAATAGGGTCTAATCTAATTGTCATCTAGTTTTTAAGTGCTTAATGAGGGCTGGGAAAACCTGGGTTCCAGCCAGTGGTGGGATTCAAAAATTTTACTACCAGTTTTGTGGGCGTGACTTGGTGGGCGTGGCAGGGGAAAGATACTGCAAAATCCCCATTCCCTCCCCACCCCACTAACCTGCTTTCCAGCTCTGTTCCCCTGTGCAGGGCAACAAAAGAAGACCCATCCAATCAGGTGGGACTCAGAAGGCAGAGAATAGATGGGGGAGGGGCCAGTCAGAGGTGGTATTTGCCAGTTCTCCGAACTACTCAAAATTTTCACTACCAGTTCTCCAGAATATGCTGCATATGGAGAAAGTAGGTAAGGAATAGTTTTTCTAGTCATCTCACAATATTAAAAACCTAGAGTCAATTAATGAATTTGAATGGGAACAATCTAGATGGAAAAAAAGTAGTATAGAATTGTAGTTGGACCACTAACCTGAATTCCTTTAAAAGGATGTGACACATCTTATAAATAGTTTGAATGTTTGTATTCAAAACTCTGTCTTCTAGCACTTGAGATGTGAGGGTGTTTTGTCTCTTTCCAGATATTAGACTTCAGAAAGTTGTTTGGGAGTATTCTATATGCTGTCTGCTGCTGTTCATACCATACCATATTTCAGACACTTTCAGAAAGAGGCACACTTCCCTTGGAATGTCTGAACTGACGTGTTCCAGGGAATATAAGAGTTTACACTTTCCTTTCAGTTCCTATAGTAGCACTGACTACGAATTACTTCCAATATCACAAATAGCTGCCCTCTTTTTATCTATTGTTGAGAACTGCAGGCAAGAAGTCACCACATTTATGTCATCATTTGCATCATGGGTAACAAAATGTTGTGAGTGATGGGCCTGATCCAATAGGATTCTGCCAATATTCTCAAGCTCATAACCTGAGTAAACTAGCTACGTCAATTTTGAGGTCTGAAAAAAAACCCACCTGAAAAGACAGTACATTGACTAGGCTGCCCTCCTTACTAAAAGTCATTCTGCATTTGGGTCAAGTCAGTATTTATATATCATGCCACACTGACCCAAGGAGCTGTCACTTTTTAAATTGTTTTTACTTCATATCATGGTGACAATATTGGTACATGTGTAGCTTGAAATGCAATTCAATATGAAAAAAAAACCATTTTGAGTAACTTGACAAATAATGCCCAAAGTGGAATGATGCTTTTAACACTGACAAAAAGAAAAGTGAATAGGAAGAGCACCATTAATTCAGGATTAAAATGTAGTGAGGGAGTCAGATGGATTACAGTACAATCCACTGAAATGAACGGCACATTTCTTAAACAGTGCACTTTGTTGTGAATTGTGTTCACAAAATTAGAGCCAATGGTCTCTTTAAATTCCCCAAAGGCTGTGTTCCAGGAGATTTTTTGCCAGCACAATAGAAGTGACATTATTTTTTATTGATTTTGCTTCCCTCTTATAATAGCCAGCCTTATCTTCCTATAAATAGATTCCAGATGTGAAGAGGAGTGGGAAACAGCAAAATACACTTTCCTTCTAGTTCAACAGGTGGAAACTTCTTGCTGGATCAAAGCACTTTTGATCAACAGAGGGACCTACTGGATATAACCCATAGGTACAATTTTAATATTCATTCTCTGATTTGTATAGCTTACTTCAAAATATGTGTATTTCATATTGTAGAATTAGTACCATGAACAGTGTATAGGGAGATGACCTGTTACAGCTAGTGTCTTAAAGGAAGAAATATAAAATCCTACCAAGGAGAAATGAAAGCTGAATTTCTAGAGCAATTAAGAGTTGCAAGAACCTGAAACCATAGGAAGTGCAATGCAGCACATTTAGAGCTGTGAAAGGGAAGGAAATTGTTACAGAAAGAAAATATGCAAACACATTTTTATTTTAAGAAACTAAGAAAGGGAGCATTGTCACTAAGAAAGAGAAACTGTCATTAAGAGTTTACAGCTTGATACACAGTATTAATGATAAGACAGAAACATATCCTGCTTTTCATTTGGCATGGGAAATACTGGAAAAATCCTGGAATAAGGCAAGAAACATTGAAAACTGTAGGGATAGTCTTTTATGTTTTACTTTAGAAGAAATAGAACAGCTGATGTCCATTAGGGCCACAGATAACAGAGGATGCTTAATTGTTTCCTCTTTATAGCCATCTCCCACACCTTTTAAAAATCATCATATCATAATCCTAATCAGTGGAAATAATGAAGCCTTCATTTATGTATCATCTCATTATAGATAATGATCAGAATAATTTTTAAGTTCTATTGATTGTCCATTGTTGCTTCTTCTTCTTCTGTTTTTGCAATTATACTACGTGTAATTGCCCAGGCTAGAGGAAAAGCTATACTGGACCTAATTCTTACTAACAGAGAAGAAGTGATAGAGGGAGTTGAAGTTGCCAGAACCTTGGGGGAGAGTGACCACGTCATACTGGAATTCAATATAATGCAAACACAAGCAACAGAATATAATCCAACCAGAGTTTTAACCTTTAAAAGAGCTGATTTTAATAAATTCAGAGAGGCCTAAGCAAAATTTCATGGATAAAATCCTAAAGGGGAAAACAACTCAATGAGCATGAGAAACTCTGAAAAATATCATAAAAGCCCAGTCCAACACAATACCATTGAAAAAGAAAAACAAGAGATCTAAAAAGAAATCAGCATGATTGCACAAAGATCTCTCTCTAACAAACTGAAAGACAAAAAGAATAAGTACAAAAAATGAAAAGAGGAAGAATATCAGCAGATAACCCAAATATGCAAAGATGAAGTCAGGAAAGCAAAGGCTCAGAATGAACAAAGACTTGCAACAAAAGTCAAAGATAATAAAAAAGTTTATTTCAACATATAAATAACAAGAAAAAAGTCAAGGAAACAGTTGGTTCACTAAAGAGAGAAAATGGCAAAGAAGTAACAGGCAGCAGAGAGAAAGCAGAGTAACTATAGCCCAACTTACCAAAAACAGATTAGAAATAGTACATGTAAAAGACAGACTAGAAATAAAAATTAAAATAAGCAAAAAACAAATGTATGAGAACACCAGTCTGACCTTGAGGAATATAAATCACTGGGACCTGACCGATTACATCCCTGAATTCTGAAAGAGCTGGCAGATGTTATCTCAGAACCATTGTAGCATATCTTTAAAAAATCCTGGAGCATCAAGGATTAGAAAAGAGCTGATGTGGTTCCCATCTTCAAAAAAGGAAAAAAAAGACCCAGGAAACTATAGACCAATCAGCCTAACATCAATACCTGGGAAGATACTGGAAAAAACAACAAAAAACAGATCTCTGAACATCCAGAAATACATAAAGTTATAGCTAGTAGCCAGCATGGCTTTGCTAAAAATAGATCATGGCAAACCAATTTTATTTCATTCTTTGACAAAGTGATTAAATTAGTAAACCAGTGAAATGCTGTGGACGTTGTACACTTAAGACTTCAACAAGGCATTCAACAAGGTAGACCACAACTTACTTCTTGATAAACTAGAAAAATGTGGGCTAGACAGCATCACCACCAGATGGATTTATAACTGGCTGGCAAACTGTACTCAATGAGTAGTCCTTAATGGTACTACATCCACATGGAGGGAAGTTAGCAGTGGGATATCACAAGGCTCTGTCTAAGGCCCAGTAGTCTTCAATATCTTCATAAATGACTTAGATGAGGGAATAGAAGGGGAACTCATCAAATTTGCAGATGACACTAAGCTGGCAGGAACAGCCAACAGCCCAGAAAACAAGCTGAGGATCCAAAAAGATCTTGACAGACTTGAATAATGGGCCCTATCCAAAAAAAAATCGAGAAAAGCAAAGTTTTACACCTAGGCAAGAAAAACCAAAGATATAAGTGCAGATCAGGCAACACCTAGCTCAAAAACAGTAACTGTGAGAGGGACCTTGGAGTCCTAGTGGACAGTCAATTAAACATGAGCCAGCAGTGTGCAGTAGCAGCCAGAAAAGCTAATACAGTCCTTGGTTGTATAAATAGAAGCATAGAATCAAAATCCCATGAAGTATAAGTACTGCTTTATAAATCCTTAGTAAAACCAAAACGTACATCCAGTTTTGGTCACCACATTACAAAAAAAATGTTGAGACTTTGGAAAAAGTGCAAAGAAGAGCAACTAAGATGATTAAGGGCCCGGAGACAAAACCATATGAATAACAGTTGCAGGATATGGGTATGGCCAGACTAGGGAAAAGAAGGACTAGTGGTGACATATGATAGCAGTATTCTGGTATTTGAGGGGCTACCACAAAAAAGAAGGGGTCAACTTATTTCCAATGCACCAGAAGGCAAGGCAAGAAACAATGGATAGAAACTAATTAAGGAGAGAAGCAACCTGGAATTAAAGAGCAACTTTCTAACAGTGAGAACAATTAACCAGTGGAACAGCTTGCTTTCAGAAGTTGGAGGTGCTTAATCACTGGAGGTTTTTAAGAAAAGACTGAACAGCCACCTATCTGAAATGGTACAGGGTCTCCTGCTTGAGCTGGGGGCTAGACTAGAAGACCTCCAAGGTCCCTTCCAGCTCTATTCTGATTGAAGAATCCTACTACTATGTTAATAAAAGCTTACTATATAAAGAGATGCAATCTTCCCATGAAGACACATTGTGGACCAAAACGTGTAACTGAATTTAATGATTCATTCACACTGGCTGCAAGAGTCACTTTACTTTACTTTATTGTCATTGCACCTCGTACAACAAAATCAAACACCATCTTCAGTGCACATCATGACCATGACCATGAAAATAAACACACACATCCTTCACCCTTCACTAACTTGGTTGTGAGATGGGCACCATATACATCTAATAAATAATAAGAAACAGAAATACTTCAGAGCATGAACTGATTGTTCTTTTCTCATCAATCAAATCTGTCAGTGGGTGATTTATAAGAAATGTGATGTACCAATAAAGCCAACATTTTTATAATATTGAAGAATTAAAATATTAAAATTTAATCCAGATTAAAATGTTTGTTGTTGCCCCATGTTAAATCTGGCAAACCACATTCATCTATATTTGCTTAAGAGCCCTGCAAAGATATGGCCCCAATAATATGAAGTGTACTGAATAACACAGAACTAAAACCCTATGCAAAGAAGCCTCACCAGTTGCTAAGGCAACAGAACAAAGTTTTTATCTATCATTTAGGATAATGGCTCATATCTTCCACTGAAATTATAGCAACAGGGTTTTTCTGTTGATTTCTCTTGATTTATTTAAAGAATTTCTTTATTATGTGTGTGTGTGTGTGTATGTGTGTGTGTATGTGTGTATGTATGTATGTATATGTATATATATATATTTGTTTTCGTAGATTTTCACGGGTAAAGGTATGTAGGTCTTGGTGTGTTTGGGTCTTGTCCCGTGTAAGATTGAGAATATCTTGGTGACGTTTCGACAAGATCCCACTCGCCATCTTCAGGCTGGTGTCTTTGGCTTTGTGCTTGTGCCAGCAAAGCGTGATCTGAGCTGCCTTCTCTCTATAAATATTGGAGGGGAGGTGTGGTCTGCTGGCTCTGCTTACACCAACCCGCTTACAGCAGAGCCAGCACACCACACCTCCCCTCCAGTATTTATAGAGAGAAGGCAGCTCAGATCACGCTTTGCTGGCACAATCACAAAGCCAAAGACACCAGCCTGAAGATGGCGAGTGGGATCTCGTCGAAACGTCGCCAAGGTATTCTCAATCTTACACAGGACAAGACCCGAACACACCAAGACAGACAGACATATATATATATATATATATATATATATATATATATATATATGTTCCTCCTATTTACATTTTGTCAGCATCAGAATTCATGGTAAAAGTAAAAGCATAAAACAATACAGGGAAAACACGATAACAACCCAATAAATGATAAAAATCAAATGTGACCCTTATTTCATATCCTAAGGTAGGTTTCAGTCAAATTGCCTAGGTAAGAAAAACAACAATTTATCTAAATTGCTAAAAAGTCAAAGTTCTGAAACAAGGTCAAATCTGTATAGGGAAAAATCAATGCCAGTGTTTAAAAACTGAAAATATCTTAGCTTCTCTTCTCAAAGGCCACCTTATCCTTGATGGAGGCACAGATAATGGAAGAAGGCAATATCCGTGAGCATGAGATTTTAAACCCCAAGAAATTGGTTTTGCAGTTCAGCCTCCTGGAGGTAAGTGCATCCTAATAGCAATAGCACTTAGACTTATATACCGCTTCATACAGGGGTGGGATCCGACAGGGTTAACTACCGGTTCAGTGATTTACAAGGTTCGGTGATTTATGATGTGCTTCCCTGCATGCTGCGCGCCCGCCTGTAAATCGTCATCAGCTTGCTGCCTGGACAGCTGAGCAGCACTGCATGCAGAGAAGCAGCCTTTGAAAACGCACTTTTTTCCTGCTTTTTTAACTGCAGCTGTGCCTCACATGGCAGCTGAGGTTGAAAAAGCAGGAAATAAAGGTCAGGTAAGAGCCCAGGCAGGCGGGTGGGCCAAAACATCAGCAGACACAGAACCGGTTCTATGTCTGCTGCTCTTCAGAGCTACTGGTTCTATAGAGCCGGACAGAACTGGTAGCATCCCACCCCTGGCTTCATAGCCCTCTCTAAGCAGTTTACAGAGTCAGCATATTGCCCCAAACAATCTGGAACCTCAATTTACAAACCTCAGAAGGATGAAAGGGTGAGTCAATCCTGAGCAGGTCAGGATCCAACTGCCAAACTGCTGGCAATTGGCAGTTAGCAGAATTAGCCTGCAATACTGCATTCTAACCACTGTGCCACCACGGATCCTAAGGTTTGCACTATGCAGAGCTTTAAAAGTCAGGAGGAGGCAACACAAATTGGGTCTGTTAAGGTTGCAATCCTATAGGCTTTTATTTAAACCTAAGTCCCATTTATTCCCTTAGGTTTCCATGACAAGTGTCTTTTGGAAAAGAAGGTGATAATTTGCTTATGTGTTAGGGTTTCAATGTTTTAATGCTATAAGCTGCCCAGAGTCATTTCTATACGAGATGGGCAGCAAATAAATTTTATAAATAAATAAACACATAGCCTTTAGAGCAGCAAAGCTGGCTGGGGAATTCTGGGAGTGATTTCTGCAGAGAAATCACCTGCATGACCTTAGGCAAATCTGTAATTGTCCAGTACAGGATTTGATCCAGCATTCTCAATCCAAAACTAACTTTAGAATAGTAAACTATGGGCAGGGCTTTCAACAGGAAGAAGCAAAAGGTGAGAAAGTCTGATAAGCTATACTTATACAAAATGGTTTTATTGGTTAAATTCTGTTTCTCTCATTCTAGACCTCATCATGCCAATTTCCTAAGGGTCTTAACCTAAAAACAAATCTGTAGGAAGAACATAAGCTAAGCACTGGGCAGATCGTGGGAAGAGATTTCATATATAGGTTACAGAATAAATAAATGCTGAAGTAGGGACAGTTATGGCACAGTCTTACTGCGTGTTTTCATTTGCAGAGATTCTTCAGTGTCAAAGGCAGCATACCTCAGAATATCAGTAGCTAAGAAACTACTAGTGTAGTAGACTGAATCTGTATTCATGATCTTACCATTAACATCTCATAGACAGCAACTTGGCTACTATAGGGGGGGAAATGCAGAATTACACTCATTCACATGGGGCTGCATCACTGTATGTGTGATGTACTCAAATTATCTTCTCTTTTCACATACACACTACCAGTGGTGGGATTCAACATTTTTTACTACCAGTTCTCTGGGCATGGCTTGGGGGGGCATGGCAGGGGAAGGATACTGTAAAATCTCCATTCCTTCTAACCTGCTTTCCATCTCCGTTCTCCTGTGCAGAGCAACAACAACAACAACAACAACAAAAACCCAGCCAATCAGCTGGGACTCGGGAGGCAGAGAATAGATGGGGATGAAGCCAGTCAGAGGTGGTATTTGCCGGTTCTCCGAACTACTCAAAATTTCTGCTACTGCTTCTCCAGAACTGGTCAGAATCTGCTGAATACCACCTCTGCACACTACCTTTCTGTCAAAAGAAGTAAAGTGGCTAACTGCAATAAATGAAAATACCCCAAATCCATTATTCCGACGAATGAAAATTATAAAGGACGGTTTTTATTTTTACATTTAAAAATAATGAGTTTAGGAGCAGGGGGATTTCAGTCAGTAAAACAATGGTTAAGTACAAAGATCACTTCCCTGAGGCTCCTGAGGGAGGGGCAGTCAGAAGCTCTTATTATGAGTCAGGCAGATTCATATTTGAGTAGGTGGTACATTAGGTATTCTGATCTTAGGTTTTAAATCATAATCTGTACTTTGAATTGTACAGAAATCAAATTAATATCTTGCTGGAGTAAGAACGGTTAACACTAGTCAGGGCCCTAGTAATTAGATTTTGGATCAATTGCAGCTTCTCAGGCGGCTTCAGGCACAGCACTATATAGAATATTCCAATAATGTGACTCAGATCTTATACAAGGGGTTTGGGTCACTGTGGCTAAATCAGAATATGTTTTTTTCCAATTGAAAAATACATCTCATGCTACCTTTTCCATCTTTAACAAAAATAATAAAGATATGTTTCATGCTGAGCCTAAAATCGTATTCTTCCTAAGTTGATAAAATGCTTGAACTGAAACATTGTCAGCAACATACAAAGAAAACTTATATAAAATGTTTTAACCTCCAGCAAGACTAGCAAAAATGTAACCAAAAAGATCCACGGAATGCTGGAGATACAAGCATAAACAAGGAACATCTTTTCACATGTGCTGCACGTGTACAGAGACCAGGAAATATTGGATTAAAATAAAGAAATGGCTTGAAGAAATTACAAAACAAAAAATCGAGTTGAGACCAGAACTATTTTTATTAGATATAATAAAAGGCAATTTAAGTAAGAAAACCCAGTATATTATATTCCACATAACAACAGCGGCTAGAATCATCTTCGCACAAAATTGGAAACAGGACAATACTCCCACAGAAGGTATGGTGATAAAAAAAGGTGCTTGAATCTGCGGAGATGGACAGACTAACGATAGAATTAAAAGATAAGAGAGAAATGGAATATTACATGATTTGGGATGCATGGTATGAGTGGTTAGAGAACAGGTGTAAAGACTATATACAAAGGTTACTTAAGAGTGACAGGAAATATATGTATATAGATATTTGTGAAAAGGCAAAATATGTATGTAAGATATTATTATAAGAATATTATATAAGAGGAAAGGAAGAAAAATGAAAATACCAGTATGTAATTATGAATGATACCAGTACTGAAGTGCTGTAAAGATTGGAAATGTGGTGTAAATGTTAGGAAATGTATAATAAATAAATTTTTTAAAAATGCTTGAACTGAAAATTGATTTAAGGTTATCCAACAAGCCTGATCATTCTAAAGCAGGGGTCCCCAACCTTGGCAACTTTAAGCCTGGCTGGGGAATCCTTGGAGTCTGCCAGGCTTAGAGTTGCCAAGGTTGGAGACCCCTGTTCTAAAAGATTCCAAAAAGCTCTATACGTTAGCCTGGTTCAAAGACCACAAGAAGCTACCATTTCTTATCCTTTTTTCTTAGTACAAGGAAAGGAGAATGATGCTTGTTTGCTTGTGAACCCAGTGGTTCACTTCAATTATAATAGTTTAATAAAAAAACCATAAAGCGATATGACAAAATCAAGTTCATTAACTATAACTATACTATTAACTATAACTATAGGAGCTACTGTATTCAGTCCACCTAGTCATGAGACTAAACAATAATATGCATTGAATCTTCCATGTACTTTTCAAAAAGTTTGAATTGTAACATTCAGATGTCAATAGCTGCAGTAAATAAAGCTACGCTGGTGTGATGTATTTATCAGATTCATACACCACCTATCTCACTGTCTAAGTGACTCTAAGCCAGGTGTGTCAAACTCATGTCGTCACAGCAGCGTTATATGACGTATTGCGACTCCCCCCCCTTTGCTAAACTGGGCATGGGCGTGGCCAGCACGTG
Source organism: Naja naja (assembly GCA_009733165.1). NCBI lineage: Eukaryota > Metazoa > Chordata > Lepidosauria > Squamata > Elapidae > Naja > Naja naja. Next base: position 336,948,186 of record CM019148.1, on the reverse strand, counting down.
ACGCTTCTGGCTGCAAGTTTGACAGCCCTGCTCTAAGCAGTTTACAAATATAAAGTTATAATTTTGTGATGGCAAAACAAAAAACAGAGAAGTCTGGAAGTTGATTCATGGCAACTGGACTGCTTTTTCTTCTTGCTTTGAAATGTTTTGCTGCTTATCCAAGTAGTTTCTTAACTCAACTTCCAGACAATTCTACCTGGATGACTGGGAATCTCCACTGACAAAAAGTTTAGTTTAGTTTAGTTTATTGTCATTGCACCTCGTACAACAAAATCAAACACCATTTTCAGTGCACATCATGACCATGAAAATAAACACAAACACACATCCTTCACCCTCCACATATTGAATTGAAAACCCCCCAACACCAACACTGCACTATACAGTAGAACTCAAAAGAGCTACTGCCCTGGGATAGAAGCTGTTTTTCAGCCTATTTGTGCTTGTTTTTATTATTCTGTACCATCTGCCAGATGGTAGTAGTTCAAAAAAAGGGTTCCCAGGATGAGATGGATCTTTGAAAATGTTTTGAACTTTCTTAAGGCAGCGGGAGCTATAAAGCTCTTCCAAAGAGGGGAGAGGGCAACCAATGATCTTCTGGGCAATGACATTAACCCTCTGGAGTGCTGTCCTATCTGCCACTGTGCAATTGGCAAACCATACAGAGGTGCAGTAAGTTAAGATACTCTCTATGGTGCAGCGGTAGAAGGTCACCAGAAGTTTTTCATTCATTTGTTATTTTCTGAGAAGTCTCAGGTAGTATAATCTCTGCTGGGCCCTTTTGAGCAGTGCTGCAATGTGAGCACCCCAGGTCAGGTTCTCTTTTATGGTAGGGAAGGAGACAAAAATCCAGTTTTCATTGTGTACATATTGTATACAGAGTAGTCTTTGACTCTACAAATGCAATTGAGCCCAAATTTTCTGTTGCTAAGTGAAACATTTGTTATGTGAATTTTGCCCCACTTTATGACCTTTCTTGCCATAGTTAAGTCAATAACACGGTTGTTAAGTGAATCTGGCTTCCCTGTTGACTTTGCTTGTCAGAAGGTCACAAAAGGCGATCACATGACCCCAGGATATTGCAACCGTTATAAGTACCAAGCATTGGAATTTTGCCAAGTGACCAAGGGGATGCTGAAATGATCATAAGTGTGAAAAATGGTCACAAGACACTTTTTTCAGGGATGTTGTAACTTCGAACACTCACTATATGAACTGTTGAGGGTCGAGAACTACCTGTATCCAAAACATGATTTTTAATCTGGCGTGGTTGGAAAGTGTTTGGACAATGCCCAGGTAAGCCAAACAGTTGTTAAAAAAAGATTTCTAATAATCAGAGATGAGTTTTCAGTGCTGAACAGCTCCTTGCTGTGAAATATACAAACGAGTAAAAAGGTAAAATAAATCATGCAAAGTATCAGAAGCCAAGGTAATTACTGTTCTTCAAGGGATGGAGGGAGATTAATTCTGAGTGCAGGCTTCAGAAATGATTTCAATTATTCACCTCTCTCCATAATGTAATTCTTAAGGCAGCTACACCTTTTTACATGTGGAAGTTGGGGGAAAAAAGAACCTGCTTTAATTAGAGGTGCTGTACTCATGTGATTTTAGTCCTACTAAGTGCAAACCAATTTAAAAATGTTTTCTTGGCTCATTCTTCTTACGTTGAAATTATGGATCAATCTGATTAGCAATATTATGGTATAATGCAGGGGTGTCAAACTTGTGGTGTCACATTGTCATGTAATGTATCACAACTTCCCCCACCTTTGCTAAAATGGGGGCGGACATGGCCAGCGTGTGATGCATCCAACCTGCGGGCCGTGAGTTTGATACCCTTGGTATAATGGTTAGGATGTTAGATTTAGGATCAGAGTCTTCAGTTCAAGCCCTTCCCCAACCATTGAAACTCATATTGTGGTCATAGCCCAATTACTCTCTCTCAACCCAATCTGTCCTAGAAGGTTATTTTGTAGGGGTGTGTGTGGATACAATGTGTTATATATGTTGAGCTCCTGGAGGAAGGCAGGATGTAATTCTCATAAATCATATCATCAAATATATATCACTCTCAGTTAAATGTGGACATATTTTTAATTCATTTCATAAATATAAGTACTATCATATTCATAGCATAATTCCCTGTGTATCTCAAGCAAAAGACTTTGGTGTGATGTTTATTATTAATTTGACTTGTATGCCGCCCCCTCTCCAAAAAGGACTCGGGGCGGCTCACAACTAAAACCAGAACAATACTGTGTATTCAAAAGAGTTACTGCAAGATTAAACAAGGCAGAAGTCTATAATCATATAAAATATGGCTAACACATATAGATAAAGCTCTTAAGTTTATGTAAAAAATAAACTGTTGGATGTATCTTTAATTTTCTCACTGTATATATAAGGAGGAAGATGGGAGAACCAAATCCAATTGGGCAGCTTAACCTACTTAAAGCCATTTCTGGATTGCTAGGAGGATTCTTGCCGGAGGAGCAGGGGATTGTACCAGAAGACTTTTAAAATTCCTTCCCACCCAATAATCCAATTAAATTTTCTAAATTATAATATTAATTTTAAACATACCTATGCCTCCTTTTTTCTCAAGGATGGGGAAAATCAGTTATTAATAAGTGGCCTTTATTGCTGGCAAATTAAAAAGAATCCATCTGTACCTACAGTAAGGACTTCAAAACAAGTATAATAATAAATGATAAGATAGATGACAATGAAAATAATGCATTTGTTATACATAAACCTGTTTCAGTGATGGGAGTTTGCATTTGGAAGGTTTCTTTGAAGTTCAGGAAAGTCACTAAAGCTAGACCTGTGGTCTGAGAATGATATTTTCTTGTAAATCATGGCGTTATTATTTAAATCACACCTTTATCATTTCAAGCTTAGCTATCTTTTAAAATGTTCGTGTGCTGTTTCAAGTATCTAAAAACAGTGGGACAAAAAGAAATAACTTAGCCAGCATGGCTCACTGATACCACCTACAGCTATATGAAAAACAAAATCATCTGCTTCCAGTCTAAGAAACAAGAAAAAGAGATTCTGGCTGTCAGCAGAGGGGGAAAAAACCCTTACTTTTTAAACCCACAACCCTAAGTTTGTGACCACAAAGGGAAATGCTGACTTTTTTCCCTAACAGGAAGATACAAAAATATACTCATTGTGAACATTCTTATGATGCCTTTGCTGACTATCAACCTCCAAGGTTTCACAGGAAAGAATTTGCACCTTAAATTCAATATGTACATTGTCAGTTTTCCAGGGCACAGAGGATTAATTATTTCTATAAATGTAAATATAGGTGTGACATTCTCAACCTGACTGGAAAATGTAAAAAAAAGCTGGCCTTTTCACACTAACAAGTTAACTGCAAAGAAAATATTGCTGTGCTGAAGTGGCAACTCTAAAGAATTGGGGGGGGGGAATGAATCCCCCATATGTATGCTATGGGTAATAGATTCTCTTAATGTTCTAGTATAGAACATTAGCTCAAACCATTGGTTATGCCAAGTTATCTCCAATGTAACTCTTATTTGAGAGTGGGAAAAATGTGTCAACTGATGTATATGCATAGTATGTGGAAGTGAAGGAAGACTGCAGAGAGTAAAATACATGTGCATAATTACTGTGTGTACAGTTGTTTTTCCATGTCACGTACTTTCAAGAGGATGAAACAACACTGCATAAACTAGTCAACATAAATCCATTGACAATCAATAATGGACAGCAGTTCCCTCAACTTTCTGGGAGGGACAAGAGTCCTTGTCAGAAAAGCAAGGATATTAAAGACATAGACTTTCTGAGGCAGCTAAATGACAGCTAAAAAAGACAAAGCAGATGAAGAAAAATAAAGAAATGGGTTTCTCAAATCTCTAGCTTTTGAAAGTATTCAGAAGTCCTCTTTTAAATCCTGCTGTGGCACCTGAGATCATATGAATTCTGAATTATTTGTTTCTCACCAAGGATTATTAATGCCAATCTCTTTGCTCAATATATATTGGCTTTTGTGGCACTCCCTCTACTTATTATTGGCTCTGTAGCTTAAAGAATATGGCAAGTATCATTTGCATCTTTCTTCTTTCATATATTACGAATATAAAATCTAAAAGAAAAGCACACTTTACAAGCGATCATTACACAGAGATATGCACACCCACTCTTTTTGTCTTCGCAAGGCTAAAGGACAGGCGGATACACTATTTACAATATCAGTGCTAAGCAATGCCTCCAAGCAGATGAATGTACATAACTCCTACAGTTTCCTGACTTCCATTCTTCCAGTAAGTAGTATGCAGTTCTAAACCCTGAAGATATGAAATGAAGATCAGCCAAATCAGATCTCATGTTTTTAAATATGCATACATATCCCATTTGCATAGAATGCCACAGCAATGTTCTAGTTGACAAGCAAATTTGCTGATAAAAATGGAAGCTGAAAATTCTAGCTTGTCTCTCTTCTCTAGGAATAATAATGTATCATTTGTTATGGAGTCTGACTTGTAAGAGAAGCAACAATTTAGGATCTGAGACCAAATATAAGACTTAACTTGTGGCTTTTTATCTCAGCAGCTCCTCATGGGCTCATATCCTTTTTTTATTTGCTCTGGAAATTCATAAACATAGTTACTCAATACAAATGTAAAGTAAAGCTATATTAGCTGTGGCTTCTGTGGTTTTCTGTGCTTGTACAAAGCGGAAGAAAATGAGGAGCTGGGACATTTTTTTGAATTCCTAAATTAGGTTTTGTTCATCTGAATGCGGCCATTAAAACATACTGTACGCAATTCCCCCACCCCAAACAAAAACCTATTCTTTTTTTTTATCAGAACTGCCTGACAATTGTTTTTGGCTGCAAAATTATTACTAGATTTAGGTTTGCAACTATGCAGTGTGTGAAAATTGTTTTCTTTGACCTTTGATCCACTTCTATAAAATGGGGACAGTCATTTTCTGACTGGGCTCTAGAGCTAGGGCATATGAAATAAAAGCTAGTGACAGCAATTCATCTATACAATAGATGAAATATAAACAATGGCAATGTACAGACATGCAATTATTTTAAAGATATTCATATGAACAGCTCCTTATACATTACTTATATGCTTTGTGTAAGAAAACCTGTATCCTGTTTTCTTCCTCTTTTCCCCCCCACAATGTCTTCTACCCTGTTTGTTTCAACTGCCTTGTCTCCCAGGGCAATCTAATGCATATTAGAAGATTGACACACTTAGTCATTTTAGTTTGTTGCCCTGTATGCAATGCAGGATGACAGTTCTGGTTTCTGGCTGAAAAGGTAATATGCTAGTAGACTTACATCATCATCATCATCACCAATCATCATCTTGATTGGTTGACTCAGTCTTCCATCCCTCCGAGGTCAGTAAAATGAAGACCCAGATTGTTGGAGGCAATATGCTGACTCTGTTAAACTGCTTAGAGCGGGCTGTAAAGCACTGTGAAGCGGTATGTAAGTCTAAGTGCTATTGCAATTTTCATCTTCATCATTACCACCCACTTTACACTTTGCTAAACCTTCAGTTCCACACCATTTCATAAGATAAGTTATTACCAGCTAGAAAACTCTTTGCTTAACCAGAGGGAGACACCTGCTGCTTTCATTTTAGAGGTGGGGGAGATAAGCTAACGGGAAAAGTGAAATAACCGGATCCTACAAGTTCTTTTTCTACTCCAGAAAGGACGTCCGTCCTCTTGATTGGGAAGAGCTGGCTATAAAGGAGGCTCAGCTCACAAACGGACAAGAGCAAGGCTCGACGAAGAATTAACAACCCGTCTCCTCTCCGCGCTCTTTCCAGGCTTCTCCTCTGTTCCACCTTCCTTTCTGCCACCAGTCTGTGCACGCCCAGTGTGGCTCCTCGGACTGAAACGTTTTAGCGCAGGAACTCCCCTGCCTTCAAGATTGTCCTTCCACAGCTGCCTTTTCCTTCCCGTCCCTAAATTCTGAATCAAGCGGCGTCCCGTGCTTGGCGTTTTCTCTCCTTCTCCCGTTGGGGGAAAGAGAGAGCGAGAGAACTGGACGGTAAAAGCACTTGATCGGAGAGGATTTGGTCTCCCGCTAGCCACCGAGCTGCAACAGCTGTATAAGAACACTGTCTGTCTGTCTCTCTCTCTCTCTCCTCCCTCCCTCTCCCTCCCTCTCCCTCTCTCGCTCCCTCTCTCTCCCTCTCCTCGCTCCCTCCCTCTCCCTCTCCCTCTTCCCTCTCCCTCTCCCACCACGCCCTGTGGCCTCTGAGGTACTCTTGAGGGGGGGGCTCCTCTTGAACCCACAAGCGAAACATCACTCGACCCTTCCCACCTTCTTTGGTCCCTGCAGCGTTTCTCTCTTGTCTCTCAACTCTTTCCCTCTCGAGTCTTTCTCCCCGCCGCCACCCTAAGAAGCGCCCGGCTGCCCCGCGTCCCCTCCACGCTCCCTTCTTTCTGCCTCCGAACCCATCCTTTGGCTCTCCCATCCCGCCCGACGCTTGCTCGGCCACTGTTCGGACTTCCTCCCTTTCTTCACTTCCCAGCACCTAAATGTGATGAACGTTCTTCCTCCTCCTGCACTGGCTGGCTGTTAGGGCATTCCCGGCTCCCCTTCCTTCGGACGTCCCCTCGATGGGTCCTTTATCCGACCGGCTCGCCTGCTGCGGACCGGTGCCCTGCAAAATTCCCCTGGTAAACGCGGGCAAGCGGCGCCTCGGTACTTACTTACCTGCCGGCGCCAGGAGCCTCGGCGGCGCCTCCTCTCTGCCCGCCGAGTCGAAGCGCGGGTTGGCTTAAGGGCTCGGAGAGCGATCCGGGCAGGCACCGAGCGCTTGGGTGCCCATGCACCGAGCCGAGCCGAGCCGCTCGCCAAAGGGAGCCTGAGCAGCAGCAGTAGCGGCACCGCGCGTCAAGCAGGGGTTGCTACTGACATCGCCGTTCCTGCTTTTGCAGCCGCGGTCCTTCGTTGACATGCAAAGCAGCTCGGCGACTTTCAGGAAAAAGGAGAGGAGGAGGAAAGGCGGCGGCGGCGGCGGGGAGGGGGAAGAGGCGACGAAGTGGCAAATCCCACCCCGTCTTCAGTAGGGAGCGCTGCCCTGCCTCGGAGGCTTGGGATGCGCCTCCTTTAAGGAGTTCAGGTCCCAGGCTCCCTTTGATTCCCTTAGCTTGCCCCTGGTTTTGTCCCCACCCCCCACCCCCCACCCGTGAGGGGGTGCTTTAAATTTTGACCCGCGCTTTGGGAGCTGAGTAGGGCTTGCCAAGTTTGGAAACTCCACAAAAAACTTTCTTTTGCTAGATGTCTCTCAGAATGTGGAATGAACCTCAGTAGTATGAAGTACATACCAAAAAATAGTCTGGCTTGGAGTAATAATCTAAACAACTATATATGGAAGTGGTTTGCAGTGGCTTTTGTCTTTTGACTTCTTAACATGCAGGTGGTTCTCAACTTACAACAGTTCATTTAGTGACCATTTAGAACGACACTGAAGAAAGTGTGTGCTGTCCAGCCAGTTTAGAGTTAATGGGATTTGGGATAGTTAGTTAGGATTTGAGAGCTGTCCCCTTAAGGGAATGCATCATGGTAAATGTAGTTAAGGTATCCTGGGAAATGTAGTCCATGTCATGTAGTCACATCTGTAACCCTGATGGGTCACTGAATTGACCCTTGGTGGGTCAGGGGAGGTTTCTTCTCTCTTGCCTGAACACACAGCCTCGTGGTAGCAGCTATATCCTCTGCCTCTATGACTATGGGATGAGAGTTTAATATCTTTCTACACCACAATTCAGAAATGCAAAGGATTGGACATTAAGAAGAACCTCGTCATAACTGTGAGTTGACAGGATGCCTGATGAACCAATAAAAAAGACTTTGTATAGATGCGTTGTGGAGTTGATCTGTCTGCTTTATACCCATCCAGAGTGTAATAAGCAGAACGAAGTGACTTATGCCCATTTTTCACACTTAGGACCGTTGCAGCATCCCCATGCTGGTCACACGATCAGAATTCAGATGCCTGGCAAATGGTTCATGCTTATGACGGTTGCATTATCTCGGGATCATGGGATTCCCCTTTAAAAACCTTCTGACAAGCAAACACAATGGGGAAGCCAGGTTCACTTAACAAGTAATTTATCAACTGCAGTGTTTCACTTAACAAATGTGGCAAGAAAAGTAGTAGAATGGGGCAAAACACACCTTAGCAAATTTCTCACTTAGCAACATAAATGTTGAGCTCCACTGTGTTCGTAAGTCGAGGGCTACCTGTATTGTAGAAGTCTTTAGGCTAACCTGGCGGCTTTTGCACGAGACCCACTAAGATCAGTCCTAGTCATCTAAATGCTACCACTTGCTGATGATGTGACCTGAAGGCTATTCTGTTTAACTCTGAAACCCGTAAACCAGTGTTTCACATGCTTGGCAACCGTCTCATATTTATGACGGTTGCAGCGTCCTGGGATCATGTGATCACCTTTTGCAAGCTTCTGACAAGCAGAGTCAATGGGGGAAGCCAGATTTACTTAACAATCATGTGAATTACTTAACATCTGCAGTGATTCACTTAACAATGGTGGCAAGAAAGGTCATAAAATTTGCCCAAATTCGTTTAACAACTGTTTCACTTAGCAACAGAAATTTTGAGCTTAATTGTGGTCATAAGCTAAAGAGTACCTGTATCTGAAAATGAAATTGTCTGGAAATTGCAGGCTTATATGTTAGACTGAAAATCCAAAGAAATATTCTACAATGGCAAATCACTTCTATGGTATAGTTGTTATAGTGCTTCAGACTCAAAGCTGAAAAGATGTTTGGAATAGACATAGACTTTCATGTTAATTAATTAATTTAATTTATTTATTGAATTTATATTGCCACCCATGGTGACTTGAGGCAGCTTACAGAATGTAAAACCATATTTAAAAACAAACAAACAATAAAAATTAATAAAAAGAATCAAATAAATTAATGAAGTACAATAGAACAAAATCTGGAAAAAAATAAATAAAAAATCACCCCCAACTCCCACCCCCTGCCTCGACAACAGCAGATCACATGAGCCATTTGATGGGCTCCATCCCGCTCTGGGGTCTCCATGCCCGCTGGCAGAACCAGGTCTTCAGTGCCTTCTGGATGAGTATTAGAGAGAGGGCCATTCTGATCTGGATGAAAATGGTTACTTGTAATGCTATACTTCTCTACACTTCTTTAAAAAAAGCGATACCTTTTCTTGGACATATATGATAGAAACCAAGTGATTGTGAGTTCTAGTCTTGCCTTACACATGAAAGCTGATTGGGTAACTTTGTACCAGCCAACTTTGTAACTTGTGTACTATGGTACAAAGTTAGGCTCAGGCGGCAAGCCAGTTAGTCAATTTCTATTACAAATATTGGATCAACAATGGGTTGATGCCCCTCCTCCAAAAGCATGCACTTGTGAGAAAATATTAGGAAGGGAAAAAAATAACATTTCTCAGAGCAGTCAGCTCAATAAATGATTTAGTATATTGGACACACAGTAGTACTTTGTCTATTTCATTTTACAGCATTCTTTCAATAAGTAAGATACCTGGTTCAAATCCCATCAGGCCACATTCTGTTTTTTTTTTAATTTACCTTCCATTTTCTAGAAAGTAAATAAAGTTTGCTTACAGCAACAACTAAAGATTAACTATTTTCTTCTTCCTTCCCAAATCTGCAAAATATTTAACATCTATGGGAGCTGTTCAGTTGTGCATGATTTGAATGAAAGTCAGGAAAGGACAGCAATGTTGAATCTCAGCACTGAAATCATTCCCCAGCCTTGGAATCAGGGGTGGGATTCTACCAGTTTGCACCTATTCTCTAGAACTGGTTGTTAACATTCTAAGCAGTTTGGAGAACCGGTTGTTAGAAGAAATTACTGGCCTAATCCTGTATGGAAGGCAGGAAGGAAACATTCTGGTGTTGCTTACAGAAACTGACTCTCCATTAACCCTTATTACATTCTTGGCAGGACTAGACTTTCTCTCTCAGGAACATCTCTGGAGGTTTTTTCCCCTCCTTTGCTGGTACTTTGCTGGTGTGGAGTGACCATTTAAAGTTACAATGGCACTGAAAAAAGTGACTTATGACCATGTTTTACACTTACGACTATTGCAGCATCCCCACAGTCATAAGAGGCCAGGCAAGGAGATGCATGCCTCGATGTGAGTGATATTGAGTTGGCCACACCCAGCCAATAACATGACCACCAAGCCAAGTCCACCCAGTCACATGACCACCAAGCCACACCCACCACCTAAGCCACGCCCACAGAACCAGTTGTTAAAATTTTTGAATCCCACCCCTGCTTGGAATCCTTACAGTGAAACCTACTATGGCTTCAATGTAGAAGCGTATTTTAAAGTCTATGTCAAGGATAGACATAGAATTGTTGTTTTAAGAAATATATTAATCAAAAAGTATTTTGTAAACAGAATAAATAGAAGTATTAGTAATAGTTACTTATAGCAATAGTTATGAGTTAGGTTAGAGTCAGGCTTAAAGTAACAGAATTCATTTTGAATTCTGGATGACTCCTAGCATGTTTAGTCAGAAATATCGTCTGTGAAGTTTAGCTCTCCTTCTGATTTCTGAACAGAAGGGAATACATAGAAGTCACTCCTTTTCCTACCAATGAGCATCATGCTGTACAAAAGATCCCCTGAGGTTAATCTGAGCAAATAGACTAGCCCTCTCTAGTCCAGGCAGGGGTGGGCTTCAAAAATTTTAGCAAGAGGTTCTCTGCCCAGTTGCTGGTGGGCGTGGCCATGGTGGGTGTGGCCTAGTCGGCCTCCTGCACCACAGTGGGGAGGGGGTGTTTTTGCCCTCCCCGGGCTCCGGAGGCTTTCCTCAAGCTTTCTGGAAGCCAAAAACAGGCTTGTTTCTGGCCTTCCTGCACTTCTAGAAGGCCCATTTTTCACCCTCCTTGAGCCTCCACACGTGCCCTGCACTTACCTACATCCAAAATAGGCATGTGGGGACTCCTGGGAGGAGTGGGGGGGGTAGGGCCAGCCAGGAGTGGGATTTGGGGGTTCTCCAAACTGCATAACCTTAGCTAGGGGATTCCCGAACCTCTAGCAGCCCACCACTGAATCCAGGGCTGCTCATGATAAGGGAACCAATCCTATGCTCTCTCTTACACCAAAGTAACTTGGGCAGAAATCCCTCTCACACACAAACAGTCCAGTCTATATCTCTTCAACTCTACTCATGAAATATTTATTGTGAACACACTGGGATTTCCTTCCGAGGAAACATGCTGATGATTGCATTATAAATAAAGTTTTGTCCTAACCCTAGTGTTCTGATTCTGAAAATAAACAATATAATGTCTCTGATGATGTTCTGATTTCTTTCCTTGTAGGTTACCATAATCTCTCCTATCCCCCATTTCAAGATTCACAAGTTTCCAGAGGAAGACTCCCAGGAATTTTTAAAAACAGAATTAGACAAACCAAGAGCCTCAGCATTTTGCATTAAATTAAAAAAAATCCAGTATAATCTTTTAAAAAAAACCAATTAAATTGTCTATAAATTCTATTGTATAGTATATATTGCATTATATACTTCAACTTTCCTCACTATTTAATTTGGAAAAAGAAAATACAGGAGAAATTAAGCCATATAAACATTTTACCACTCATCAGCCTGACAGCTGGCTAAGGGAACCAATATAAGAAAAAATATACAGTTTTATGGTTATCTTCTGTTTGGACAAGTAATTGTGCAAACAGATACAGTAACAAATGATCTTTTGCCAGAATCTTGAACCTTCTCAGTTTATCACACATACACTTCTTATGTAATCCACTCCCACAGTATACCATTTTTATGTTCCTCCTGACATATCCAATTCTCAGTTTCATAAAATGTTCATACTTAATAATACATATAGATAAGTATGGATGCAGAGTTAAAATAGCTCTCATCAAATTGAGAACAAGTGGCCAATGTGATTGTACAATCTGCGGCTCAGATTTCTACATGTTGATATAGAACTTTAGAAATAAATTTCCAGTGTTAGAATAATACAATATATCTTTGAAAAAGAAACGTCCAAGAAATGTTAGGTATTAAGACACTTGGAGGGTTTTTAAGAGACTCAGAAGGATCTAATTGATTTTGTTAGACAACCATGACATTTTTTCCAAATGTTATTGGCTGACACTTCACTACCACCTTAATTAACATCTATAGAAGATTTGCATGCAAAAGATCTTTTCTGTCTACCCACTTCCTTGCAGAGAATTATGGTATCTGTATATTTCAAAGGCAGCAAAACAATCCTATTATTGTGAAGCAATATCCCACACCTTCTATCTAGATGCAAGCATGGAAGAAGTCAGTTTCACAAAGTACAAGGGTACATTAAAATTTGCAAGAATTACCAGCTGAAAGGTTTAGTGAGTTCAATAAATCATTATTAACAAAATAGGTTGGAAAAAAAGAGGTGAGATGGCTCAGTGGTTAAAGACGCTGAGCATCTCATCTGGAAAACTGACAACCTGGGTTTGAGACCTGAGAGCTGCATGACTGGTTGAGCTCCTGTTACTTGCTCCAGGTCCTGTCCACCTAGCAGTTTGAATGCATGCAAATTGAGTAGATAAATAAATACTACTTCGGTGGGAAATTAACAGTGTTCCATGAGCTTCGGCTACATGACCATAGAAATATCTTTGGATAACACTGGCCCCCTCAGCTAAGAAATTGAGATGAGCACCCTGCCCTAGAGTTGGACCTTTACTTAATTTATGTTGGGAAAAAAATCTTAATTATTACCTTAATTATGTTAACAAAAAATCTTCTTCAGAGCCATGTCTCTATACAAAAAAAGCAACTTCAGAGTTGCCTGTCCAATAACATCCTGAAAAAAGAAAACTCTTTTAAGTATTCATTTGGGACCATACATTTTGGTTAGCCGTGGTATGTTTAAGTATGATTTGTTGAATGAATCACATGCCAGTTTTCATATAATGCAAAAGCCCCATGCACATAGCTGCTGGCTTTATTCCCTACTCCCTTGCAACTAAAAGCAATATTTTCATGCTATGTTGCTGCACCTGGCAGCTATTATTACTTTTCTCTCCTTGAGCCAAGCCAGGGTTGCTTCCAGTTTCTTTTCATGGTGAATAAAAAACAGTTTTGAAGCAGCGATCAGTTGGTATTCTAGTGAAGCAGCAAAATTTGGTGGGATACTAGCAAAAGTGCAGGAAGGAATCTCAAGGTTAAGAGGTTAAACAAGATGGGTGTTCCAGCTAATCAGAAATTGCCTTCTGCTCCAGAAACACACTGTAAAACCATCTTTGCAGTATTTCCTTTGGAGCAGAGCTGGTGTGATAGTGAATTGGGTTGGTTTCTCAATCCCATGGGAGCCACAGATTATCATGAAAGAGGGAAGGGAGGAGAAACACCAATCTTGGATTGGCCCCAGTCCCATGGGTGGAATGGTTTATGTAAAAACCCAACTAAGGCTTAGCATAATGAGTAAACCCATTCAAAACCTAATTCCAAAATTTTTACAGACTATCATTTCAGATTTCTGGAAAGAATTATTTGCCCCTCTCCTAGTACTCCACTGCAGGAAATCAGAAACAGAGAAAATAAAATTATGAAAGGAAGAAAAAGAGGAGTGATATAAAAAAGAGATGGCCCCTGCAATACTGTCATGAAGTTTCTGTTAGATTCCACTCCACAACTCTCTCTCTCACACACACACAAAGTTCACACTCCTATTTCTATTTTACAGCCAGAGTTAAGATGGACTATGTCTGCCTGACATGGTAACCATGTTAGCTTAACCATATTATTCAACCATATTAAAATAAATGTAACAAATTAATAAATAATAAATATTATTGTTAGAATAACCTTGGTTTACTCAGCATTCATTTATATAAGAGACTGAATCACAAATTCATCATACAAAGTGGATTTGCATAATATACTAGCCTAAAATGTGACTATTGGGTGAACATAGCCTAGGTGATATAGAAGATGCTGGCTGGATCCACTGAGCCTACAGTAAACCATAACACGGTTTATCTGAATTATGGCTTAACATGTTATGTGATTCTAGCCACTGTGGTTTAGTTTTAGATTTCTGATCATCACACAGTTGTAGAGTACATTCAGTTAGGTGATTTGAATGTAAATTATACATTATATACTTCCAGAGCCCTTTCTATTTCTAGATAGCAGAGTAGAATCTGGAAGTACCACATATTTTGTGACATTATCTGATCTTACAGATCTCTACCAATATCAGAGGGATCAAGTAATAAAGGCTATTGTATATCTTGCAATGTGCCTTCTGTCGATCTCTCTGAATCCCATGTCCTTTATGTACTAACTGTGCTGTAAGCCTTTAACCACATCAAGGGGCTACCATTGGAGACTTTAAATTGCTTTAGGCATACTAGGGAGGTCCAAGAGAACAATCAGGATAATTTGCTTCCCAGTAAACTTGCAAATAGATTTACTGTATTTAAGCTGCCACAATATTCAGTCAATATAGGGCAACAAGCTGTGGTTAAAAAAAAAAGAGGATTCTTTCTCAACCTCACAGTTATACATACTGATGATGAATGAGGACTGAATGCTCTGGTATTTTTAACTGACTGACTGGAGTGACTTTAATGGGTCAACTTCCTGCTGTTGCTTGGCTTCCTGTGGCAGGAAAACATACTAGCAAAACCGCCCTACCTTTAAAATGCATCCATTTCTAGGAAGCTCAAATCATATGGTTGAAAGAAACCAAAGATACTGAGTTACTTATTAATGAGCGTTCTGAAATAAGTGGGGGTATTAACCTGTCAGAAGGCAGCTGATGGGCTTCTTTAGACAAGTGTTTTCTTGAGCCATTTTTTTTGTCTGAGATCCACACCTGAATTGCAAGAGAAAAAAATAACCATGTCAGAATACAAAAGTCATGAATATATACATTATGTAGATGTAAAGGGTGAAAGATACATCATTTAAGTTAATAATGTGTTTTACATCAGCAACAAGTGCTGTCTATGTGTTTTATCAAGGCTGAAATGTAATTTTTTTCCCTGCAGTCTTAAGCAAAATAAAGGCTTAGGAGAGGTATGATTCACTAAATCTCTAGCTTGCTGGGGTTTTTTTCTTTATTTTCTTTAACGGAACTCAAAGAAAAATTGACTGGGTTCCCATAATTTGCTTATCTGTGGTTAGCTCAGAAGGAGGCAATCCAAGCGGGTCTGCCTGGAACATTTATATAGAAAGAATAAAAATGCCCTGAGTATGATCCAGGGGTAAGGGTTCATACATTTCATTCCAACAGCCAGAGGCCGTCATGAATCTGGCCTTGCATATTTATTTATTTATTTATTTATTTATTTATTTATTTATTTATTTTTGTTTTGTCAATCGCTTACAAAATAATAAGTATAAGGATAAACATAGTTGTGAATACATGAAATGAATACATATAAGAAAAATAAAAGAAACAATAGGACAGGGATGGTAGGCATGTTGGTGCACTTATGCACACCCCCTACAGACCTCTTAGGAAAGGGGTGACGTCAATAGTAGACAGTCTAAGGTTAAAGTTTTGGGGGTTTGGGGAAGAAACCACAAAGTCAGGTAGAGTATTCTAGACATTGACCACTCTGTTGCTGAAGTCGTATTTCCTGCAATCAAGTTTGGTGCAGTTAACCTTGAGTTTGTATCTATTGTGTGCTCTTGTTATGGTTGAAGCTGAAGTATTCATTGACCGGAAGAACATTGCAATGTATGATTTTATATATGATGAAGGAGGTTGTTGAAAGCCCACTTCACAATATGCCCATTAGCCCCTAAGTGTCACAAGGCTCCCTGCTTTCTTTTATTTTCAGGCAACACACTAGGTTTAATCATAAGTCACCAATAAAGGAGAATATTTGTAGTTCAGGGTTAAAATGAAGGGTCGCTGGTGTTCTGTGAGCTTGGTTGTTTTCTTGCAGACCTTTCATTACCCAAGCAAGGTAATTGTTATCAGTGCTAACCCTAATCATAAATCAAGCTGCCTTACAAATGCATCTGTTTGTTAGTCCTATGTAAATATAATTAACAGATTTGGGTGATATCAACAAATCAACTTCATTAACATTTTTGATCCACCTAAAGGTAGCTGGAAGCAATTGGTTTTATATCATGCTTGTTGGTTGAACTCAATCACATTGTAGCGTACCTTGTGACAAAATTAGGAGATCATGTTCTTAGCATTAACAGAAGTAGAGATTAAAAAAAACCTGTTACATTTAGTTCCTACAGTTAGTATGAAATGTGTTTATTTTTTTTTCAGTTGTACAAAAGTATTCTGACAAAAAATTGAAGATCTATGTAGGAATCCAAAACAAAGAAAATGAAGGCTTTCATATGTGTTAATGTGTTAATTCGTGGGAGATTGTGCTGCCAATGGTTGCTAGCTTTGGTGGCTTGGTGATATTTTCTGAATCCTTAAATACCAGCTGCAACAAAACACCAGTGGAAGAAAGCAGTCACTTTCCCTTCAGTCCTTGTGATCTTCCCAGATGTGCCTGAGTGACCAGTATGAGGCATTATGAGGATCTATCCTTGGCTTAATCCATCAAGGCTTCTTAGTTTTATATACTCTTTAACAGGAAAGTGTTTAATCTCCTTTCAGTTACATTCTGGGCTGAAGATTCTGCCTTAGGTATGCAATACAGGTAGTCCTCCTCTGTGATGACCCAGGGTGGGATACAAAATAAACACAGTCACAAAAACTGGTGAAGCCCCTTTTATTCCTTCACTTTGCTTCCAAGCTCTAAATATCCTTGACTGGAGACCAAAAAACTCCCCCACAAGCAGTTACGAAAAGGAGGAAATGCCGTCGTTTAAACTAAAATGCCTATAAATTATAAAGAGTAAAAACAACACAAACCACACTGAAGCAATTAAGGGAACCAGGCAAGATAAGGGCTTGAAGATGTCCACAGACGAGTGTGTGTTCACACTGGGAAGGACGCCAAACTCAGAGAGGAACGACAGACTAGAGATATTTCCACGCTTTGTTTCCAGCACTGGTCCATACGCATGTCCGTACTTTTAACGAGTTCTCACAGCTGCAGCCCATGAAGACGATCAAGGCCCTTTCCTCCCCCGTAGACCACACCATTCACGTCTCTCCCTTATCCTCTCCTCCCTGCGTGCCCTAGGATGGAGAGGGGATGGGCCTGGGTCTTCCTGATTGCCCAGCTGGCCTCTGCCCTTCCCCAGCCTCCTCCACAACCTCCAGAGCCACAGTTCCACTCCCTGTCGGCTGTTCCTCCTCTCCCTTGGAGTCCATCTCCAACAGGGGCATGACATCTGTTAGATTTGCATGAAGAGTCAGACGCGGAGTGCTTCAGTGAAGAGTTTATTAGTGACTACACCTCATAACAGACCCAATTTGGCTGGGCTGCAGCTGCTACTTATAGCCAGCAGCCGCAGTTGCCAGCCAATCAGAGTGCAGGGTTTTCCCGCACTTTTTAAACCAATCATTTCTGACATTTTACAAGAACAGTTCAAACTTAACCAATGACATTCAAACCTGCATACATAACAACATCCTCAACTTGGAACATATCTGTTAGTATGCTTATGCATTGTTGTAACTTTGAAGTGACTGTACAAAGTTACAACAGCATATAAGTGACTTGTGACCATTTTTCCTACTTACAACCATTGCAGCATCCCCATGGTCACGTGATCAAAAGTCAGATGCTCTACGACTGGTTCATATTCATGACATTTGCAATGTCCCTGGGTCATATGATTACTGTTTGTGATCTGACAAGCAAAGTCAATGGGGAAGCCAGATTCGCTTAACAAATGTGTTAGTTAACTTAACATCTGCAGTGATTCACTTAACAACAGTGGCAAGAAAAGTCATAAAATGGGGCAAAATTCACATAATTGTTCGCTTAGAAATGTTGGGTTCAATGGTGGTTGTAAGTGAAGGACTATTAGGGGGAGAAAAATATGGAAACAAATCAGAGGTGGTATTCAGCAGGTTCTGACCAGTTCTAGAGAACTGGTAGTGGAAATTTTGAGTAGTTCCGAGAACTGGCAAACACCACCTCTGACTGGAGATTTTACAGTATCCTTCCCCTGCCACAGCCACCAAGCCACGCCCACAGAACCGGTAGTAAAAAAATTTGAATCCCACCACTGAAACAAATGTTGTAGTCTAGGCTTCTTCAGTTGCAAAATCTGCAAAACAGGACTACATCCATGATGTTTTCAGGATGTATCTGTACAAAAGTTTGAATCACTGCAGGCTTGAAATGCTGATCTGGAATTGGAAAATTGAAAAAAAAGACATGATTAAGACCCTTTCTCCTTAAATCTATTTTCTATCATAGACTGTAGACGTCATGGTTTGCATAATAATATAAACTTTATCCAGTAACAATCTTGGGCTCCAATCTGGGAGCTGCTCATAGTTTGATATAAGATGGGTATATATATATATATATATATATATATATATATATATATATATATATATTAAATAAATGAACAAATTTGCAAGTTTTCCCAACTTAAAGTTTCCCTTTTTAGAACAAACTTATTCGCTTAGCATCTACTCTGAGAACACTTTAAGATTTGGCACAGCTTCTGGGTTCATACTTGTGAGTCAGGAGAAAAGAGAAAGAGAGAAGAGACCTTATCTCTAACAACAAACCAGTGTGATCTTTTTACTTGTGCAGAGTTCTTCAAGCAATCTGTACTGCTCTGACTGCCAGCCTATTTCTTTGCAAGGGAAGGTGGTGGAAGCTCAGAAAAATGTGTGTGAAACCGTACTTATCCTAACAGCTTGTGATTCAATGCTGGCAAATACTTGGGGCCTGCTGACCTTTTCTTCAGCAGAAAGAAGAAATAGGAGAAATATACACTCACCCACACATATACAGTTCACACACATGCACAATATAAATAGAGGATCTTAGCTGTCCAAGGTTTTAGAAAAATCAAGCATTTAAATGTTTCTTGGACTCTAATATGTATAATGGAGCGGAATCAAATGGGTGGGGTAGGTAGAAGGACTGAGAATATGGCTTCCACAGGAAAACAATTCCATTGCTCGTGCAGAAAATCAGCCTGACAGAAACAGCATAATCTGAATCATTGTTCTTTTCCAATGTAATGAAATACTCTTAATATCTCTGTACCACCCACAGCCCAAAACGATAAACAAGAAGAAAATGTACACACTAAATTATTTTGAATGTATAAATTATCCATTCACAATCTGGAAGCCTTCAGATATATTTTGACAATTTGCACTACTCTTAGCTAGTATGGTAATGGCTAGACTGGTTGGAGTTAAAACAAATCTCTTTTCTAACTATATCTGAAGGTTATAAGTAAGGAATGGCTTTTCATTTTTGTTTGTTTGATTGATTTTAATAGCTTATCATTTTTATCTATTTTTGTATCACATATTCTATTAGGGAAGTAATCTTGAAAAACTGGGAATTGATTTCCTTTCAGTCTTTCTCACTTTCCCTTGTTGCATATCTATAACAAAATGCAGAATTTCTAAAGATCTTTGTAGCATTTTATTTCATCTGCAGAGTTCTATTCAGCTTCTACTCATGCAGCTATTCTAAACTCTTCTGTATTCAATATTTGTAAAACACTGGATTAAGAATTCATTTCTATAAAAAAATGACAACAGCAACATATTTTTTCTCCTAATCATTCTGCTTTGCTCAGACTGTTATGGCTACAGATGCTATGTGAAATGACATAGGAGATCTGGTCGAAAATGGCTGCCAATCACAGAAAATCAACTAACCAATAAAAGCAGAACATTTTATCACAGATAAAATGCAATCAGACAGCAGGAGAAAAACCACAGCAATTTACATGTTTCACTGCACATCTAAAAAACCAAGTTGGGTGGGAATTGGTACCATGACTTTCCTAAGGAAGAAATTATTAATACAAGCAGACTTAAAATGCAAAAATCAGTGTTAAACCGCAATTTAAGTCATTTAAAAACTCAATTGAAGAGTTGTATCTTGATTACATTTCTAAAAGCAAAGACCTGCTAGCCTCCTGAAGAACTGACTGTTTTTTCAGAGATTGGGCTCAGGAAATTAGGTGAGCCTGTGAGATATTGTTTATTATTGCTGAAGGTTGTCCTAGGCTGTCATTTGTTTATTTTATTCCTGTATATTCCTATTTTTCATTTTCATTTTGTATTATTATATTGACACTTTTTAACTCTGTCTGCAGCCCAGAGTTGCTTTTGTGAGATGGGTGGTCTAAACATAAAAGCAGAAAGAACTAATTCCTTGCTTGGGATTTCCTTGCTTATGGTTTAACAAGGCTTGGCACAAAGGGATAGGGGATTAGGAGAGGAGAGGAGAGGAGAGGACAACTTGAAGCTGGTAATCAATAGGTAGCATTTGGAGAACAAAACAAATAGGCAACAGTGGCAAATAAATTTATTTACAATCATGTGCATTTCTATTTAAATATGGTCATTATTTCTAAATATGTACCTATATATGTATATTAAACTATGCAAGTTTAATGCAAATCTGTATGTTTAATACATTAATTGTGATTTTCTCTCTTTTTTCTTTTATGTCCTTAATTTATATTCACAAGCAAACAACCCCAAGGCTCCCAAATTTGGATTGCAAAAATCTGGGCTACCACGAGATGGCACAGAGAAATATTAAAACTCTTTTAGTGTCATCTAGTGCAGTGGCCTCCAACTATTTGGGCACCAGGGACCAGTTCTATGGAGACAGGTTTTTCTGTGTACCAGGGAGGGCATGGTTTGGCATGCTGCCTGCATCCTGCAGATGGGACTTCACTTGTGGTCTGGTTTCTGGCATGCTGTGGACCGGTGCTAGCCAACGGACCGTGGACTGGGGACCCCTGATCTAGTGCTCTTCTGACTTTTTGCAAGAAAGACCTGACTGCTCTAAGAAAACTAAGTTGCTTGGTAGGTTTTAGCCCAGGAAAATAATAGTCCAGCAGACAATATATCCCACCAGTCACCAGAAGGGTTTTGAGTGATTTACTGCTAAGCCAAGAACAGATGCAAGCTTTCCCTCTTTGTCTGCTGTTTAATACCTCCATAACTGACTGCAACTTGCCTTCATTTCTTAAATGCAGCTTTAAAAATTCTCCATTCCCCTGTTATTCTGTACACAAAAGAAGATTCACGGTGCTTCCAATGCCTTTAGAAAGGAATGGAAATACCTTGCTAGACAGTAATTCAGCTTGTCCTAAACAGGGTTGAAGCAGAGTCTGATTTTTTTCAGGACAAAACCCATAATATCAGGCTGAAAATAATTCTGTAAACTTCAGATGCTTTTAT
Source organism: Naja naja (assembly GCA_009733165.1). Taxonomy (NCBI): domain Eukaryota; kingdom Metazoa; phylum Chordata; class Lepidosauria; order Squamata; family Elapidae; genus Naja; species Naja naja. Next base: position 336,926,825 of record CM019148.1, on the reverse strand, counting down.
TAATAGTTGAGGGGTGCCGTAATTTTTATCTCAAAGAAATAAAAGAGAGATGTATTTTTCCTGTCTTGCTTTATGCAGGATGAACACATTTTTTGAACCAGAAGGACACACTTTAAAATTATTTTTATTTTCAGCTTCCAAAGGCAACGAGGCAGAGGCATTGGCAGGGAATCAACAAAGTTAGCCAACAAGATGGCAGCTGTGACTGTGTCATTGAAGCCTGGCCTTTTGTTTAATTTGGGTTATAAATACAGCATACAGAACCTAAAATCATAGTAGGGTTTTAATTGCACAATCACATTGGTTCTGCAACCCAACAAGACAGATACAGACTTCAGAGGATAATTATGACTGCAGAAAAAACAATTACTACCAACCTGCCTTCCATTGAGGACCTGTATACTGCATGAGTCAAAAACAGGGCTGTGAAAATATTTACAGATCCCTCACATCCTGGACATACACTGTTTCAACTCCTACCCTCAAAATGATGCTATGGAGCACTACACATCAGAACAACTAGGTAAAGACAGTTTTTCCCTGAACGCCATCATTCTGCTAAACAAATAATTCCTTCAACACTATCCAACTATTTACAAAGTCTGCACTACTGTTACTGTTAAGTTTGCATGAAGAGTCAGACGCGGAGTGCTTCAGTGAAGAGTTTATTAGTGACTACAGCTCATAACAGACCCGATTTGGCTGGGCTACGGCTGCTTCTTATAGCCAGCAGCCGTAGTTGCCAGCCAATCAGAGTGCAGGGTTTTCCCGCACTTTTTAAACCAATCCTATTTGACATTTTACAAGAACAATTCAAACTAAACCAATGACATTCAAACCTACATACATAACAAATTCTCTTGTTCCAACTACTGGAATCTTGTTCCCTTGGTAGTCTTTAAGAGTCAGTGTTTGCTTCTTGAAATGCTTCTTCTGGATGTTTGGGAGTAGCCTGTGAATAGTGTCCCATGACACCATAGATAAATAGGAGCCTGAGTCCACTTCCATCTGGCAAGGCCTTCCTTCAATTAATACCTTCACATGTACTTTTCTGCTTCTTAAGGGTGAAGAATGACCAATGGTGACTGTATGATGAGTTTCATTCTTCCCATTTGCTTCTGTGTTGCGCCCCATTTTCTCACTGAAGTTGTTAGGCTTGAATTCTTTGTCAGGAAACTTTCTTCTGTGTGGTGGAGTTCTGGATGATTTGCAGACTCTTGCTAGGTGACCTCTTTTTTTACACCGGAGGCAGATGGTATCAAGAAACTTGCATTCAGTGCGGGGTGGCTTCCCCACAACCTCTGCAGTAAAAATCTTGCCTCTTTCTTCCCAGGTCTTTCTTTTTCCTCTCCATTCTGAGTCTATAAATTCCTTCCTCCACCTCACTACAGTCTGACTCAGAATCTATTTGCTCGCAATGAGTTGTTGTGGACTTTTCCAAATCAGGATGGCTTGAGGCCTTGTTAATTTTCTTCATGGCTGCTGCTGAGGACTTGGTGGCTTCTTCTGCAGAGGCCTCTCCTATGGCTTCCTTCAACGTGATCTTAGGTTTTAATAATAATTTGCTCTGAAGCACCTTGTCTTTGAGGCCTAGAACAAATCGATCGCACATGGCCTCTTCCAAGTTGTTAAACTCGCATGCACCCCCAATGTCTCTTAAACTTGCCACGAAGTCGTTAATGTTTTCGCTTTCCCCTTGATCCCGACGGTAATACATTTGGAAACGATCCGCATACGAGTCCCAGTCTTCTGCCGTTGGATCGAACGGTGCTGGGGGCGTGTTCAGCGCAGCCATCTCTCTCAGCTTGTTTTCCGTGTCGTCTTCTCTTCAGGAAGGATCCCATCCTCGTCGCCAGTGTTAAGTTTGCATGAAAAGTCAGACGCGGAGTGCTTCAGTGAAGAGTTTATTAGTGACTACAGCTCATAACAGACCCGATTTGGCTGGGCTGCGGCTGCTACTTATAGCCAGCAGCCGCAGTTGCCAGCCAATCAGAGTGCAGGGTTTTCCCGCACTTTTTAAACCAATCATTTCTGACATTTTACAAGAACAGTTCAAACTAAACCAATGACATTCAAACCTGCATACATAACAGTTACTATTAATCTTCTCATCACTCCTTATCACCTATCCCCTCCCACTTGTCACTGTATGACTGTAACTTTGTAGCTTGTGTCCTTACGATTTATATTGACTGTTTCCTAGTATAATTTGATTGCTTATTGTACCCTATGACTATTATTAAGTGTTGTACCTTATGATTCTTGACTCTTGACGAATGTATCTTTTCTTTTATGTACACTGAGAGCATTTGCACCAAGACAAATTCCTTGTGTGTCCAATCTTTATTTGGCCAATAAAGAATTCTATTCTATTCTATTCAATGCCATCTTGTCCCCCTTCCCCCAAAACACATGCCCATGAAAAGGTAGTATGATAGTAATGTCAGTATCCAGTTTGATCTAAAGTTTTTGGGTCTCCCCGCTTTAAAAAAAAAAAGGGAATAGGTGTGTCTAGACTTTGGATAGATAATACACTATTCCCTGTGTTTCAGTTTTAAACAAATTATGGTGATTTTCAGGTTTAGCAGGCCCACTGCAAAGCTGCAGAAGTTAGGCCTTGAGACACACATAACTGATGAATTGCACCTTATTCAGTACTTCTATACAAGAAGAATTCTGCTGTCATTTTCACTCCCTCACTACACTGCACTAGTGAAGTCTATAATTAAAGGAGACAAGACTATATCTGTTGGCCTAAAACAGAGGTATCCAAACTTGGCAACTTTAAGACTCGTGGACTTCAATTCCCAGAATTCTGGGAGTTGAAGTCCACAAGTTTTAAAGTTGCCAAGTTTGAGGACCTCTGCCCTAAGACTTCATTATCCATTGGTTCTTTCTGCAATTTCCATGAGAACAGATGAGAATTAGTGATACATATAAGCAGCAGTGGGATTCTACCAGTTCGCACCTATTCGCTAGAACCAGTTGTTAACATTCTAAGCAGTTTGGAGAACCAGTTGTTAGAAGAAATTACTGGCCTAATCCTGTAAGGAAGGTAGGAAGGAAACATTCTGGTGTTGCTTACAGAAACTGCCTCTCCATTAACCCTTATTACATTCTTGGCAGGACTAGACTTCCTGTCTCAGGAACATCTCTGGAGTTTTTTCCCTTCCTTTGCTGGTACTTTGCTTGTGTGGAGTGACCATTCAAAGTTACAATGGCACTGAAAAAAGTGACTTATGACCATTTTTCACACTTACGACTGTTGCAGCATCCCCACAGTCATGAGAGGCCAGGTGAGGAGATGCATGCCTCGATGTGAGTGATATTGAGTTGGCCACACCCAGCCAATAACATGACCACCAAGCCATGTCCACCCAGTCACATGACCACCAAGCCACACCCACTACTTAAGCCTTGCCCACAGAACCGATTGTTAAAAAATTTGAATCCCACCCCTGCATATAAGTATTTGCCTAATATGCAAAGTAGCAAACCATCTCTTAACTGAAGATATGTTTCCAGCCTTTGCTTATGACAGATGGTATCATGTTGAAAAATTTGGGAATCACTGAATAGATATGTCAACTATAGAGAACCTTTAGGCATATTGAAAACTATGCATCATCAGACACAGTGGTGAAACCTGAAGCTGAATGAAGGTTGTCTCGTATTCAAATTGGGTTCACCCAATTTTTACTATATATTTTGCTTATGTTCTGTTTTTCCTGTTACATGTTTTTTTTTCTTGTTTTTCAGCAAGAGTCTGACACACTTGTTTAAATACATAACATGCATTTACTTTTGATTAGCAGTTTTTAACTATTTATTTTTGGGTTTTCTATTCATTTCATAAAGCAGCTTACAACAGTGAAGACAATGCAAAATGTAACCAAGCAATATTCATACAATTAAATACTTACAAATAGAGATGAAGTCCTCTAACCCCAGTTCTCTTGTAAATGAGATTGTTACAAGACCAGCCCAAAATGCAAGAAAAGTTTTGAAATCTTTAGTAGTTAGCAGATAGCAATAACAATCTCAATAGCACTTGGATTTACATACTGCTTCATAAGGTTTTTTTTACGGCCCTCTGTAAGTGGCTTACAAAGTCAGCATAGTGTCCCCAACAACAGGGACATCATTTTACCAACCTTGGAAGGATGGAAGGCTGAGTCAACCCTGAGCCGGTCATGATTGAACTCCTGGCAGAGTCAGCCTGCAATATTGTATTCTAACCACTGTGCAACCATAGTTATCAGATATATATTTCTTGATAATTCTTTCCCTTCTCTGAATGGAAAAGCAGGAATGTTGCCTGGATACACCCAACATACTTTTCATAAACAGCAGAAAGAAAAGTTGCTTCTGCTTTCCTTTGGAGAGAAACAGCATAGCGTATCTGAAAATATACCAAAAAAGAGAGAAATTGCTTTATGTCTATTCCAATTTAATTACGGGAAAAAAATAATTCATTTTGCTTTTTAAATTAATCATAGAAATTGTTACAATTTATTTACAGGAATTTAATTTGGTGGGTATATGGTGGCCTTTAAATGCATTTCAAACAAGAATATATTTTTTTCTAATTTCCTATCAGACTTATCTTCAACTTGATTATTTTTATTATCTCAATCTTTAGCTGACTGGATTTATTTATTTTATTTCTATAGCAGCCCATCTCAATATGTGACTCTGGGTGGCGTGTATCATAAAACATTTTAAAAAATATCAAAATGATTAAAACTTTACTTATAAATATATATGGTCACTGAGTAAAATTATTGACATAGATGTTAAGGCAGCCAAGAAATGAGGCCCTTAACACACTTGGGACCCAAGGCCCAAGTACAATGTTTTCAACATCTTATGAAAGGCAAAGCGGGTCATCCTGATTTCTGAAGGGAGAATGCTTCCGAGGGCAGAGGCTTTGGTAGAGAAAGTACATCTCATCCCAGCTGACATTACTTGGCTGATGGGACACATAAAATCAGGGGTGGGATGCTACTGTTCAGCCCGATTCTATAGAATGGTAGCTCTGAAGAGCAGCAGACACCGAACTGGTTCAGTGCGATGACCTTTTGCCCACCCGGGCTCTTGGCTGTCCTTTATTTCCTGCTTTTTCAACCTCAGCTGCTTTGTGCGGCACAGCTGAGGTTGAAAAAGCAGGAAAGAAGGGGATTTTCAAATGCTGCACACCCGCGCACAGCGTTTGTCAGCTGTCCGGGGAGCACATCCGATGTTTTTTGCAATTGTTTTACATGCAGTCCACAGAAAAACCTCTCTCCACAGAACCTGGTGCCTAACATGTAGAGCATGTTGCAGTAATACAGACAAAAGACAAAGCCTCCAATCCAGGAACAGGTGCACCAGATGCAGAACTCTAAGGTGTACAAAGCCTTTTTGTCCACAGCTACCACCCACCTTTGTAGCAGGAGCTAGACTGAACTGAACTGGCCCCCCAGATTGTGCACTGCATCTGTCCGGGTCAGTGTTGCCCCATCCAGGACTAGCAGTGGTAAAAACATGTCATGGAAAGTCCCAAATACTGAAAGCCACTCTGTCTTGCTCTGGTTGAGTCAAAGCCCATTGCATCCCATTCAGACCCTTGCAGCCTCCAGGCATTGGGACAGAACATTAATGACATTGCTCAGGTAGCCTGAGATAGAGATACAAAGCTGATTATTATCACAGTATTGATGATACTTCACTCCATCAGGTCACCTCACTCAGTGGCTTCATATACAGTAGATATTAAATAAAGGAAAGAGAACTGAGCCCTGAGGCACCACAAAGTAGGATCCATGGGCTGGATCTCTTCACCTCTATCAAAACCAACTGGAACCAACTGTCAAGGAAGGAGGAGAATCAATGTCACACCCACTAGCAACTCTTGAAGCTGGTCCAGAAGGATACATATTCAATGGTATTATCCATGTTGTCTCAGTCTTGTCACCCAGCCTGAACCCTGACTGACATGGGTCCCAATAATCTGTTTCGTTCAGGGCCCTCTGGGAATTAAAGACAATGTGCAATGTCTTCTGTTTCCGGCACTCTACAATTCTAATTAATATACCTAATATATCTTCTCAAAATATGACACTTCATGGAATATCCATATCTGATCATTCTAGCTCCTTGAATCTTGCTCTCTTAAGGGCTATAACCAACCAAGGAGTTGTCAAATTTTTGGAAAAGGTGGCAAAGCTAAAAGGTTGGTTTTTGTGAGATCGATGATTATACAAATTTGATAAACAAACAAAAATAAATAGATAACCCAATACCTTCCCCACATTTAACTGACCGTACAACATCAGAAATCTGTTAGTGAGTGACATAAAAGAACAATCAATAAATGCAGGAAAATATAATTTGCAGTAGGAAGCTCAATTATTTTCCCCCTGAGTGAAGCTATGGAAATGTAGATGTTTCTGTTGTATCTCATCACCTTATTTATCCTTCTTTCTTCCTCTAACTCATGTACCAAAATAAAGGGATTTATTGTCAGTGGAAAATGGGCATCAAATGAGCCACGGAGCCAGTTCTACATTTGATATACCTGTCAGATGGTACAGATAGCAGCAGAAGGATATTACGATATATCCATTAGATAAATTAACTGCATGAGAATGATGTGCTCTTTCTTTCAGCACATGGATGAAAAAGGGAGAGATGAATTGCCTTCCCTTTTGCATTTTCTCTGACAAGAAGTAGGGAGAATCATATGGCTTTTTTTCCAGAAGCCAATCTCCAATTCCTAAGACCTTCTTTCCAAAGGCATTTCTTTGTTTCAGTAGTGATAACTGCAAGCAATAATATATGTAAAAACAGGATGGAGTCAATACATAGAGCTAGCAGATCCTCTTTCCCTTTTCTTCTGAAATAAGATGAGGGTTTTTAAAAACATTTTAAAAATCTGTGTTAAGCTATTAACCCAGATGGCTGAAGACTTTGGTTTTCCTACAATTCTCTTCTCAAAATGATAGGTTATACCAGTTGGGTCAAGGTTACAGCAGGATTGATTGGTGATCTGAAGAAGGCATATAGTTTCTGGACCAGAAGTTTTGTATTTTTGCTCTGTAAGAAGGATTTTCCAATCTGAATTGCAATTAATATTATCCAGTGGGAAATGAAAGGCCAATCAATAGACAGCAGAACATGGACCAGAGAGTACACAGTTTATCTGTTCACAAGTCTTCCATATACTGAAGAGATACATTCCTATGAAAATAATGGGCACTGTCTCTAATTTGCACTTACCTATGTAAATCAATATGTAAAAATGCATTTTCTCCTCTTAGACATTGTAACTTAAGTGGTTAGAGGAATGTGGTGGCTCAGGAGGTTAGAACAATGGGCTGGTGATCAGCAGCCTTGCATTTGAGACCCGTTGCTGTCACTGGGCAGTGTGAGCTCCTGTCACACCCAACTGGGCATTGCTAGGCAATGGTCATGTCGTCAGCAAATCCTTTCACCACAGAAGCACTTCAGTGCTTCAGTGCTTCTGACTCAGAACTGTTAGTATACCTACAGTAGGTGGTTGCCATAGAATCAAACGAGGGAAAGTTTTCACAATGTGTTAAACCATGGTTTTCTAACCTTGGCTTGTTGAATAAATCACAATTGGCTGGCTTTGTAGACTGTAAACCAGTGTTTCTCAACCTCAGTAACTTTCAGATGTGTGGACTTCAGTTATCAGAATTCTCCCGCCAGGATGTTGAACTCCACACATCTGAAAGTTGCTGACATTGAGAAACACTGCTGTAAACAATAGATTGCAAGCCACAGTGCATGTGGGTTCACACATACATAGCACAGTGAAGGAGCATGGTGATCAAACCAATGTTTGCTGTTTGCTTCTGCTATGATATATACTGCTAGAAATCATTTTATTAGGAATTAAGCTTTGTTATTAGCTTCTGCTTATATTATTGTATGCTGTCAGAAATTAGTTGTTAGGAATTAATTCTAGCTTAGTAAATTGTAGCCTTGATACTAGTTAGCATTAGTACAAAGTTTGTTATCTTGCTTGTGTCTTGCTTCTGTTCTTGGCTTCGAAGCTATAGGCACATCCTTGAAAATATAGAAGAAACTGTTACCCAGGAATATCAGGCCCCATAGATCAGGGATCTTCAAACTTGACAGCTTTAAGACTTGTGGACTTCAACTCCCAGAATTCCTCCTCCAGCCACATTAGCTCAGGAATTCTGGGAGATGAAGTCCACAAGTCTTAAACTTGCCAAGTTTGCAGACCCTTGCCATAGATAAAGGAATCAGAGTAGGGAGTTTCCTGCCTCATAGATTCTGAATCCTGAAAGCATTCTGTTGAATAAACAACTTGGCCAGGGAGGGAAACCACTCCCATGCAAGGCTATAGGAATGCTCCATAGATAAAGTGGACAGAGACAGGGGCCTGAACGAAGAAATCTTCAAAGACCACCTTGGTAACAAACCTTTGTTCTGATTGGGTAAACTTTGTTTCTAATGGGGTATGTATATAATACTGTAAGCCACTCTCGCAGGGGTGTGGCTATTCCTTACATGCATTTTGTTTGTATATTTTGGATATAGTATTCACCCAGACTTTTTACTTTGGCCATAAATAAAAAGCTGTTGTTTTTTTCTAGCCTCGTCTTGAGCCTCACTCTCTTTGGCATCTCAGTGGCTCGGGGAAACTTCTGGGACCTTACAACAGAAAAGGTAACCCCAAGGTGATGTAGATGTAAGTTAAGATTTTTAAACAGGGACATCAGCAGGGGTAGATTCATAAAAAAAATGAAGATGACCCAACCATGTGATCAAAGTCCTGTTTCAGTTTACATGCATAATGTTATGTATGCAGGTTTGAATGTCATTGGTTAAGTTTGAACTGTTCTTGTAAAATGTCAGAAATGATTGGTTTAAAAAGTGCAGGAAAACCCTGCACTCTGATTGGCTGGCAACTGCGGCTGCTGGCTATAAGTAGCAGCCGCAGCCCAGCCAAATTGGGTCTGTTATGAGCTGTAGTCACTAATAAACTCTTCACTGAAGCACTCCGCGTCTGACTCTTCATGCAAATCTAACACTGGCGACAAAGGTGGGATCCTTCCCGAAGAGAAGACAACGCGGAGAACAAGCTGAGAGAGATGGCTGTGCTGAACACACCCCCAGCCCCGTTCGATCCGATGGCAGAAGACTGGGACTCGTATGCAGATCGTTTCCAAATGTATTTGGAGGGAAACGATCTCGCTGACATTTCCGACAAGCGGAAGAGGGCGGTCTTTCTCACCCACTGCGGTCCAGCCGTTTTCAAGATGGTGAAGGCATTGGCGGGAGCTGCAGACATGAAGGTAATGGACTCGCCCGACTTAGAAAAGTTGTTAAGAGCCCATTACGCCCCACAAGTATCGTGCCTCATTAAGAGACACGAATTCTACCGTCGGGATCAAGGGAAAGCGAAATTAATGACTTCGTGGCAAGTTTAAGGGACATTGGGGGTGCATGTGAATTTATCAACTTAGAAGAGGCCACGCACAATCAATTTGTTCTAGGCCTAAAAGACAAGGTTTTGCAGAGCAAATTATTAATGAAACCTAAGATCATGCTTAAGGAGGCCATAGAAGAAGCTTCTTCAGTGGAAGCTACCAAGTCCTCAGCAGCAGCCATGAACAAAATTAACAAGGCAAGCCATCCTGATGTGGAAAAATCCACAACAACCCATTGAGCAAATAGATTCTGATTCAGACTGTAGTGAGGTGGAGGAAGGAATTTACAGACTCAGAATGGAGAAGAAAAGGAAAGACCTTGGAAGAAAGAGGCAAGACTTTTATTGCAGAGGTTGTGGGGGGCCACCCCGCACTGAATGCAAGTTTTTGATACCATCTGCCTCCGTTGTGAAAAAGAGGTCACCTAGCAAGAGTCTGCAAATCATCCAGAACTCCACCAAGCAGAAAGAAGTTTCCTGACAAAGATTTCAAGCCCAACAACTTCAGTGAGAAAATGGGGCGCAACACAGAAGCAAATGGGAAGAATGAAACTCATCAAACAGTCACCATTGGTCATTCTTCACCCTTAAGAAGCAGAAAAGTACATGTGAAGGTACTAATTGAAGGAAGGCCTTGCCAAATGGAAGTGGACTCAGACTCCTATTTATCTATGGTGTCATGGGACACTATTCACAGGCTACTTCCCAACATTCAGAAGAAGAATTTCAAGAAGCAAGCACTGATTCTTAAAGACTACCAAGGGAACAAGATTCCAGTAGTTGGAACAAGAGAATTCATCGTGAAGTTCAAAGGCCACACCAAACGTTTGCCCCTGACCATTGTGGACAAGGAGTGCCCAAGCTTGCTGGGACTTGAGTGGTTCAATCCACTAGGCATCGAGGTGACTAGCATCAATCACGTGAGCAACACTGAATGGGAGGAGGCCTTGAAGTCTGAGTTTCCAGAGGTCTTCAGCGATGGATTGAGCAAGTATATGGGGACCCCTATCACTTTCAACCTAGATCCCAAGGTGCCCCCAATTCATTTAAAGCCCAGAAGGGTCACATTTGCCTTAAAGGGAAAAATTGATGCACAATTAGATAAACTAATAGCTCAAGGAGTTTTAGAGCCCACTGACCACTCCAGATGGGAGACACCCATAGTCACACCAGTCAAGACTGATGGGTCAGTAAGAATCTGTGGAGACTATAAGGGGACATTGAACCATGCGCTTCAACAGAGCGCATATCCAGTTCCAGTGGTGCATCATTTATTACATTCACTTGGCAGGGGCACAGTCTTTGCCAAATTGGATCTGGCCCAGGCAGATCAACAACTAACAGTTGATGATGCCACTGCAGAGGCCCAAACCATTGTGACTCATAGAGGTCTCTTCAAATGTAAAAGGTTACAGTTTGGAGTAAGCGTGGCACCAGGCATCTTCCAAAGCCTTATGGAAAGGATGTTCCAAGGACTGCCAGGGGTAGTGCCTTACTTTGATGATGTGTTAATCTCTGCTGAAAATGACACTCAATTACAAGAGAGACTCAGAGAAGTCCTTACCAGATTCAAGAAAGCGGGGTTAAAAGTCAAGGAAGAAAAATGCACTCTTAGAACTGAGAAGGTTAGTTCTTGGGCTATATGATTGACAAGCATGACATCCACCCTACAGATGCCAAGGTTCAAGCAATCAAAGAAGCCCCTAGACCAAAATGCAAAACAGATTTGCAAGCCTTCCTTGGACTTATTAACTTTTATCACATGTTCCTACCTCAGAAGGCAACCATTGCAGAACCATTACGCAGATTGCTTGACAAAAAGTCTGTTTGGGTTTGGGGCAGGAAGGAACAATCAGCATTTAACAGTATTAAAGACTAATCACGTCTGATGCTGTGCTCATACAGTTCTCTGAGGATTTACCTGTTGTACTGACTTGTGATGCATCCCCTTTGGAGTGGGGTTTTGAGCCATAGGCTTCCCAGCGGGAGGAAGCCCCTATTGCATTTTACTCTCATCTTGACCAAAGCAGAGAGGAATTACAGCCAATTGGACAAGGAAGCATTGGCAATTGTTGCAGCTATCAAGAAATTTCATGAGTATTTATATGGGAGAACATTTACCATTGTCACAGATCACAAACCTTTGTTAGGCATTGTGGCAGGAGACAAACCTACACCCACTATCCTGTCACCAAGAATGCTGAGGTGGACTGAATTTCTTGCTGCTTATTCATACAAACTTATCCACAAGCCTGGCAAGGACATTGGACATGCTGATGCCTTGAGTCATTGCCCTCTTCCTTGTCACAAGGAGGACTTTGAACCTGAGGCACACACCTTTTTCCTAGAAACTATTGCCAAGCTTCCAGTACACGCTGCTGAAATTGCCAGAGAGACTGCCAAAGACACTTTATTGGCTCCTATTATAGGCTGGATTAAGAAAGGTTGGCCTCTTCAAGATCTACCTCACCTTGCCCAACCTTTTAAGTCCAGGCAAACTGAATTATCTGTATTAAGAGGATGTATTTTGTGGGGTAACAGGGTGGTTATTCCTGCAAAATTGCAAAGAGAGGTTTTGGAAATGTTACATGAGGGTCATCCTGGTATTGTAAGGATGAAGGGATTGGCCAGGAGTTATGTATGGTGGCCAGGTATTGACAAAATGGTTGAAAACTGGGTTGCATCTTGTCCCAACTGTCAGGTAGTCAGGCCTGCCCCACCTCTCACCCCCAAACAGGAATGGGAATGTCCTAGGGGCCCATGGTCTAGGATCCACATTGATTTTGCTGGCCCTACCAGAGGGCACACCTTCCTTATTATAGTTGATGCATATTCCAAATGGCTAGAGGTCATCCCTATGGCATCCACCACATCCATGCTGTCATCAAGCAGCTTAAAAAGCTTTTTGTAACCCACGGGTTACAAGACGTTCTTGTTTCTGACAATGGCCCTCAATTTACATCCAACCTTTTTGAATCCTATCTAGCACCACTGGGTATCAGACATGCCCTTACTGCCCCTGGGCACCCTTCGGCTAACGGCCGGGCTGAATGAATGGTACATTTTACCAAGGAAAAGCTTCAGCAATTGGGTCCTGGGGACATCACTGAGAAAGTTGAAAAACTTCTTAGTGTTCAGCACCTCACTCCTAGCCCATCAACTAACTTATCCCCAGCAGAGTTGTTGATGGGTAGGAAACTTAGGTCTCCCCTTGACCGCCTTCACCCCACTTACACACCCAACACACCACTTGATTCCACTTCCAAAGTTTGCACGTTCAGTGTGGGTGATTCTGTTTATGCTAAGAACCTTATGGGTGAACCTTCATGGATTCCTGCTGAAATAACTCAAATCACAGGCCCTCGTTCTTACAGGGTACAAACAGAGGATGGAGTCCTCTGGAGCAGGCACATTGATCAGCTTAGATCCAGGTTACCTCAGGAACATCGCAATTGTTCCTCTCTAGTTCCCATACCTAATGCTTTTTCTAGGGGAGGGGAGGAACATGAGGATAATCAGCAAACAAGAATCAACCCCATGTGTAATGAGCCATCATGACAGGAACCATCCCAAAACCTGTCACAATGCCAAAATCCATCCTTACAAGTGGAAGATTGCACATCACTACCTGACTTGGGTGCTGACATTGGGCTGGAGATGGGTTGGGAGGAGAGACCAGATTCTAACAATCAAATGGGGTCTTCTTTCACAGGAAGTCCAACTAGGGAAATGTCAACAGACACATTTCCCCTCTCACTGGGTGAGAACATTAAAACTTCTGAACCACGAAGGTCTCAACGTACACGTAAGAGCCCCACCTATTTAAAAGAATACATTACATAGGATTGGGTTTGAGTATGGACTGAACCTAGTGGGGACGGGTGTTATGTATGCAGGTTTTAATGTCATTGGTTAAGTTTGAACTGTTCTTGTAAAATGTCAGAAATGATTGGTTTAAAAAGTGTGGGAAAACTCTGCACTCTGATTGGCTGGCAACTGCGGCTGCTGGCTATAAGTAGCAGCCGCAGCCCAGCCAAATCGGGTCTGTTATGAGCTGTAGTCACTAATAAACTCTTCACTGAAGCACTCCGCGTCTGACTCTTCATGCAGATCTAACACATAACACACATAAAAAAGAAGCAGGACTTCAATTGCATGGTATAGCAACAGCCATCTTTATTTTTATGACCCACTGCCACAGAAGTCCCAGTTTTTAGGAAATTACCTGTTCTCCTCAATGTTAGAATTCTGCTCAGAAAGTAGCAAAATCTGTCTTTTGTAGAGGAAGGAAATAAGTCATCCCAATTAATCTGAATTCTGGAATGCTATACAGCAGTGGTGGCTAACCTTTTTGGGCTCCCGTGCCAGCACCCAGAAGGCAATGTACACAGCCCACCCCCATGCCCACCACACCCTCCATGCCCTCTGTGCATGTGTGCAAGACCGCCCTGCACACCCTGCACGTCTTGGTGCATGCGCCTGTATCTCCTGTGCCCTGCGCATGTGCACCAGATACCTGACAATCAGCTGTCGGGTGGGCGGGCATGCACATGTGCAGTGGGGCTCTTCTGGGCAACCTTTAGCATGCTGGCAGAAATGGCTCTGCGTGCCACTTCCGGCACGCGTGCCATAGCTTCGCCATCATGGCTATACAGGAAACTCAGATCTCCACTCTTATCTAGCATGAAAAGGGCTATAGTATTAAATGCCCATAACGTTTTTTTAAGGCTCCAATGATATTTTCAGGAAATTAAAAACATTATAAGTGACCTTATGATTGCTACATTGCATAGAATTTGAACTTTTCTTTAAAGCGACCACAACATTTTGTATAGAGACAGACTTAATGGGTCTTGCTGTGAAATTAGGAAATAGGCTGAAGGATTGCGGGCAAACAAATGGATCAGTTATTTTCTTTGTGAATGAATTGGAATTGGAAACTGAACATCATGGTGGAAAGCAGAGATTAATTCATTCAACTTGCAAAAATAAAGCCATGTATATGTGGAAAAGAATAGGACCACAGCAGTGCATTTTAGATGCTTTTAAATTCTATGCTTGAATATTCTCTTTCATTACTGGCAACCTCCCTTCTGTCTCTTGGTTTAGCATATTAAAATGTAGGCTGATAAAAAGGTTTATAGAATTCCAAAACCTGCTTTTTAAAATTTGTGGCTTTCTAGCTGGTTCTAGTATAGGTATTTACAGAAGAACTATCTTGCCTGGCATCTGTATAATCCAATAAATCAACCAGAACTGAACAGTTGCTGCCAATTATATTTTCAAAGTAGTAACAGGCTGTGCAATCCAATGGTTCTATTTTATTACCCAGCCACATCTAATTACCTCCACTTATTCAGTAGATTAGGTATAATAATAACAGTCAAATTTTATTGCACTGACTTTTCCTAAATGGACTTATAGCAGAAGTTTTTGCATATATCTAGCAATGCCTTTCTCTGTGGCTAATATATTTCTATTATCCTTTCTCATAAGTAGTGTAAACTGATTCATTTAATGTTCTGCCCTTTCCAATATTAATTAAAAGTTACTTGAGTACTGTTTCTGTCTAAATTATTACTTTCTGTTGACTTTGGCTAGGGCAATTCTATCTCAATGTGCCAACTGAATTCTTAATTCTTCAATGTCTGTTTGTGTTCAAGGAATGAATTTCATTGTTCTTTTCATTTCTAAGAGTAATAAAATATCAAGGTGCCATTTTTAAATGAATGAAAAAAATAGTGGATAATTAGTACATTAATAAACACCTTTCACCTCCAGCAGAAGAAAATCTGAGACTTCATTGCTTATTCTCCCAGGCAAGAACAACAGGAAGCAATAAAAAGAATAGAATTCTACACAAACAAGCCTTTTGGCTAGGGAGAATAAATACTAAACATGCCAAAGCTACAAGCATGCTTTACAGCAAATGCAAACAAATATCTGCAACAACTGAAATCTTAAAAATGCAAAATAACCTAGGAAAATCCTACTGCAATACAGGTTGTCCTGTAGGACCACAATTGAACCAAAATTTTCTGTGGCTAAATGAAACGTTCGTTAAGTGAGTATTGCCTCACTTTATGATTTTTCTTGCCACGGTTGTTAAGTGAATCACTGCAGTTCTTAAGTTAGTAATCCTGTTGTTAAGTGAATCCGGCTTCCCCGTTGATTTTGTTTGTCAGAAGTTGATCACACAATCCTGGGGCATAGCAGCTGTCATAAATATGAGTCAGTTGCCAATTGTCTGAATTTTGATTACGTGACCATGGGGATGCTGCAGTGGTCATAAGTGTGAAAAATGGTCATAAGTTACTTGTTTCAGTGCCGTTATAACTTTTAACAGACACTAAATGAACTGTTGTAAGTCGAGGACTACCTGCAGTGGTGGGATTCAAATATTTTTTGCCACCGGTTCGGTGGGCGTGGCTTGGTGGGCGTGATTTGCATGCGTGCACTCACTTTGCATGCATACGCACGCCAAAGGCGCACTTTGCGCAGGCACAGAGTCGTTCTAACTCGCCTCCTGCAATCCTGCATGATCCCGGCCGCTTCAGCAGCTGCCGCACGGCTCTATTCTGTGCCGCATAAAGTAGCTGCGCTTCAAATTCAGCAGATAAAAGTGAGTATGGGAGCCCAGGCGGGTGGGTGGGCCCAACAGCAGAGCAGTGGAGAGAACCGGTTCGGTCTCCACTGTTCATTGCTACTACTGGCTCGCCAGAACCGGCTGAACCGGTCGAATACCACCACTGCTGTAATGTGACAACAGTGTCACTGGGAAATTCTATTAACCATGGATAGAAACCGGGGGAGAGAAAATATTCAATTTTATCTGAGAATCCAAATGCCCAGTTTGATTCACAGGTGCACTGTAGATATAGGTAAGCAAACTTTCTAACCAAAGAGCTGCTCAGAATTGTAACTGATGTAGTGCAATGTCACTAGCTGAAGTATTAATTTACAGCAAATTAAAATGATATACATTTAATGCTATTAGTATCTTACCAGGCCTTTAATTTGTTTTTGGTACATTGAAAATTATGAAATGTAAAATCTTCAAAAATCTCTAAGTCTGCAGCTAAGACTTCTAGAGAGTATTTTTGTGATCCAAGGACCTCGGCCTATATTGCTGACTCATCTTTTTCTATGTCATTGGCTGGGGAATTCTGGGATTTGAGGTCCACACTACATAAAATTGTCAAAGCTCATGAGCACTGCTGAAAGGATAAGCTAGTCATAGATAGAAACTGAATGTATTTATTTACAATTTCTGTATCCTGTCTCAGTCAAAGGATCCTGGGCAGTGTATCACAAAGGAGGATGAGGACGAGGGGAAGGAAGGAGGAGGAGAAGGAGAAGGAAAAGAAAAAGGAGAAGGAGGAGGAGGAGGAGGAGGAGAAGAAGAAGAAGAAGAAGAAGAAGAAGAAGAAGAAGAAGAAGAAGAAGAAGAAGAAGAAGAAGAAGAAGAAGAAGAAGAAGAAGAAGCCCTTTCCTAGGTCCAGATGAAAGACACGCTCTGATTCTGTGCCTGAACAAAATGCAGGTTTTGGACAGTCTAAAGTTTTTGTGTGGAAAGAATTGTGCAAAGTATTTTTACATATCCACATTAAAGGCCTTCAAAGTAGTAGGAATAATATTACTTCTTCTAGAAGTTGAGTCATGGCAACCATACTTCTTGTTGGTTCAAAACATTTCACTGCTTATTCAAGCAGCTTCTTCAGTCTCTTGGATAAGCAGGGAAACATTTTGAATAAACAAGAAAAGAAGTTCAGTTGCCATGACTCAACTTCCAGACAGCTCTATCTGGATGACTGAGAATTTTCGTCAGCATTTAGAGTAAATTATTTCTGCAAGTATATGGGGGGGAAAACAGCAGGTTGCTGCTGTAGGCATTCCTTGCTTACAATTTTAAATACTTCCAATAAAAGATAGAAGCATAGGAAACTATTCCTACATATTTAATTACTGTAACTCAACTTCTTCTGTCACAGTCCCATTGATCTGCTCTATAGCTCTACAGTTTATTTAGAAAGGCCATGATCTTTGACTTTTGCAAATGTATAAAATGCCCTTTATCTAAACAATAAGAGACAAGGTTTTAAATATCTTTTTGTGGTCCAGTCAATATCATTAAGGGAACTATGATATCATTTACATATAGGAGCCCTACAGTAGATTGGTCAAGAAGTTTGTGGGAGTGGACAAGATACAACTTATGTTTGTTGAAGTTTGAACCATTAAATTAATATAAACCCATAATACAGGGACTCAACACAGTACAAGGACTCAAATGCAAGCATCCTTCAGTCAGTTTGACAACATTGAGTTTAGTACAAGAAAAGAAGATAATCATAATGGGAGAAAGAAGGAGCCTACCATTCCCTTCTCCATTATGATGATTTTCCTTTTTCACTCAAGCATTTGACTGGATCTCCTTATCTTACCACTCAATATTGTATAGCTGCTTAGTAACCGGAAGAGAATTTGGCTCTCTCATGCTGGTGATGTATGTTAAGAATAGAACAAAAATTTAATACAAAAGTTGTTTCTCTAAAATCCTTCCTCTTTCCTTCGTCCTTAAGCTGAAAATGATATATGAACATAGACTTTAGATGAAAATTTTTCTAGGATGGCCATTTTCTGCTTGTAACTCCCATATTGAGAACGTTGATCTGTGATATTACAACAAAAACATGGCAGAACTCAAAATTTAATTCTATATCTAGGTGGTCAGTTATACAGGTGAAACTAAAAAAATTAGAATATCGTGCAAAAGTTCATTTATTTCCGTAATGCAACTTAAAAGGTGAAACTAATATATGAGATAGATTCATTACATGCACAGCAAGTTCAAGCCATGATTTGTCATAATTGTGATGATTATGGCTTACAGCTCATGAAAACCCCAAATCCACAATCTCAGAAAATTAGAATATTACATGCAATCAATAAAACAAGGATTGTACATAGAACAATATTGGACCTCTGAAAAGTATAAGCATGCATATGTACTCAGTACTTGGTTTGGGCCCCTTTTGCAGCAATTACTGCCTCAATGCGGCGTGGCATGGAAGCTATCAGCCTGTGGCACTGCTGAGGTGTTATGGAAGACCAGGATGCTTCAATAGCGGCCTTCAGCTCTTCTGCATTGTTCAGTCCCATGTCTCTCATCTTTCTCTTGGCAATGCCCCATAGATTCTCTAAATGTAAGAATTATTATTTTAGTGACAGAATATTGCTCAGCTCCAAAACTCATCACATCTGAGCCTAGTTATACCTACTCTATTTCCGTAGCAGTTTATCAACTCCTTGGAAGTTTTAAAGAAATGATAAATGATAACTGATAAAAAAAACAATAAATCAAACTTTCTTTTGCTACTGTT
Organism: Naja naja; assembly: GCA_009733165.1. Lineage (NCBI taxonomy): Eukaryota > Metazoa > Chordata > Lepidosauria > Squamata > Elapidae > Naja > Naja naja. The sequence continues at coordinate 336,907,979 of CM019148.1, read as the reverse complement.
TCTTGCTCCCTTTTTCCCCTTTACATAACGGTGCTTATTCTGCCTTCCCCAGTAAGTTTGTTATATGAATACCCATAATCTGCAAGCAGGATAGACTCTGCCAATTAACAACACTAAAATTCTTTTTTTTAAATTCAGTGTCTAACCCATATATAGCCACTATTCAAAACAATACTATAAAGTTCCAGCACAATACTTCTGGAGAATACCAAACTAAGTATGATGTAAAATAAAAGTAAGGAACTCTTTGTTTTCTTGTCAATACCACATTGCATATAGTATAAAGAGGAAAAGCTGAAAGCATTTGGGGTTCACTTCTCTCTTTCAAAACTTAAGTTTCCCAGTGAGAGGCAAAACAAGCCTACATGACAAGAAATGCTTATTGCTTTATTTTTAAAATTAATTGTCCAGCAGTTTAAAAAACTGTGGTCCATGCAACAGAAATGAGAATTAGTAAAGTAATTTCATAATCAGTTGCAAGACTTAGAGCTGAGAAACTTTGAAGAGCAAGAAGTGTCTCTTACTCAAGAATCTGCTTTGTTAGGCCGTTTGACAAATCAGGATATATTTTATTTCCAATGGCTTGGATCATTTGTCCTTTCCTTGTTCTAGGAAAGGGAGACGGGGAAAGCCTATAAATCAGAGGTGGTATTCAGCAGGTTCTGACCAGTTCTGGAGAACCGGTAGCGGAACTTTTGAGTAGTTCAGAGAACTGGCAAATACCACCTCTGACTGGAGATTTTACAGCATCCTTCCCCTGCCATGCCCACCAAGCCATGCCCACAGAACCGGTAGTAAAAGAAATTTGAATCTCACCACTGCTATAAATAAATAAAGAGCCTTGGTGGTGCAGGCTGTTAAACGCCTAGCACGTTCCAGCTACCTGCAATTAGTGCAGGCTCGAATCCCACCAGGCTCAAGGTTGACTCAGCCTTCCATCCTCTCAGGGTAGGTAAACTGAGGACCCAAGATTGTTGGGGGCAATAAGCTGACTTTGTAAAAATGCCACTTGGGGGGGCAAAGCCCTAGTAATAAGCAGGCATATACAATGGAATGAAGGCTATTGCTGAGTGCATTGGGTTGTATCCCAAAAATTGTAAGCCGCCCTGAGTCTTCGGAGAAGGGCGGCATATAAATATAATTAAAAAAAATTAAAAGATCACCTCCCTGGGAAAGCTCTGTAAGAGCCTGTCTGTTGTCTGAATGTCTTCAAAGAAAAATAAGAAAGTCCAGTTGGTGCTTGAAAAAGCACCTTTGGGATAACCATGACCTGGATGACTGAGAATCTCCATAGACTGTTGTGCATTAGGCAAATAAGAAGTGTCCCTTCCTGTTAAAGATCCTTATATGTCCCAGTACTGGAGTCAATTTTAAGACATATTACAGAAAAATGATGTGATATAACACTTAAAGGCAAGTATTGCACTGTAACTGAAAATGGAGAATTGTTTATGAAAGGTACCATCCCAGAAGGGACTATTTGAATTAGACTGCACAGATGATAAGGCAAGAGCAGTTAAGAATTGTAATATCAAAAATGGCACAGAAGGTTAGGGCTCAGAGATCCAGCTACTATTTATAAAGGGTCTGTGCATACAGTTGAAGTGCCCTATATCCCAGAATAGAATGGTGTGGCAAAAAATGAAACAAATTATTCCCTGAACTGTGAAGTTGAGCTACAGGCTACAAATTCAGGGTGGACAGAGAAATACTGGGGAGAAATGAGAAGGGCTGAAGAAGAGACAATTGAAGCATTCTACAAGGATGACATTTTAAAAACCTCTCAGGTTTCTAGTAGGGAAATAAATCATGGGTTGATGTGTGTGTGGATGGGGACAGGGGTTCCACTTGGAAAAAAACTGTGACTGGTGTGCTAAAGAAACTCTTGGCTGAGAATGGTAATGACTATGATGAGAATTTTGCACCAATAGTCCAGCATATTTGTATAAGGATCATATGCAGCATAGCAAGAGCAAGACGCATATAAATAGATCGCCTTGATGTAAAGGTTGCATTTCCTTTCTATTACAATTGTAAAAAATGTTTCATCAATCATTTCTCATATTTTTACCCTCAGGAATACTCATACGCATACAAAAGGCTTCAATCTCCCAAAACTCCTATTCTTCTGGTGCAAATGCAAGAGTAAAAGAAGGGGTAGGTATATTTTAATCTCTAAAATGAAGGCCATTGGCCTGATGAATATGACTATTAATGTTGGCAGATTTAAAGATTATACTATGTTTTTGAGTCAGTGTACATAATAGCAATAGCAACAGCAATAGCTCTTAGACTTATATACCATTTCACAGTGCCCTCTCTAAGCGGTTTACAGAGTCAGCATATTGCTCCCAACAATCTGAGTCCTTATTTTACCAGGGGGGTGAGGTGTTGCCCCCTGTGGATAGGGAGAGGTACCTGGGCGTCCTTCTGGATCCACAGCTCTCTTTGGAGGAGCAGGTGGGGGCTGTGGCCAGGAGAGCTTTCACCCAGGTTCGTATAGTACGCCAGCTACGCCCTTACCTGAGCTGAGATGCCCTTTGAATGGTCACTCATGCGCTCGTCATCTCTAGGATCGATTACTGCAATGCTCTCTACATGGGGCTGCCCTTGAGGACTACCCGGAGGCTACAGCTGGTGCAGAATGCAGCCGCGCGGGCTGTGATGGGAGTATCCTGATACTCCCATGTTACACCCCTCCTGCGTGACCTGCATTGGCTGCCAGTGGCCTTCCGGGTTAGCTTCAAGGTGCTAGTAACCACCTATAAGGCCCTAAATGGCTTGGGTCCAGGGTACTTGCGGGAACGCATCCTGCCAGTATCATCATATGCCGATCATCCTGTTTGCTCCCACAGGAGGGACCTCCTGGTGATACCGTCGGTCAGACACTGTCAGCTGGCAGTTCCCAGGGCTAGGGCCTTCTCTGTAGGAGCCCCCGTCCTCTGGAACCATCTCCCCGTGGATCTCCGTTTGGCCCCTGACCTCCGCTCCTTCCGCCGGGACCTAAAGACTTGGTTATTTCAACAGGCCGGCCTGGAATGACCCGGGTGGGATTTTTTTACTGTTTTAATTATTTTAATTAATGTTTTAATGTTTTATTGTTATTTATTCTGACTTGTTATATTTAATGATTGTTTTATATAAATTTGGTCCTGTTTTATTGTTAGCTGCCCTGAGTCCTTAGGGAGAAGGGCGGCATACAAGTCAAATAAATTATTATTACCAACCTTGGAAAGATGGAAGGTGGAGTCAACCTTGAGCTGGTCATAATCGAACTGCTGAACTGCTGGCAGTTGGCAGTCCGCAGAATTAGCCCGCAGTATTGCATAAGAGCTGCGGTGGTGCAGTGGTTAGAATGCAGTACTGCAGACTACTTCTGTTGATCATTGGCTGCCAGCAGCTTGGCAGTTAAAATCTTACCAGGCTCAAGGTTGACTTCCATCCTTCCGAGGTGATAAAATGAGGATCCAAATTATTGGGCACAATATGCTGACTTTGTAAACTGTTTAGAGAGCGCTGCAAAGCACTGTGAAGTGGTATATAAGTCTATGTGCTATTGCTAATGCTAATCACTGCACCATCACAGCTCTTGATGCTACCTTCATCAGTGCATGAAATGAGGCGTTCTAACAACATTAGAGTTATGAAACTTATGGCGTTACTAATGCAGAGGAATTCTATCTCCTCTCAATTCTGATCCCACAAAGACATAAAACTAAAATATTTGCCATGAGTTCACTTCTTTGTCAGTAGAACATGGAAATCTAACACATAGTGAGTATGAATAAAGAAACTAATTCTGAACTCTTGAAAGGTTCTGTTTCTTTCTTTTAATTGTTATGGTAATGTTTTCCTGGCAACACAAAACATATATTAATACAGAATTAGTGCTACCATCTCTACTTAAGCTACATATCACTACTGTGCTTAAATGCACTGTTTTTGTGGCATTCATTGGCTTGTACTGAGTGGGCAGCATGAATGAAGTTTCTATTGTCTCTTCCTGTATCCTGTTGCCCAGGAGGTGGCACATAGTAGATTCATCAAATTATATCCTGTAACTCTACTAATTGGGGCTAATCCTACATTTATTGGGGCGTAGGGAATCTTCTAGTCATGCTTTTTTAAAATAAATCCAAGAGTTTTAAGATCATACTCATGGCATTTTGTTTAAAAAGAAAAAGAAGAAAGGGTAGGGTGGGAGAATAATCAGTAAGTGCCGAAAATATGCGGCTCACAACTCAAAAGAACAGTTGAAATTTGCTTAGCAATTTGTAACGCCCACAGTAACACAGGGAGGGAATGCTTCAGTGCGATACAAATCCACTTATCCCTTAACTACAGCTCCAGATCCTTTTTCTTCCCCTAAAAAGCCAACTCACAATCAGAAAAGCCAAGAATTATGGGGAAGAAGAGAACAGTATTGGGTGTAGGTTGTTTTTCTGTGTGTATGTTTGGAAGGAAGTGTTAAGTTTGCATGAAGAGACAGACGCGGAGTGCTTCAAGCTCTTTTGTTTATTAGTGACTACAGCTCAGAACGGACCCACTTTGGCTGGGCTGCGGCTGCTACTTATAGCCAGCAGCCGCAGTTGACAGCCAATCAGAGTGCAGGGTTTTCCCGCACTTTTTAAACCAATCATCTCCAACACTTTACAAGAACAATTCAAACTAAACCAATGATTTCAAACACTGCATACATAACACCCCTCCCCACTAGGTTCAGTCCATACTCAAACCCCATCTATCTAATGTATTCTTTTAAATAGGTGGGGCTCTTACGGTATGCGTTGAGACCTCGTGGTTCAGATGTTTTAAGGTTCTCACCCAGTGAGAGAGGAAATGTGTCTGCTGACATTTCCATACTTGGACTTCTGGTAATAGTAGAACCTGTTTGGTTGCTACAACCTGGTCTCTCCTCCCAATCCATCTCCAACCCAATGTCAGCACCTAAGTCAGGTAGTGATGTACAGTCTTCCACTTGTAAGAATGGATTTTGGCATTGTGACAGGTTTTGGGATGGTTCCTGTCGTGTTGGCTCGTTACACATGGGGTTGATTCTTGCATGCTGATTATCCTCATGATCCTCCCTTCCCCTAGATGAGGTACTAGGTGTGGGAACCAGAGAGGAGCAATTGCGATGTTCCTGAGGTAATCTGGATCTAAGCTGATCAATGTGCCTGCTCCAGAGGACACCATCCTCTGTTTGTACCCTGTAAGACCTAGGGCCTGTGATTTGGGTTATCTCAGCAGGAATCCATAATGGTTCACCCATAAGGTTCTTAGCATAAACAGAATCACCCACAGTGAATGTGTGAATTTTGCTAGTGGAATCTAGTGGTGCGTTGGGTGCGTAAGTGGGATGAAGGTCAAGGGGAGACCTGAGTTTCCTACCCATCAACAACTCTGCTGGGGATAAGTTAGTTGATGGGTTGGGAGTGATATGCTGGACACTGAGTAGTTTTTCAACTTTCTCAGTGATGTCCCCAGGACCCAATTGCTGAAGTTTTCCTTGGTAAATCGTACCATCGTTCAGCCCGGCTGTTAGCTGAAGGGTGCCCAGGGGCGGTCAGGGCATGTCTGATACCCTGTTGTGCTAGATATGATTCAAAAGGTTGGCGTAAATTGAGGACCATTGTCAGAAACTAGGACATCAGGTAACCCATGAGTTACAAAAGCTTCTTAAGCTGTTTGATGACAGCTTCAGCTGTGGTGGATGCCATAGGGATAACCTCTAGCCATCTGGAATATGCATCTACTATAAAAGGAAAGTGTGCCCTCTGGTAGGGCCAGCAAAATCAATGTGAATCCTGGACCTAGGACATTCCCATTCCTGTTTGGGGAAGGTAGGGCAGGCCTGACTTCCTGGCAGTTGGGACAGGATGCAACCCAGTGTTCAACCATTTTGTCAATACCTGGCCACCATACATAACTCCTGGCCAATCCTTCATTCTGACAATACCCGGATGACCCTCATGTAACATTTCCGAAACCTCTTTTTGTAGTTTTGCAGGAATAACCACCCTGTTACCCCACAAAATACATCCTCTTAATACAGATAATTCAGTTTGCCTGGATTTAAAAGGTTGGGCAAGTTGAGGTAGATCTTGAAGTGGCCAACCTTTCTTAATCCAGCCTATAATAGGAGCCAGTCTCTCTGGCAATTTCAGCAGCGTGTACTGGAAGCTTGGCAACAGTTTATAAAAAAAAGGTGTACGTCTCAGGGGCAGGAGCCTCAGTGTGTGAAGGAAGTGGGCAGCGACTCAAAGCATCTGCATGCCCAATGTCTTTTCCTGCCCTGTGGATGAGTTTGTATGAATAAGCAGCAAGAAATTCAGTCCATCTCAGCATTCTTGGTGACAGGATCGTTGGTTTGTCTCCTGCCACAATGCCTAAAAGAGGTTTGTGATCTGTGACAATAGTAAATGTTCTCCCATATAGATACTCATGGAATTTCTTGACAGCTGCAACAATTGCCAAGGCTTCCTTGTCCAGTTGGCTGTAGTTTCTCTCTGCTTTAGTCAAGGTGCGAGAGTAAAATGCAATAGGGGCTTCCTCCGCTGGGAAGCATGTGGCTCAACACCCCCCACTCCAAAGGGGATGCATCACAAGTCAGTACAACAGGCAAATTCTCAGAGAACTGTATCAGTACAGAATCAGAAGTGATTTGTCTCTTAATAGTGTTAAATGCAGCTTGTTCTTTTCTGCCCCAGCAGACTTTTTGTCTAGTAATCTGTGTAGTGGTTCTGCAATGGTTGCCTTCTGAGGTAGAAACATGTGATAGAAGTTAATGAGTCCCAGGAAAGCTTGCAAGTCTGTTTTGCATTTTGGCCTGGGGCTTTTTGATTGCCTGAACCTTGGCATCTGTGGGTGGATACCATGTTTGTCAATCATATAGCCCAAAACTCTACCTTGTCAGTTCTAAGTGTGCATTTTTCTTCTTTGACTTTTAACCCCGCTTTCTTGAATCTGGTTAGGACTTCTCTGAGTCTCTCGTGTAACTGAGTGTCATTTTCAGCAGAGATTAACACATCATCAAAATAAGGCACTACCCCTGGCAGTCCTTGGAGCATTCTTTCCATAAGGCTTTGGAAGATGCCTGGTGCCACACTTACTCCAAATTGCAACCTTTTGCATTTGAAAGCACCTCTATGAGTCACAATGGTTTGGGCCTCTGCAGTGGCATCATCAACTGTTAACTGTTGATATGCCTGGGCCAGATCCAATTTGGCAAAGACTGTGCCCCGCCAAGAGAATGTAATAAATGATGCACCACTGGAACTGGATATGCTCTGTTGTAGCGCATGGTTCAATGTCCCCTTGTAGTCTCCACAGATTCTCACAGACCCATCAGCCTTGACTGGTGTGACTATGGGTGTCTCCCACCTGGAGTGGTCAGTGGGCTCTAAAACCCTTGAGCTATTAGTTTATCTAATTGTGCATCAATTTTTCCTTTAAGGCAAATGGGACCCTTCTGGGCTTTAAACGGATTGGTGGCACCTTGGGATCTAGATTGAAAGTGATAGGGGTCCCCAAGTACTTGCCTAATCCGCTGAAGACCTCTGGAAAAGACTTCAAGGCCTCCTCCCATTCAGTGTTGCTCACGTGATTGATGCCAGTCACCTCGATGCCCAGCAGGTTGAACCACTCAAGTCCCAGCAAACTTGGGCGCATCCTTGTCCACGATGGTCAGGGGCAGGCTTGGTGTGGCCTTTGAACTTCACGTTGAATTCTCTTGTTCCAACTACTGGAATCTTGTTCCCTTGGTAGTCTTTAAGAGTCAGTGCTTGCTTTTGAAGTGATTCTTCTGAATGTTTGGGAGTAGTCTGTGAATAGTGTCCCATGACACCATAGATAGATATGAGCCTGAGTCCACTTCCATTTGGCAAGGCCTTCCTTCAATAAGTACCTTGACATGTACTTTTCTGTTATTGATAGAAGATGAATGACCAATAGTTACTGTCTGATGAGTTTCATTCTTCCCTTGCTTCTGTGCTGCCCCCTTTCTCACTGAGATTGTTGGGCTTGAATTTTTGTTTGCAGGAAATTTCCTTCTGTTGGGTGGAGTTCTGGATGATTTGCAGACTCTTGCTAGGTGTCCTCTTTTTTTCACAACGGAGGCAAATGGTGTCTAAAACTTGCATTCAGTGGTGGCTTCCCCACAACCTCTGCAGTAGAAATCTTGCCTCTTCCTATCCAGGTCTTTTTTTCGCTCCATTCTGAGTCTGTAAATTCCTCTTCCACCTCACTGCAATCTGATTCAGAATCTAGGTCATCACAATGGTTTGTGGTAGACTTTTCCCCATCAGAATGGTTTGTGGCCCTGTTCATCTTCCTCATGGCTGCTGCTGAGGACTTGGTAGCTTCTGCTGAAGAGGCTTCTTCTATGGCTTCTTTTAGCTGATCTTAGGTTTCATTAATAACTTGCTCTGTAATACCTTGTCTTTAAGGCCCAGAACAAATTGATCAGCAAGATGGCTTCTAAACTGTTAAATTCACATGCACCCCCAATGTCTCTTAAACTTGCAATGTAAGTTACGCTGCTTCCCCTTGATCACGACGTGGTAAAACTCATGTCTCTTAATGAGGCACGATACGTAGGCGAATGGCTCTTAACAGCTTTTCTAAGTCAGGCCAGTCCATTACCTTCATCTGCAGCTCCCGCCATGCCTTCGCCATCTTGAAAACTGCCGGACCACAGTACGAAGAAAGACCGCCTCTTCCGCTGAAATGTCGGCTAGATCATTTCCTTCCAGATACATTTGGAACGATCTATATGACACTCCCAGTCTTCTGCCGTGGATCGAACGGGGCTGGGGTGTTCAGTGCAGCCATCTTGCTCTTCTTCTGTTCCGTGATTGCCTTTCTTCAGGGAATCCCATCCTATCGCCAGTGTTAAGTTTGCATGAAGAGACAGACGCGGAGTGCTTCAAGCTCTTTTGTTTATTAGTGACTACAGCTCAGAACGGACTCATGGCTGTGGCTGCTACTTATAGCCAGCAGCCGCAGTTGACAGCCAATCAGAGTGCAGGGTTTTCCGCACTTTTAAACCAATCATTTCTAACACTTTACAAGAACAGTTCAAACTAAACCAATGACTTCAAACCCTGCATACATAACAGGCAAGAGAGAAATTACATTTTTCTTTCTTCTTCTTTGAAGATGTTATTTCATGCCATTAATTTTTTAGCACTCACTGTACTATCACCAAGGCAAGCTTTAACCCCAATCATTGCTAGGCCTGTATCTGCTGACAGTTTGTGGATTCTTTCAGATCCAAATGTTCTTCCTAACCTGACAACATTCTGTCAACAGCTCCATTAGTGCCTGGAAAAGGTCAGTGAAAATTCTCACATCCTTTTGTTTGGTGCATCGTTATTGTCCCAAAGTTTTTAATGTCTCTCCACGATTATTATTATTTTTTTTGACAAGCTGTTGTCTTCTTTCTCAGCAGGCTTTAGTGTCTTATTAGTCATTATTATTGATTCAGAATAGCTTGGTGCTGTAATGATGCATAAAAATTGTTTGATGCACTTTGTGTACAAATAGGCCAATGGTTTTTCCCTTGCATAAGGAAAGTCTGCATGATATGATGGTTGTTCCACTTTCACAGCTGGGAAGAAACCAAGCTCAAATCCTCACTCAGAACTTATCCTTAATTCAGCATAAACATGTCTGGCTTTTGAAAATTATGTTCTCATGTTATTGTCTTCATCTCATCCACAACCAGCAGCTGGGGCTACTTAAAGTAATCTTAAAGCAGCACTTTCCCTATTCTTAATGGAAGAAGTTATGGAAAGTGATTTGTGAATTCTCATTGGTTTCCATTCCTCTTTCCACTGAGCAGTACCCACTGGTGGAAAAGAGAATTACTAATTACATTCTTAAGAAACAATAGGAGCAGGGCCAGACAGGGCCTTCAGTGGTGGTTTACACTGTCAAGTTGCTCACAACAAATGTAAGGCATAGATCTGATCCAAATGATCCTTCAGTCTAATTTTGAATGTGAGTCTGATGCCCTTTTTGTAAAAATTCTAATCCCACATTAAAAAGATTGTAGGTGGGAATATGGATGGAGCAAGACAGAGCTACCCCAATAGGGTAGAGAGAATTTCTTTTTATCTTATATCCTGAACTATTTGCTACCTATAAGATAACCAAATTTGAAACATGTGGTTTAGTCAGGGGTGGGATT
>CM019148.1:336675645-336896787 GCA_009733165.1 Naja naja | reverse complement strand
GTGATTTTGGGTTATCTCAGCAGGAATCCATAATGGTTCACCCATAAGTTCTTAGCATAAACAGAATCACCCACAGTGAATGTGTGGTTTTGGAGTGGAATCTGAGTGGTGGATTGGGTAAGTGGGATGAGAGAGGTCAAGGGGAGACCTGAGTTTCCTACCCATCAACAACTGCTGGGGATAAGTTAGTTGATGGGTTGGGGTGATATGCTGGACACTGAGTAGTTTTCCAACTTTCTCAGTGATGTCCCCAGGACCCAATGCTGAAGTTTTCCTTGGTAAATCGTACCATCGTTCAGCCGTTAGCGAAGGGTGCCAGGGGCTGTCAGGGCATGTCTGATACCCTGCTGTGCTAGATATGATTCAAAAGGTTGGATGAAATTGAGGACCATTGTCAGAAACTAGGACATCAGGTAACCCATGAGTTACAAAAACTTCTTAAGCTGTTTGATGACAGCTTCAGCTGTGGTGGATGCCATAGGGATAACCTCTAGCCATTTGGAATATGCATCTACTATAATAAGGAAAGTGTGCCCTCTGGTAGGGCCAGCAAAATCAATGTGAATCCTGGACCATAGGACATTCCCATTCCTGTTTGAGGTAGGGCAGGCCTGACTTCCTGGCAGTTGGGACAGGATGCAACCCAGTGTTCAACCATTTTGTCAATACCTGGCCACCATACATAACTCCTGGCCAATCCCTTCATTCTGACAATTCCCGGATGACCCTCATGTAACATTTCCAAAACCTCTTTTGTAGTTTTGCAGGAATAACCACCCTGTTACCCCACAAAATACATCCTCTTAATACAGATAATTCAGTTTGCCTGGATTTAAAAGGTTGGGCAAGTTGAGGTAGATCTTGAAGTGGCCAACCTTTCTATCCAGCCTATAATAGAGCCAGTCTCTCTGGCAATTTCAGCAGCACTGGAAGCTTGGCAACAGTTTCTAGAAAAAGGTGTAAGTCTCAGGGCAGGATCCTCAGTGTGTGAAGGAAGTGGGCAGCGACTCAAAGCATCTGCATGCCCAATGTCTTTTCCTGCCCTGTGGATGAGTTTGTATGAATAAGCAGCAAGAAATTCAGTCCATCTCAGCATTCTTGGTGACAGGATCGTGGGTGTTGGTTTGTCTCCTGCCACAATGCCTAAAAGAGGTTTGTGATCTGTGACAATAGTAAATGTTCTCCCATATAGATACTCATGGAATTTCTTGACAGCTGCAACAATTGCCAAGGCTTCCTTGTCCAGTTGGCTGTAATTACTCTCTGCTTTAGTCAAGGTGCAGAGTAAAATGCAATAGGGGCTTCCCTCCCGCTGGGAAGCATGTGGCTCAAAAAAAACCCCACTCCAAAAGGGGATGCATCACAAGTCAGTACAACAGGCAAATTCTCAGAGAACTGTATCAGTACAGAATCAGAAGTGATTTGTCTCTTAATAGTGTTAAATGCAGATTGTTCTTTTCTGCCCCAGACTTTTTGTCTAGTAATCTGTGTAGTGGTTCTGCAATGGTTGCCTTTGAGGTAGAAACATGTGATAGAAGTTAATGAGTCCCAGGAAAGCTTGCAAGTCTGTTTTGCATTTGGCCTGGGGCTTCTTTGATTGCCTGAACCTTGGCATCTGTGGGGTGGATACCATGTTTGTCAATCATATAGCCCAAGAACTCTACCTTGTCAGTTCTAAGTGTGCATTTTCTTCTTTGACTTTTAACCCCGCTTTCTTGAATCTGGTTAGGACTTCTCTGAGTCTCTCGTGTAACTGAGTGTCATTTTCAGCAGAGATTAACACATCATCAAAATAAGGCACTACCCTGGCAGTCCTTGGAGCATTCTTTCCATAAGGCTTTGGAAGATGCCTGGTGCCACACTTACTCCAAATTGCAACCTTTTGCATTTGAAAGCACCTCTATGAGTCACAATGGTTTGGGCCTCTGCAGTGGCATCATCAACTGTTAACTGTTGATATGCTGGGCCAGATCCAATTTGGCAAAGACTGTGCCCCGCCAAGAGAATGTAATAAATGATGCACCACTGGAACTGGATATGCTCTGTTGTAGCGCATGGTTCAATGTCCCCTTGTAGTCTCCACAGATTCTCACAGACCCATCAGCCTTGACTGGTGTGACTATGGGTGTCTCCCACCTGGAGTGGTCAGTGGGCTCTAAAACCCTTGAGCTATTAGTTTATCTAATTGTGCATCAATTTTTTCCTTTAAGGCAAATGGGACCCTTCTGGGCTTTAAACGGATTGGTGGCACCTTGGGATCTAGATTGAAAGTGATAGGGGTCCCCAAGTACTTGCCTAATCCGTCGCTGAAGACCTCTGGAAACTCAGACTTCAAGGCCTCCTCCCATTCAGTGTTGCTCACATGATTGATGCCAGTCACCTCGATGCCCAGCAGGTTGAACCACTCAAGTCCCAGCAAACTTGGGCGATCCTTGTCCACGATGGTCAGGGGCAGTTTGGTGTGGCCTTTGAACTTCACGTTGAATTCTCTTGTTCCAACTACTGGAATCTTGTTCCCTTGGTAGTCTTTAAGAGTCAGTGCTTGCTTCTTGAAGTGATTCTTCTGAATGTTTGGGAGTAGTCTGTGAATAGTGTCCCATGACACCATAGATAGATATGAGCCTGAGTCCACTTCCATTTGGCAAGGCCTTCCTTCAATAAGTACCTTGACATGCACTTTTCTGTTATTGATAGAAGATGAATGACCAATAGTTACTGTCTGATGAGTTTCATTCTTCCCTTTGCTTCTGTGCTGCCCCCTTTCTCACTGAGATTGTTGGGCTTGAATTCTTTGTTTGCAGGAAATTTCCTTCTGTTGGGTGGAGTTCTGGATGATTTGCAGACTCTTGCTAGGTGTCCTCTTTTTCACAACGGAGGCAAATGGTGTCTAAAACTTGCATTCAGTGCAGGGGTGGCTTCCCCACAACCTCTGCAGTAGAAATCTTGCCTCTTCCTATCCAGGTCTTTCTTTTCCGCTCCATTCTGAGTCTGTAAATTCCCTCTTCCACCTCACTGCAATCTGATTCAGAATCTAGGTCATCACAATGGTTTGTGGTAGACTTTTCCCATCAGAATGGTTTGTGGCCCTGTTCATCTTCCTCATGGCTGCTGCTGAGGACTTGGTAGCTTCTGCTGAAGAGGCTTCTTCTATGGCTTCTTCTAGCGTGATCTTAGGTTTCATTAATAACTTGCTCTGTAATACCTTGTCTTTAAGGCCCAGAACAAATCGATGCATGGCCTCTTCTAAACTGTTAAATTCACATGCACCCCAATGTCTCTTAAACTTGCCACAGTCTTTCATTTTCGCTTTCCCCTTGATCACGGACGGTAAAATCGTGTCTCTTAATGAGGCCACGATACTTGTGGGCGTAATGGGCTCTTAACAGCTTTTCTAAGTCAGGCCAGTCCATTACCTTCACATCTGCAGCTCCGCCAATGCCTTCGCCATCTTGAAAACTGCGGACCACATGCGTAAGAAAGACCGCCCTCTTCCGCTTCTCGGAAATGTCGGCTAGATCATTTCCTTCCAGATACATTTGGAAACGATCTGCATACGACTCCCAGTCTTCTGCCGTTGGATCGAACGGGGCTGGGGGGATGTTCAGCATAGCCATCTTGCTCTTCTTCTGTTCCGCATTGCCTTCTCTTCAGGGGAATCCCATCCTTGTCGCCAGTGTTAAGTTTGCATGAAGAGGCAGACGGAGTGCTTCAAGCTCTTTTGTTTATTAGTGACTACAGGTCAGAACGGACCCGCTTTGGCTGGGCTGTGGCTGCTACTTATAGCCAGCAGCCGCAGTTGACAGCCAATCAGAGTGCAGGGTTTTCCCGCACTTTTTAAACCAATCATTTCTAACACTTTACAAGAACAGTTCACACTAAACCAATGACTTCAACCCTGCATACATAACAGGAAGGGAGAGAGAAATTACATATTTTTCTTCTTCTTTCTTGGAAGATGTTATTTTATGCCATTAATTTTTTTTAGCACTCACTGCAATTATCACCAAGGCAAGCTTTAACCCCAATCATTGCTAGGCTGTATCTGCTGACAGTTTGTGGATTCTTTCAGATCCAAATGTCTTCCTAACCTGACAACATTCTGTCAACAGCTCCATTAGTGCCTGAAAAGGCCGGTGAAAATTTCACATCCTCTTTTGTTTGGTGCATCGTGTTATTGTCCCAAAGTTTTAATGTCTCTCTCCACGCATTATTTTTTTTTGACAAGCTGTTGTCTTCTTTCTCAGCAGGCTTTTAGTGTCTTATTAGTCACATATTATTGATTCAGAATAGCTTGGTGCTGTATGATGGCTAAAAATTGTTTGATGCACTTTGTGGCATAAAATAGGCCAATGGTTTTTCCCTTGCACATGAAAGTCTGCATGATATGATGGTTATTGTTCCACTTTCACAGCTGAAGAAACCCGGCTCAAATCCTCACTCAGAACTTATCCTTAATTATAGCATAAACATGTCTGGCTTTTTGAAAATTATGTTCTCATGTTATTGTCTTCATCTCATCCACAACCAGCAGCTGGGGCTACTTAAAGTAATCTTTAAAGCAGCACTTTCCCTATTCTTAATGTGGAAGAAGTTATGGAAAGTGATTTGTGAATTTCGCTGGCTTCATTCCTTTTCCACTGAGCAGTACCCACTGGTGGAAAAGAGAATTACTAATTACATTTCTTAAGAAACAATAGAGCAGGGCTGTAGACAGGGCCTTCAGGTGGTGGTTTTATTACCTGTCAAGTTGCTCATTAACAAATGCAGGCATAGATCTGATCCAATGATCCTTCAGTCTAATTTTGAATGTGAGTCTGATGCTCCTTTTGTAAAAATTCTAATCCCACATTAAAAAAGATTGTAGGTGTGGAATATGGGATGGAGCAAGACAGAGCTACCCCAATAGGGTAGAGAGAATTTCTTTTATCTTTATATCCTGAACTATTTGCTACCTATAAGCATAACCAAATTTGAAACATGTGTTTAGTCAGGGGTGGGATTCTGCCAGTTTGGACCAGTTCGGGTGAACCCCTAGTTCTGAAGATCAGCTGAGAGTGAACAGTTCGCTCCGATGGTCATGTGGACCCACCTGCCCGCCCCTTTACTGGCCTTTATCATCCCAGCTGATCAGCACAGAAGAGCGGATTGCCACTCCTCAGATGTGTTACTCCCCTGAAGTAACATAGCAGGCAAGGATTTTTGCATTGCTGTTCATGCGTGCAAAGTGCATGATCACCAAACCAGTGGTTATACTGGCAGCATCCCACCCAGAGGTGGGATTCTACCAGTTCTGCCCAGATTGGGTGAACTGGTATTCCTGAGGATCAGCTGTGAGCAAACAGGTTCACTCCAACGATCAGCTGTTGGGCTCACTCATCCACCCTGGTTCTAGTCTGTGCTTTATATCCTGCTTTTCAAGCTCAGCTGATTCATGCAGCACAGAGGATTGCCACATGTCAGCTGTTGAAGGCACAGAGATTGCTGGAGAAGGTCAGTAGTAGATGGTCTGTGCACATGCGAAGTGTGTGTTCACTGAACCATTGTTACACCGGTTGAATCGCACTCCTGATCCCACCCCTGTGTTTAGGGCATATAAGGAGTCCAAATAAGGCCTGACAAGTGCTTCAGGTATCATCCAGGCAGATTTCTCTATGGAAATTTGATATCCAGACTTTCCTAAAACTCTGGCCAAAATTATAGTTGAGGGATGTGCTCTGATCACCCTGTGCGCTCCCACAGGAGGGGCCTCCTTGGGATTCCGTCAGTTAGACACTGTCGGCTGGTGGTTCCCAGGGCTAGGGCCTTTTCTGTGGGAGCGCCTGCCCTGTGGAATCAGCTCCCTGTGGATCTCTGTTTGGCCCCTGATCTCCGCTCCTTTCGCCGAGACCTGAAGACCTGGCTATTTCAGCAGGCCGGTCTGGACTGACCCAGGGGTGGGTTATTTTAGTTGTTTTAATGTAATTTTAATTAACTAGTTTTAGACTTGTAGTTATTTAAATATTTTTTATTGTAATTTATTCGGTTTTTAAATGTTCGCCACCCTGAGTCCTTAGGGAGAAGGGCAGCATACAAGTCTAAATAAATAAATAAATAAATAAATAATAATAATAATAATAATAATAGCTAGGCAAATTCCAGCTCAATTGAATCATCAACCATATTGTTCTTCGTATCCAAGATCATGTCCACAGTAAAAAAAAACATGGAGAAGACTGAAAAACATACTGTGACTGGAATGTCTAAGCTGCTATTTCTAGAGATGAGACAAATGTGATGTCATAAGGATATGTAATTTTAAAATAGTAGATTATGTTCATTCTGCAGGTAGAGGAATGACAGCATGAGCTGCATGTTTTTACATCATAGCATTTTGATTTGGAGGCAGCTGGAGAGCTACAACATTACCTACATGGTTTAGATCCATGTGTAGTCCAAGTACTTTCACTTAAAAAATAGTAGATAATAGAAATGAGAATTAGCTGATATGAAATAAGACAGCAGCTGCCTATTGCCCAAAATTCATCAGAATCAACCATGGCTTATTTTAATTGCGGTTGCAGAATATGTTACAGTGTTTAATTTTCTACAATCTGCTAAATGAAAAAAAAAGTACAATAATGAGGACTTAGCATCATGTATTAACTCTGTCCATATGATCAATAATCTGATATTCATAATTTTTTAAAAGCTATTTTGAATATTTGGATATTCTCTTTTTTCCAGATGCTCAATCAATTTGCCAGTCCGATTCTCATGTTTATGCTTGCCTAGCCTCTTAAAAACAACAACCACCAACTCAATCATAAGTTATTGCTACAACTAACAAATTCTGAGTAGCGCTATTGGAACAATCCTACTTCTGACAATCATGTCAAGTAAATATGCTGTTAACCTCAGTAGTTCAGATCAGGTAAGAGTCTTTTCTAAAAATTCCTAAGCAATGTATGGGAGCTGCTGAAACATAAACTGATACCACATCATTCCAGTCTCTGTGAAATGAGGTTGCTTCTCACATACCAAAGTTTCTCAAACAAACCATTACAAGAAGCATCTGTGTATGTTGTCTGGCTCTCAGCTCTCATCAACATGGTCAGAGATGATGAGAACTGTAGCTCAGCAACAACTGAAGAACACCAAGTCCCCCGTGTCCCTCTTCCACAATCATTTCCTAGCTTTGCTTGTGCAGGGAATGGGGAAACCATCAAGAACTCACCCAGTTCATGATTATGTAGACTTTTTGTGCCTTGGAGTCAGTGTCAATTCCTGGCAACTGCCTAGACTAGTCCCTGCAGTTTCCTTGGCAACGTTTGTGGAAATTGTTTGTTTATTCTTATTTGTAAATTTTATTGGCCACCCATCGAACTTTAGGGTAACTCTGAGCAGCTTATAATCATGAAAGGTAAAAACTGTATAGGCTAAAAGATATAGATAAGTTAATACAAAAAGCCAAACACTACAGTCAATCTATCAACCTTTAACCACTGTGATGATTTCTCATTGGATCCACAAGCTTAACTGACAGAGCCAGTTCTTTAGGCTTTTATGAAAGATCTTGTCTTCCTCTTCCTAAAAATAAAAATCCAAGATATCCATCTTTTCTTTGAAGTCTCTTTATTAGGAACATATCAAATTGGCAAGCTTTTGGTGTAATTCCGATTCTGACCAGACCCCAGAATTACACTCACTAAAAACAAAAGTTTGAAACTTCCCCCCATAGTCACATTCTCCAATCAGCTCACAGTCCATCAGACTGTTGACTCCAAACTCCACCTTCAGCCATCTGCAGGCACCTTCTCAGGTCCCATGGGAAACATTCCCCTTTATCTCTCCAACGCCCCCCTTCCTGCTGCCCAAAAGTGGTGAGCCTGAAGCCCCATTAAAATCCTTCGCTGGAACCCTAAAGAAAAGTAAGAAAAAGAATAGACAAACACCACAATAAAATATGGCTACGCATATGTCAGCTTCTAGAATCAACAATCACATCACTTTCTCCAGACTACTGCAGGGTGATTCACAGATAGTGCAAGTATGGACCGAGTGACCTAAAATAATTATCACATGATTCAGTATGAACTTCATAGCATTAGAGCTCAGCAGCAATGTGTTCCTTGCAAATATGACTGACCTTGTGAATCAGTTCCTTCTAAGGCAGTTTTTAAATCTAATCTTCAAATGCAATTTGCAGTTTGGAACAATGTATCTGGCTCTAGCCGTTTTAGAAAGAAAAGAGACAACCACTGAACAGATGGGAAACAGAATAGTTGTCTGACATATGTGGAAATGAATACAGGGACAAAGGTATAGATTCCTTTAGGAATTGCAAATCTAGTTTTATCTATCAAATTTACATGCTACCCATCTCATTATCTAAGTACTTTAGCAACATATATGGAGTACATACAATCAACCAGCATGAAAAGAAAGCAGAATTAGCCAAGAGAAAAGTTATCTTCTTTTGAACATAAAGTGAATCTTTATATTCTGTATTTAGCTGTATAAAGTGCATCTAACATCTTTGCTATATATTTTTTAAGATTAACTTCATTCCTAACAGTGAGAAAAATTAACCAGTGGAACAGCTTGCCTACAGAAGTTGTGGGTGTTTCAGCACATGCCTTAAATTGTGTAGGGTCTCCTGCTTGGGTTGGACTAGAAGACCTCCAAGGACCCTTCCAGCTCTATTCTGATTGATCTCACCACAAAGTGGTTATCTGCATGAAGACTGTTGCTTTTTAACCTGGCTCTAAATGGACTATTAGAGTGTGGAAAAAAGGACCAAGGTAGCAAAGTTTGTTGATATCTCCAAATTATTCATTTATTAAACCCATTTATATAGCACATATATTAAACATGTTTATATTTATATGAACTCGCACATGGTGTCTTCATATGGCTTACATCCAGGTTATTCAGGACAGTAAAAGATAGTGAAGAACTCCAAACTGGGTTTTTGAATGACATCCAGTTCAATAAAAGCAGGTCCAAAGTGACACATATTGGAACAAAGATATGTCCAGAGGAAAGGAATCTTAAACTCATAGTGGAAATGGAAATGTCAAGTTGCCCTCAATGAAAATATCAACCCAATGCGCAGCTGCTATTTGAAAAGCTGAATTGCGCATCAGGAATCATCAGGATAAAGAGAAATAAAAGTGCTGATATAACAATGCTGTCATATACATCTGTAGTGAAACTATAGTAAGGTACTACAGTATGTAGAGTTCTATTCAGAAAGAAAATCTGTAACAAATGACAGTCAAAGTACTAGGCAACTAAGCTGTATTCCAATAAATATAGAAATAAAGCAGACAAGAGAAAAGAGGTAACAGAGCTGGAAAATCGTGCATAAAGTAGAAAAAGAGCCCGTGGAGATTTTTTTTCTATTTCCCACAATATTAAAAATCAGGATTATTAAATTATGAAACTTACTGATGTTAGATGCTGTCAGTTTAGGTGGCTTTTAATGAGAACTTGGCAAACTTATCCAGGACACAATCCACAAGTTTCTTGTGTGGTGGTCTTGGAAGCAGAAGTACTATATACCTCACCTTGAACTCATAAAAAAGGAGGAACATAAATCGACAAGGTTGTCTGATGATATGGTCAAAAAGTCAAGATGGTGGCCACAATGGATCCAACTGGGTTTCAAAAAACAAATGAATGGCCCTTTGATCACACCACTGTGGCACCGTTTTGACTTTTTAAAAAAAAACTATATCCTATGGACAATCCTATGAATCTAACAAACGGATAAATGATGCACACAAAGGGCTATCTTTACTCACTGAAATTAAAGTAAACCCCATTCTTGTATTCTCTGGGTTTATCCATTTTGGATCATATGTCACACCCCTCTGTTTTTCTGAAACCTACCTGTTCATTCAACATATCCCTTTCAACTACCACTCTGTTCTTCTTTGTACGACCATAAAGGCATTTTGTTTGCTTTCATATCTCATTATCTGGGCTTATAGAACTGGGACTTAGAAAGGGAGATCTACTGTGTCTGCTTCATTAGGTAGTTTGTTCCAATGCAAAGATTAGAAATGAGATTTGTGATTCTAAACTATTTTATCTCCCTTCTAAGGGAAAAAATAAGACAGGAACAAATAGTTAATTTACTTTTAGCTCCCTCTTGTGGTTCTTATGGATAAGTTTTGTAATAATTGAGCATTTTCTCAATGTATGAAGTTATCTTGGGAGGTGGGAAACTCAGTGGTTCATTGGATTAGTTGGAAGTTGTTATGAATAATCTTGTGGGTTTTTTTAAATGTTGCTTTTCTTTCACCTGGAGGAATTGTTTGTGAACAGACCTAGAATTGGCGTTTTCTGACTTGGGGGTGGGAGAGGCAGGTTACCAGTTGCTGGCTGCCATACTTGATCTTATAAGGGAGGAATGATGTGCAACTAATTCCTCTTATTTGATTTTTTAATTTCTTTTTCTCTCTTGGGTAAGAATGTCCCATATGTTATGGTTGTTAGTCAGGGGTGGGATTCAAAATTTTTAACAACCAGTTCTATGGGCATGGTTTAGGTGGTGGGCGTGGCTTGGTGGTCATGTGACTGGGTGGACATGGCTTGGTGGTCATGTTATTGGCTGGGTGTGGCCAACTCAATATCACTCACATCGAGGCATGCATCTCCTCGCCTGGCCTCTCAAGACTGTGGGGATGCTGCAACAGTCATAAGTGTGAAAAATGGTCATAAGTCACTTTTTTCAGTGCCATTGTAACTTTGAATGGTTACTCCACACAAGCAAAGTACCAGCAAAGGAGGGGGGGAAAACTCCAGAGATGTTCCTGAGACAGGAAGTCTAGTCCTGCCAAGAAAGTCATAAGGGTAAATGGAGAGGCAGTTTCTGTAAGCAACACCAGAATGTTTCCTTCCTGCCTTCCTTACAGGATTAGACCTGTAATTTCTTCTAACAACCAGTTCTCTGAACTGTTTAGAATGTTAACAACTGGTTCTAGCGAATAGGTACGAACTGGTAGAATCCCACCCCTGTTGTTAGTACTACAATAGATTGCCCCAACCAAAACATTTTATGATCATCCACTTTCTCTTCTATTCTTAATAATTTTTTTTCAAAAACAGCCACAGTGGTATGAACTGGAAGCAAACATACCTACTCAACTAGTGCTTCACATTGTTTATCATGGCAGGAGGACCAACACTGTGGATTCTTTTTCAGAAGTTTATTTATTTAAAACAAGTTATATAGCTGTTTATCTCATGCAGTGATCCTAGCCAGCCCACAACCTGTAAAAAGAATAATACAGGTGAAACTCAAAAAATTAGAATATCGAGCAAAAGTTCATTTATTTCCGTAATGCAACTTAAAAGGTGAAACTAATATATGAGATAGACTCATTACATGCAAAACAAGATAGTTCAAGCCGTGATTTGTCATAATTGTGATGATTATGGCTTACAGCTCATGAAAACCCCAAATCCACAATCTCAGAAAATTAGAATATTACATGCAGTCAATAAAACAAGGATTGCACATAGAACAATATTGGACCTCTGAAAAGTATAAGCATGCGTATTTACTCAGTACTTGGTTTGGGCCCCTTTTGCAGCAATTACTGCCTCAATGCGGCGTGGCATGGAAGCTATCAGCCTGTGGCACTGCTGAGGTGTTATGGAAGACCAGGATGCTTCAATAGCGGCCTTCAGCTCTTCTGCATTGTTCAGTCCCATGTCTCTCATCTTTCTCTTGGCAATGCCCCATAGATTCTCTATGGGGTTCAGGTCAGGTGAGTTTGCTGGCCAATCAAGCACAGTAATCCCATGGTCATTGAACCAGGTTTTGGTGCTTTTGGCAGTGTGGGCAGGTGCCGAGTCCTGCTGGAAAATGAAGTCAGAATCCCCATAAAGCTCATCTGCGGAAGGAAGCATGAAGTGCTCCAGAATCTCCTGGTAGACGGCTGCGTTGATTCTGGACTTAATAAAGCACAGTGGAGCAACACCAGCAGATGACATGGCTCTCCAAATCAACACAGACTGTGGAAACTTCACACTGGACTTCAAGCATCTTGCAGTGTGTGCCTCTCCATTCTTCCTCCAGACTCTGGGTCCTTGGTTTCCAAATGAGATGCAAAAGTTGCTCTCATCAGAAAAAAGGACTTTGGACCATTGAGCAACAGACCAGGTCTGTTTTTCTTTAGCCCAGGTAAGACGCTTCTGACGACATTTGAAGCCCATGTCCAGGATCCGTCTGTGTGTGGTGGCTCTTGATGCACTGACTCCAGCCTCAGTCCACTCCTTGTGAAAATCCCCAACACTTTTGAATGGCCTTTTCCTGACAATCCTCCAGCAGTCATCCCTGCTGCTTGTGCACCTTTTTCTTCCACACTTTTCCCTTCCACATAACTTTCTATTAATGTGCTTTGACACAGCACTTTGGGAACATCCAACTTCTTTTGCAATTACCTTTAGAGGCTTTCCCTCCTTATCGAGGATGTCAGTGATGGTTTTCTGCACAACTGTCAGGTCAGCAGTCTTTCCCATGATTGTGATTCCTACTGAACCAGACTGAGAGACCATTTAAAGGATCAGGAACCCTTTGCAGGTGTTATGGCTTAATTAGCTGATTAGAGTGGGACACTTTGAGCCTAGAATATTGCACCTTTTCACAATATTCTAATTTTCTGAAATTGTGGATTTGGGGTTTTCATGAGCTGTAAGCCATAATCATCACAATTATGACAAATCACGGCTTGACATATCTTGTTTTGCATGTAATGAGTCTATCTCATATATTAGTTTCACCTTTTAAGTTGCATTATGGAAATAAATGAACTTTTGCACAATATTCTAATTTTTCAAGTTTCACCTGTATAAAAACAAATCAAACCCTTCCATCAGATAGCTCAGGTGACCCCATGATGCAAACTCATCCTAGCCTATTGCTTGGGGGAAGAGACAGGTCTTTCTTAACTTCCAGAAGGCTAAATGTGTATTCCATACACAAACACAGGTGGAGAGCCATTTGAAAATATCCAGGTAGCTACAAAGAAGTTGAAACTTCAAGTTCCCACTGAGATGACAATGTTTGAGAAACCTGGAATGTGTCCATTTGTCTGAGTTTGTGGGGTAGGCAGATACCCTCAGAGAAAGAAAATCTGAAAACAACCTGACCCTATGCCACATAGAACTTTAAAGGTGAAAAATCCAGGAGAGCCAGGATAGACATACAACCCTCCATTTGGAGTGCTCCAGAAGTCATCCCCACGTGTGACAAATGAAGTCTTGATATTGTGAAGCTCAGTCTAAATTCTAACTGAAAAGAGTCTAGATCAGGGGTTGCCAATCTTTTGGACATCAGGGACCACCAAACTCATAATTTTAAATCCCAGGGACCACTAACCTGTTCTGTGGGCATGGCCTAATTTGTGGGTGTGACTTGGTGGTCATGTGACTGGCTGGGCATGGCTTGTATGCAAATATTATAAATATTTATATAAATATTGAATTTTTTTATTAAAAAAGGAGCAACTTTTACCCAAAATCAGGCAAAGCAGGCAGGCAGATTGAGTTGCTCACAGAATCACAGATTCATTCAGAGATCTATCTATCTACCATCGGCTAGCTCAGTCTCTCACATAAAATTTGCTTGCAAGCAAACTCATAAAATTTGCTAGCAAGCGAACTCACAAAATTAATTCACAACACACCATGTATATAAATATTGAATTTTTTAATTAAAAAGAGCAACTTTTACCAAAAATCAGGCAAAGCAGGCAGGCAGATTGAGTTGCTCACAGAATCATTCAGTGATCTATCTATCTGCCATTGGCTAGCTCAGTCTGTCACATAAAATTTGCTTGACGTGAGTCTGCACTGAGTAACAGAACCTTCAGTCCTAAGGGAGGTTCGGCTGTGCTTAAAAGCACAACCGAAGATCTAAAGACTAGCTTGAAAGTAAGAAATCCAACCATTTCCTGCTTCCTAGCTAATCTAAATCTCCAGGCACAGCAGAACAGCTGATGGTTGGAAACAGGAAAAATAGCAAATTAGCAGGCAAGTTTTCCGGGTAAGGAGTGAGTGGGTGGTTCCTGTGTGCCATGTGGGCGGCGCAGCCTTGTGTTTCTGTGCAGCCTGGATTAATTGCTTTTGGGGTGCTCTGGGGGTGACATTTCTCTGCGGCCCACCAAAATTTTCTTGTTCAAAGAAAACAACATCCTTCCCCTTCCCTATGAAAATTAGAGACTGGTTGGAAACTATCCAAAGAATGGTTTCTTGAGGAATAGGCAAACCACCTCCTCTTTCAGAGCAGGCAGGATCACATGCTATTCCAAAGAGGCATTAACAACCACTTGGACCCAGATGCCACTGCCTGAGATAAATATCACATCCAATCTGTGACAGTCCCTCCCCCCATGTGAGTCCAGCTGTCAATAAGATAGTTCAGGTCAACAGCTGCCATGGTGACTATGGACTCGCAAGCCATTTCCAAGTCCTATCCCAAAGAAGGCAAGTTGAAGTCTAACAGCAACATCAGTATGGGGAACTCCATTGCCAACTCAACCATGGATTCAGGGAGGTTGGACAGGGCTATTGTTGTATCACAGGGAGTGAGGCAAGCAGCATGCACAATTGATTCCCTTCAGCTCTCACAAAGGAAGTCTCTCGTCACTCCTCAAGGCCACTAGAGACTCCTAAATAACAAGTCTAACAGTCCCACCCAGTCACATATGGTGGGGATTAAATATTAATATAGAAGTGTTACTCTCCTATCCCCATTCCTAAGAGGTCTGTAAGGGGCATGCATAAGTGTACAATTGTGCCTACCATCCCTGTCCTATTGTCCTTATTTATTCGTACCTATTTCCTGTATTCTTACTCATGTTTATACCTATACCTATTATCTTGTAAGCGATTGACAGATCAAATAAATAAATAATAAATAAATGTTATAATTGCTTTAGATGCGCTAGCTATATGGAAGGAGAGGGAGAGTAGAATACAGTTTCTTTTCTTGACTGGCATAATTTGTTTTTGAGAAACTCATGTTGGCTCCCAGTAACAGTTTTGTTTCCAGGTGTTTGCAGATCCATTGCTTGATTATCTTTTCCAGGATCATCCCAGGAACTGATATCAGGCAAAGTGGTATGTAGTTTCCTGGATCCATTTCCCCCTTTTTTTGAAGATTGGAACCATGTTATCTCATTTCCAGTCCTCTGGTAGCTACCCAGTGCTCCAGGATCTTTGAAAGATATGGGTCAGGGATTTTGAGATCATGTCTGCCAGCTCCTTCAGAATGTCAGAAGTATGTGAATACATTTTTGAGGAGGAAACAGGTAGTTTAGTATAGTACAGCAGTCGCCAACCACGGGCCACTGGTGGGCCATGAGAAAATGTTGATAGGCCACAGAGAAATCTTATTTATTTATTTATTATTTATTTATTATTGGGACTTGTATGCCGCCCCATCTCCGAAGACTCGGGGCGGCTCACAACTAAAAACAGCAACAACAATAAATAGGTTAAGAAAGAATTAAACTAAACAAGCCCCAAAGAGAATATAATTACAAAGCATACAAAAATCTTAGCCCCAGAGCATCCCCCCCCAACACTCCAGGCTGTGGAGAAACACAAGGCTGCACCGCCCACATGGCCTGTGGGAACCCTCCCTACCCACTTACTCCTTACCCAGCAAACTTGCCTGCTAAATTGCTGTTTTTCCTATCATCAGCTGTTCTGCTGTGCCTGGAGATTTAGATTAGCTAGGAAGCAGGAAATGGTTGGATTTCTTACTTTCAAGTTAGTCTTTAGATCTTCGGTTGTGCTTTTAAGCACAGCCGAACCTCCCTTAGGACTGAAGGTTCTGTTATTCAGTGCAGACTCACATCAAGCAAATTTTATGTGACAGACTGAGCAAGCCAATGGCAGATAGATAGATCACTGAATGATTCTGTGAGCAACTCAATCTGCCTGCCTGCTTTGCCTGATTTTTGGTAAAAGTTGCTCTTTTTAATTAAAAAATTCAATATTTATATACATGGTGTGTTGTGAGTTAATTTTGTGAGTTTGCTTGCAAGCAAATTTTATGTGACAGACTGAGCTAGCCGATGGTAGATAGATAGATCTCTGAATGA
Organism: Naja naja; assembly: GCA_009733165.1. Taxonomy (NCBI): domain Eukaryota; kingdom Metazoa; phylum Chordata; class Lepidosauria; order Squamata; family Elapidae; genus Naja; species Naja naja. Next base: position 336,880,684 of record CM019148.1, on the reverse strand, counting down.
ATCTGTGATTCTGTGAGCAACTCAATCTGCCTGTCTGCTTTGCCTGATTTTGGATAAAAGTTGCTCTTTTTTTATAAAAAAATTCAATATTAACATAAATATTTATCATATTTACATACAAGCCATGCCCAGCCAGTCACATGACCACCAAGCCACACCCACAAATTAGGACACACTCACAGAACAGGTTAGTGGTCCCTGGGATTTAAAATTATGAGTTTGGTGGTCCCTGAGGTCCAAAAGGTTGGCACCCCTGGTATAGTACATCTGGCTGATACAAATATTAATAACAAATACAAGTAGTCCTCACTTAACAGCAATAATTGGGACCAAAATGTCCACCATGAAGTGACATTATTATAAAGGATGTGTCAGCTTTGGAAGCCATGTCATGTGATTGCATAGCTTAGCAACAGAAATTCTGGCATGCTAAGGTGTCATTGTTAAGTGGTTATGTGTTGTTAAGCAGTAACATCACATGGTCACTATTTGTGACCTCCTGCTGTCTTCCCCATTGACTTTGCTTGTTGGAAGCTGGCAAGGAAGGTTTGAAATAATGATCACTTTACCGTGGGAAGCTGCAATGTTGTTATTGAGAACCAGGTGCTGAGCACCCAATTACAATCATGTGACTGTGGGGATGCTGTGATTGACATAAAAATGAGGACTAGTCATAGCTAGCGTTCGTTCAGCACTGTTGGAAGTTTGAAAGGTCTCTGCATGCGTAGCTGTTAAACAAAACCATCTGTAGCTTAATCCAATGTATCTTTTATGGCTTTGCAACATTAAGGTCTTTTGATTTAACTTTGTGGTACAAAGTTAACATAGACATTATGTGGCACTACCACATAATGTCTATGTTTATACATGAACATAGACATGTTTATACATAAGTACTAAAAATAATTGTATATTTGTAAATATATATATATATATAATTTACCAATTTTTTATTTACAAATATACAAATGCAGACTAAGGGGCAGCAATATGTAATCAGAAAGATTCAGTATTCCACATCAGTTCCTGGAAAAACATTTTATACCTTCAATATGCTTTCAGGTTATATCTGACTTTCCATTTCCCTCCAGTTTAGTGCCTATTTTCCAAACTGCACACATACTCATTTGAACTTTTGGCTTGTGAGAAGAAGCCAAGGAGAACTTTTCATTCAGTGAAAGTGGCTCTCTTCCAATGAAATAAAAAGCACATTTTTTCCCCGACTTCAGTCTGCGCAAGATTTTGACCTTTATAAAAGCAAAGGTTCTTTGGAGCCTGGAGTTTAGGTATTTAAAAAAATCTTAACCCCCTAGTCCCCTTTGATAGAACTTGTGGAGCTGAGAAATAAAGAGTGGAACACTTCTGCTACCCATTAACTGATTGAAGCATTATAAATGTCAATAGCCTGATATTTACTGAAGCAAGTGCTACATCTCTAGGACTTCAGGGCACAGGGGACTCTGACTTCTCATTCACGTGGGTGCTTTTATCGAGCAATGTTGGCAGACCTGAAGCTTTGCTACTCTGGACAATTTCAGGTAACAACTCTTAAGGGCCATGATATTAGCATTAAAGAATATGCTGTATATACTTTCTTGTTCTCCACCTGAAATCTTTTGCAAGAAGTGGCTCCAAGAATATTTTCATTGTGTACAGTATTATACAAAGTGCAGAGAAGTTCTCCTATCTGTTTGACAATTAGATTTACCAATATTTTATTGGTAAAGCCAACCACATAGAAAATATTAAACATCTGTACCTATGGATTAATACCATTCTTCAAAGCCATTGTTTGCTGAAACACAATTTCATGTGTGCACCACAACTGTGTTCAACAATATAGTACACTAAATCAGTAAACTGTGTAAGATTTTTTTTTAATTCAACCACAATTTATTTTTATACCTTGGTTGGTTTAGTCTTTGAAGGAAATACTGCCAGAAATAATTCAGACAGAATTCAATGTATGATGTTTTTTTATCATGTTTCTTGAATGTCGCTAGAGGGCACTCTGGTGTGTTCCCCCCTCATTTATTCATTCTTAAGTAATTAAAAAACGTTAGGATGGCTCCCTAGAGCATTCCTGGAGGTCACAAAGGTTCTTTCAGATTTACTTTTTTATGGAGCATAAAAAAGATGGCAAAGGCAATGCAAGATTAAAATATGGAAGCTGCTGAATGGGAAACATCAAAGTGTGACTGAGTGGGAAAACAGATATGAGAAAGCATAGTTCTTATCTCTTTAGATGTAAACTGAGTTATAGTTTGTTCTTCATTGAAAAGTTTGTCTTCTGTTCAAGAAAGGGGAAAACATTTTGTCCCTGCAGAAATGCTCAATGCAAGTAGTATTTCTCTCTGCCTTTCCATCTAGGATTTTAAATAATCTTAGTATGTTAATACAACCATCTATGTTAGTATCCCACAACAACCCTGCAATGTAGAAAATGTCTGTATTTGAAAATGTGCTAAATTATATTGTGCTTTTGCTTAATGGGTTGTTTGAATCCAGACTACTAAGAAGATCTTGTTAACCACAGCTTGGTTAAGGTACGATTAACTTACTTTGTTTTTGCATGGTGCACAAACATGGGCTATTGGCTAGCTTATGATTCAACAAAAATTAGCCATAAAAATAAGGTAGATCTGCTTTTTGTGTATGTATATGTACTAACCTACCAATACTTATCAATGTGTGTACTGGACCTTTAGCCTTCCCGCTCCCACATGTGAAAACTCTAATGATGAATAGCACAGGCTTTTTTATTAATAGCATTTCCAAATAAATAGACAATAATACATAATTGCTGGAATATCTGGACCAGGAGCAGAGAAATCAACAGAATCGTTAAACTAAGTCAACAGCAGGTTACTACTCATCACATATCATGCAATAGTCATCATTATGGTATCACATGTTAGAAATGCGTGATTATTTGTGATCTGAGCCTGTCACAAAAATAGATGCCATGATGGGTATCTTTACATTTAAATTAAGTTCATGCCAGTATTAACCTTTCATTTCTTTAATCATGTTTTATTCAATAAATCACATATGGTTGAGTTTACACATCTCCCTAAGCCACAATCTTCAAATGAATACAGGTAATTCTCAACTTATGACCACAACTGAGTCTAAACTTTCTGTTTTTTTTTAATTTTTATTTTTTAAGACAAACATAAACAAATACATAAAAAACATAAAACCATCTTCCATTTTGTACAGTGTCAGTTGGTTACACATCATTTGTGCTATCCTTTCATAGTCATCACTCACAATTTATATAAATTCTCATATTATCAATCTGACATATGCTTATATATTTATCAGTTATTAATCATTCATGACTAGTCTATTTATTTCATCTTTTAATACGAGATATTCTAACTTTCCTTATAAGAGTTGTATTAAAAGACATGGTAATGTAATAGATTAGGAAATTTTACAACAGATATTTAATAGATGATATTAATTATAATATAAACACACATAACCACTGGGCAAACTTTCTGTTGTTAAGGGAGACATTTGTTAAGTGAGCTTTGCCTTATTTTATGACCTTCCTTGCCATAGTTGTGAAGTGAATCACTGCAGCTGATAAGTTAGTAACCTGGTTGTTAAGTGAATCTGGCTTCCCCATTGACTTTGCTTGTCAGAAGTTTGCAAAAGTGGATCATATGACCTTGGGACACAGCAATGGTCATAAGTATGAACCAATTGCCAAGCATCTGAGTTTTGATCACATGATCATGGGATGCTGCAAAGGTTATAACTGTGAGAAACGGTCATAAGTCACTTTGTTCAGTGCCCTTGGAACTTGGAATGGTCACTAAATGAATTGACCATTCAATGACCATTCACCCTTGGAATGGTCACTAAATGAATTGTTGTAAGTTGAGGACTACCTGTATCTTTTGTCAAGGATGACTCACAGCCATATTATTCTGCTTTTATTTCCTTCTTTCCTCTATAGTTATGTTCCTGGGACTATCAACTAGAAAGGTCTGTGTTTGGATGTGTTTTCTTCAACTCTGTAAAGTGGTAGCTGCATTGGTGATCCACAGATTTTCAAGGCAAGAAAAATAATTCTGCATTATTTCTTTTTGAAAGAACCTAAAATTGAATAAGTATTATATACAAACTAAAAACAACAACAAGAAAAGAAAAACAATCCATGCCTGTAGAATTTAGATTAAAAAAAATATTATGTTAAAGAAAAGGGAAAGAAGGAGTAAGGAAAAAAAAGCAAATTTCCAGGTCTGTAGAATGATTGAAAATCCCCCAAAATTGAGAAACAGAATGATATTGAAGTGATAGCTGGGTTTCTTTTGAGACTATTCAGTAGTTAGGATTTTTGCTTTTACAATATTTTTTTCAACATTTTAATGTCTTTCATAGTTTCTGATAAGCCATAATACGGTTTTGATTTCATGACCCTAGTCATTTTAGTTGGAAAACTATGTTTTATGGTTTAGCTATACAAACTTGGATAAAATAAGCCACAATTTAACATAGTTTCATAATATATTGCAAGGCTTGGAAAATGAAAGGAAAATTTCTAAAAAAATTATACAGATTGAGATAAACTGAACTGAAATCATTTGTAAATGCAAATGCTAAAATACTAAAAAAAACCAACTAAAGTATTTGAAAGCATGTTATTATTACTGCTAAATTATTGGGTATATAAAAAATAAAACTCTAAATTATTGACTAAGAAGCTAAAATGCTGAAAAAATAATCTACTAATATATTATATTAGTAGAATATTTAAAATGCAGCTAATATTATTAAAATATTATTGAAATGTCAATGATTGTTTATGATTATAAGTCAATGTCAAATATTTAATTTTCATTCAGCATAAAATCCAGAATATTTTTTTATATACTGTATTAGATTCTATGCTACCCTATAACATTTTATTCCACAGGCAAAATCTCAGTTCATTTTTGTTATAGAACTATAACTGATAACATTTTTGGATCTTTTTCTGCAAATAACTTATACAGAATAATATACAAATAATTCATACAGAACATAAGATATTTTTAGTCTTAGGACAGTTATTAAGATTCTGCATGTACCCCTTAGAGTAGTCATAGGCCAGTGTTTCTAACACACCATCCCCATATGGATGTTTTGAACATGTCATTGTTAATCATTGGCAAGTCATTTTTAATAGAAAAGCATGGTATAAATGTCATTTTCTTATTTGTTTTCACATTTATGCTTTTCTGTTCAGGGATTGTAACCTACTTGTGAACTTTGAGACCCTGAGGAAATATAATACAGGAATCTAATGGGATTGTGTTGGCACCTGAAAGCCTCATTGTGCTGGACAACACACGTGAATAGGCCCAATGTCCCTTCCCCAAAAGCTTGCAGATGTTGAGGAGAGACAGCAGATGGAAGGAACAAAGAGATGGAGGGATTGTGAGGTAACAGCAAGGCAATGCTTATTAGTCTGAGTAAGCTGCTTTCTGACATGCCAGCTGTCCAACTACAATCACTAATTGATCCTGGTGTTTAGTGAATTGGTTCTTCAATGTCATTAAGAAATCTAACTGTTTAACTTCATGAGAAATTTAAAAAAATCTTTGGATTTTGTTCCTGTAGAAGACATCCCGATATATTTTATGGAATGTTGCTTGATAATGAAATGGGTGGCATATAAATTGAATAAATAAAAACTCTTTAAAAAATTGAAGCTGTGATTAATTGCATAATAGTGTGAAACTTCTTTCTTTACCTCATATGCTACCATTTCTGTTCTATGAATGAGCTTTGTCAGAGACACATCTAAAAACACTTCTAATAATTGGCTAATCAACTTCTTCCTGAACAACATTATCAATATCCATCCCCTCCATTCCAGAAGGTAATTTTTAAAAAATTTCATTGAAGTCTAAATGAAATTACCGCCAAAGAAACCACATTGGAAACCTCCTCTTCTTTCTTACAATTTTATTTGCTCCATGTCAGAATTCATATCCTTCATCAATTGGTGCTGAGATCTATTCCGTAACTCTTCCTTTGTTATCAAATCCACTAGTGATGGAGTAATTGGACATACAACTATACTAGTGCTGTTCTGTTCCTAAAACTACTACCAATAATGAAACATTGGTTATCTGATTTATTAAAATATAAATACAATATCATACTATAATCCTTTAAGTGTAAATGAATAGGAATCTGATCAATTTCCTAAGCAGACTGTCTCTACCAGGAGATTCCGCCCTAAGGGAATCCCAAAATTCTTTGATGGTGCCAAAACTTCTGGAGTATACTAGTCTAGGAGAAGCCTCTTTTCTAAACCTTTTAAAAATATTTTTCCCTCTTGTTAGCTTTGTGCCAGTAGGAAAAAGTTGCTGTTTACACACACAGATGGTGGCTGGAAGAGAAGTCTTTGTTGTTGTCTTCCCTTTTTTCTTCTAGAGATTTAGGTAATTCTTTCTTGAGTTTTTAGTTTTTCTTAACCCCAAATAAAAATCAGCTAGCTAGAAAATATTAATCTACCAGAAAGCTTACAGGACTTTTATATGGGAACAAATGACATTGTAGTAATTCAGGTATTTTGGTCAATTCATAGTATGGGTCCTGTAGGTTATTATATTGTTTTGCATTTCATGTTTTTCTACATATTCAAAATAGGCTGCAGCAGAACAAAATAAACCTCCAAACCAATGAACAGTTAGCACATTTAAAACTGTTATAGTAATAATATACAAGAGAAGTCAAGATCAATACCTGTGTACTCAAAATACAGCTCAACTTTTGAGATCCTGATAAGCAAAATATAATATGATCTGGAAATAATGGGTGAAATGAAATGAAAAGGCAAATGCCAAAAGCTGAATGTGCATGCTAGCTGAGGAATTCTGGGAGTTGAAGTCCACGCACCTTAAAGTTGCCAAATTCTCAAAATACTGTTTTAGAGTATGATGAACTGAGAAAATTTATTCCATCAGAGTAAATGTTCTGAATAACAGAGTCTTTCATAAAAATAATAGGACTGAACTTCTTTCAGAGACAATCTTTGGGGAATACTGATTTGAATGAGACAATAGATAATACAGTACAGTATTGTGTATTGATATTTCCCCATTTACTTACTTTTAACTCTAAACAAAGGGCATGTTCAAAACATACCTAACTTCACATCCCAGACTGGTTTTCCTATAATTCAGCCTTATTCCTGTACTAATACTATGGTACTCACACACAGTTATTTTCTTTTAAACAAGTACTCCTAGGAATCACTTGGCAGGCATTTGATCAGACCATCTAAGGCTTGAATCTCCCTTTTTAGAACAGATTCTCACAACCCAAAGAAACCCTCTTAAACAGTGATTTTCCATTGTGTTCAAGATGTTGACAGAAAGGCCTGGACCTACTGTGGGATTCTAGGAAGTAACTCTGAAATATAATAAAACATAAGCTCCAAAGATCTTTAGGTGGCTAAGATGTGTTTTGTAAAATACTAAATACTTAAAATACTGATTGCAACACTTATACTCTGGGGTCTGTCAGGAATCAATAGCACTTAGATACCACTCCACAGTACTTTATAGCACTCTCTGGACAGTTTACAAATGTCAGCATATTGCTCTCAACAATCTGGGTTCTCATTTTACTGGCCTTGGAAAGCTGGAAGGCTGTCAACTTTGAGCCAGTCAGATTGAGCTAAGGGCAGAATTAAGGTGCAATACTGCAATCTAACCACTCTGTCACCCTGACTCCTTGATAGGTCCTTTCTATCAAGTAGATAGTAAAGTACATAGAAAACCATGATAGTTAGGGTAAGTAGGAAAGAAATCATGGCTTTAATTGTGATTACTGTAATACGAAATAGTTTCTTCATAAAAGCTGTTCCTTTTCTTAATTTAATCTTTATTATAATAAGGCTTTATTCTGCTAGTTCTGTATGAATGATTGGGTTCACACAACAGATGTGACGTGGTTTGTTTTTTGTTTAATGGGCTGTGGGAAAGAAATCAAGTTTATTCAGTATGGTTAAACAATCTTGTCTTAGGATGACATAATACAAAGGAAACAGATTGTCTGGGTCTATTTCAGTTAGGATTTAGGTCTGATCATGGAATAGAAATGGCATTGGAGGAGCCATGGTGGTACAGTGGAAAGAATGCAGTATTTCAGGCTAACTCTGTTCATAGTCTGGAGTTCAATCCTGACAGAATTCAAGATTGACTTGGCTTGCCACCTTTCTGAGTTCAGTAAAATGAGGACCCAGATTATTGGGAGCAATATGCTGACTTTGTAAACCACTCAGAGAGTGCTGTATGCAGCACTATATAAGTTTATAATTAAATAATTTAATTGAAAGCATATATGCATAGTAAAGGATGCTAAAGGTAAATGTACAGTTGACTTAGATTGCTATGTTCAGGAGGAGAGACTTAGATTCCCTAAAGCTTGGCTAAAGCTTGGCTGTGATGAATTCTAGACTATATTGACTGTTGAAGGATTAATGGTTCCCAGAGACCTTGAGACAAAACCATTGAAGTGGAGGTGAGCAGGGGTTCCAGAGAAGACCTACTGAAGGAAGAACAGTTCTACTGATCACAGATGATTTTCATGAAAATTTGGAGAAGGAAGAGTTCACATCCATCCAAAGAGAATATTAACTCCTTTTTTAAAAATTCTAAGTAGGAATCTAGGTAATACAATGCAGACTACATTAGACTACCCACATACCTATAACAACAGTATTTACTTTAAAAATGGTGGATCAAATGCTAATCAAATCAAATCAACAAGTTGGTCAAATAGTTTGATTTTATATGGTTTTATAGTGTTTTATTAGTGGTAAGCTGCCCAGAGTTGTTTTAAGATGGATGTCTATACAAATATTTTAAATAAATAAGTTCTGCTACTCATCAAAAAGAATGTGTGGGAGTGAGGGGAAAGAATTAGTTGCTAAAGAGCTAATTAGTTCCTCTTTAGCTGCTGTAATTAAATGATACTTGAATTACTTTATATACCTGCAAATAAAACTAGTTACTGCCATTATGGTGCTAATAAAAGGAAAAAAATCACAAGTTCTATATGGGAATTTCAGCAGCTCCTATTTACCCACAAAAACCTGGTGACACCGGCTTTATAGAATGTCATTACACAGGACAGTATAGATTAACAATTGAATTGAATATTTGTTTACATAAGCCTAAATGTACAACACTTGATTATAAGGTTTATCAATGTATTTATTCTAGGTGTTCCCTCTCAGAAGACATTTTTTATAGATGTGTTAAACCATGGTTTATTTAATCATCAGTTATTCTCTAATCAATAATAGGTTTGATAAGCAGGACTTGCTAAGTTGTCAAGTAGGATGGATAGCTTCTGTCCTTTGAATTTAACTAAATGGTCAAGAAATATGCCATAGCTTAGCACTTGGTAAGATAGCAATGAAAGTCTTGGAAAAGATATATATATGTAGGTCTTGGTGTATTCGGGTCTTGTCCCGTGTAAGATTGAGAATACCTTGGCAACGTTTCGACGAAATCTCATCCGTCATCTTCAGGCTGGTGTCTTCAGCTTCGTTCTCCTGGGAGAAGTGTGTGATCGTGGCTGTTTTTCCCTTTTAAACTCTAGAGTTGGCTGTGTTGTTACTTCTTGATTGGTTTGTGGAGTTGATGTATGCAGATTGGATGGCTTTTTCCTGAGACCCTGTGTGGCTGAGGTGCTGGCTGTGTGTCTCTCAGCCTTTTGTGTTGTAACGACCTGGGTAATGGGCTGTGTGATGACCTTCTGAGTTCTATTGTTGTGACGTCCTGGGTGTGGTGCTGTAATCTCCTGGGTGTTGTCTGTGCTGCAACCTCCTGATGTTTTGTGTTGTGATCTCCTGAGTTCTGTGATGTAGTATCCTGGGTGGAAGGCTGTGATGTGGCATTCTGGGCCTTGGTTTGGCTCCGAGTTTGAGGTCTGGCTATGTGTTTATAGCGTGTGTCAGTTTGCTTAGTTTGGGGGTTGGAGGGGGGTGTAGCAGCTGGTGTTGCAGCCATGGTCTGGTTTCTGGATGGATATATATATTTGTTTTCGTAGATTTTCACAGGTAAAGGTATGTAGGTCTTGGTGTATTCGGGACAAGACCCGAATACACCAAGACCCACATATATATATATATATATATATATATATATATATATATATATATATGTCTTGTGTATTCGGGTCTTGTCCTGTGTAAGATTGACAAGACCCGAATACACCAAGACCTACATACCTTTACCCATGAAAATCTACGAAAACAAATATATATACTTCTCCCAGGAGAACGAAGCTGAAGACACCAGCCTGAAGATGACGGATGAGATTTCGTCGAAACGTTGCCAAGGTATTCTCAATCTTACACGGGACAAGACCCGAATACACCAAGACCTACATATATATATATATATATATATATATATATAGAGAGAGAGAGAGAGAGAGAGAGAGAGAGAGAGTGTATGTATGTATGTATAAAGATCAACATCATGCTACCAGTGATCTTTCCTGTGACACTCTATGGAAGTGAAAGTTGGGCTTTGAAGAAGTAGCTCTAAAAGGAGTGTTGGAATTAGTATGGAAAATAATTCCATGGATAGATAAGAAAACTAAGAGAACAAATCAATCCAGAGTTCTCCTTAAGAACTAAATGTTCAGGTTTCAATTCACATATTTTGAACATATTACTGTATGTAAAGATTCAGCTCCCTCAAGATGTCAGTAAGGTAATGTTGGGAAAGATGGAAGGAAAAAGAAGAAGGGAATGGCTTCAGCAAGGTGAACAGACTCAATTACAGTGATGATGGATCTCCTCTTGAAAGACCTCAAGAGCCAGTCTCGGACTAGATCATCCTAGAGAAGGTCTGTATATATGTGGTCAACATGACTTGATGGCACATACAGTAATAAATTATTCACAATGGTCGGTATATACAATACTTCAAGCAAAAACTAAACAAACCATAGTATGTTTTTTTTTATATTATGTATGAACATAGCCACTGACAATTTAGCAGCCTCCTGTTAGGTTTCAATAAAATTTTCTTAAGGATAACAATATTTACTCTGAGGACAGATGATGGATTGTTGAGGTTTCATTAGGCAAAGGGGAATTTTGCTTGGGGGCTGGAACAGCTGGCAGAGTTTAATTATTCAATTGTACATTTGTCAAGGAAAGCAACACCTTAATGCAAATAACTTATTACCTTGTCTAGCAGAAAATAACCTGAGAAAAAAAATCCGATATGAGCAAGGCAATAAATTATAGCAGATGATCCTTTTCAAGAAATGGAAATCTCTCAGTTCAAGAATCTAATGGGATGCTAATGGGAAGACGAACCAGCAAGAGTTTATAAAGGACTGGAAAGGTTAATTATGGAAGCTAGTTCCTGTCTCATTATGACTCTGCTAGTCACACATCAATGACTCCAAAGCAGTTACTTGCTTTAAAAAGGAAGGAATGGATTCTCCTAATCTCAGGGAAGCTCTGTCTTAAAAAGTATGATTAGGGCTGCCAAGAGAAATAGAAAGATTTAACTAAACAGCTAAACAAAAACTTGAATAAGAAATAATTAGAGCTGTTAACTAGAAGCCTAGATGGAAGAAATAGCAGATAAAGTGGTAAAACAAAACAGTGAAACTGAGCATTATTTATTTATTTATTTATTGGACTTGTATGCCGCCCTCTCTCCGCGAGGACTCGGGGCAGCTCACAACTAAAAACAGAGTAGTACAAACAATAAATATTTTAAAAAATTAAATCAAACAAGCCCAATCTTTAAAACCCAATTAAAATAATTTAAAAACTCCCGGCGGTCAGTCCAGCCCGGCCTATTCAAACAACCAGGTCTTCAGATCGCGGAGGAAGGAGCAAAGATCAGGAGCCAAATGGAGCTCCAGAGGGAGCTGGTTCCACAAGGCAGGGGCCGCAACAGAACAGGCCCTTCCCTGGGGCGCCGCCAGCCGACATTGTCTAGCCGACGGCACCCCAAGGAGTCCCCGTCTGTGCGCATGCACAGGGCGATCAGTGTTTGATATTGGCAGGAGACGCTTCCGCAATTCATCATTCATCATTCTCTGATTTTCAGAAATAAGAGACACAAAAAGATTGGTCGTCAGTTATCTCTTTATTTGCAGCAGGAAACCCCAGTAAAATACTATCATAGGTATTTTTAATCCATAAACTGAATAATAAGATCACCACTAAACATAATATAACCTATTTCTGGCCATCAATTTATATCTCTGCAGAACAGAAGGAAAACATTTGTTAAATCATTTTTAGTAGAGGTAGCAGTCAGTGCTGGATTTTTTTCTTATCGTTTTAAATGGAACATTTTAATAGAATTCATATTATGTTTCATTACAAAATAAAATCTAAAAATAAAAGTTAGAAATATAGAGGGGGAGGGAAAAGTGCAAAGAGAATAATTTGTATAAAAAAAACAACACCACCAATCCCTTTGCTTTAAATTTCAAAAGATTACCGGCTATTTCTATAATTACAAAATCATTCTAATCATCATAATCTAAAATTAGGGCCTTGGTGGCTCAGGCTGTTAATTGCCTGCACTTAAGTTCCAGCTGCCTACAACTGCTGTAGGCTCGAATCCCACCAGGCTCAAGGTTGACTCAGCCTTCCATCCTCTCGGGGTAGGTAAATTGAGGACCCAAGATTGTTGGGGGCAATTAGCTGACTTTGTAAAAATGCCGCTTAGTAATAAGCAGGCATATACAATGGAATGAAGGCTATTGCTGAGCACACTGGGTTGTATCCCAAAATTGTAAGCCCTGAGTCTCGGAGAAGGGCATATAAATGTAATTTTTTAAAAAAAATTAAAAATAACATTTTTTCAGTTTTGGGCAATAACTCCAGAAGTAGATTCTAAATAGAAACAAAGCTGGTTAAGTTCTTTTCTTTAACTAAAACAGTAATTTTTTGCCATCTCCACTAACTCCATCATCTTTCAACCATCTTTCTATTGTGGGAATTAATGTGTCTTTCCATCTTTGTGTAAAAAAAAACATTATTTTAAGGAACATGCAGAATGCTTAATCTAACTTAATTATTTTTAAAAATCTTATTGCTTCAATGTGATTAGTTTGGTATTTTTGGTGACACTGATGGAGATGCACCAAATATTACTGTATAACAAATTAAAATGTGCATAGGTGCATGTCTGTACACAGATGCATACATGCACAATTATTTTCAACAATTGCAGGGCTTCTGACATCCCTCTTCTACAATTTTTAGGTTAAAGCTGATGTTTTGAAAAAGTCCCAAAGGTGCTTTTACAAGAGGCAGCTGGACTTTCTGGTTTTTCTTTAAAGACATTTAGCTTCTTCCGCTCTCCCCATCCTCCAGTCAGAGCTGACCTGGAAGACTGAGAATCTTCATAGACATAGAGCTGTGATTCTAAGAGACACTCCCATACACACTCACACACTTTCACAGGAATGGCCATGGACTGGATTTCTCACACCCTTTCAACACTGATAGGAAATGGCCATGGAGAAAGGAAATGAACCACAACAACACTGCTCTGCCCAGTCCCATAGCCAGTCCAAAAGGATACCATGGTCAATGGTATTGAAAGCCACAGAGAGGTCAAGGAGGGTGAGGATGGATGCAGTGCCCCCATCACATTCTTGCCAGAGTTTATTGACAAGTGTGACCACTGCTTGGGTTTCTATAGTTTTCTCTAATAGAGTTCTTTTTTAAAATCACACCTATTTAATTGGAAATGGTTTTGTACCACAAAGGTAATGATACCCATGTATCTATTCATGAGGAGAATATATAAGGGTGTTATTACAACTTAAGCTTCCTTGGTAAAGTTATGTTTCCACAGGGCTTGCAGAGTTCATCCAGTCCCCTTTGGTCACTGCAACTCATCCCTCCTTATATACCTTCATCAAAGTTACAGGAGGAGATATTCCAAGATGAGAGTGTTTTTCTTTTATTTTTTGCTCTATTGCTAATCCCCAAATCTTATCCCTTTAACTCAGGGAGGACAAGGGCTGGGAAACAAATCATATTCCATGCTCGAAACTAATCACAGGAGGGAAGATCCAAATAGAAACTGCCATGTACAGTGAGCCCAATCTTCCCTGATTTGGCAAGTAATTGCAGCAATAAATTTACATTGATTTCTGAGTGAAAGAAGATCCTATTGTACCCTACCTGAATTGGATTTTCAACTGATGGTCTTGATAAGGGCTGCCACAGAGAGGAAGGGGTCAAGCTATTTTCTAAAGTGCCTGTAGGCCAGACAAGGAATAATAGATAGAAACTGAACAAGGAGAGATTTAACCTGGAAATAAGGAGAAACTTTCTGACAGTGAGAACAATCAACCAATGGAACACCTTGCCCTCGGAAGTTGTGGGAGCGCCATCACTTGAGACTTTCAAGAAGAGATTGGACTGCCATCCGTCAGAAATGGTGCAGGGTCTCCCACTTGGGTGGAGGGTTGGACTAGATGACCTACAAGGTCCCTTCCAACTCTGATTATCTGTTATCTGTATAAGGGTTAAGAAGAAAGATGAAGTTCACAATGTTACCTAGACTTGACCCCATGATCATTTTTTGTGGTAAAACCTCTGAGAGCAACTCACAATCAAGAAAGCCAGATTCTCAAATATTCAGGGAAGACAAATGCAATTACAAGAGTTAGGTTGCAAAGATTTGGAAACTGGCAGTGGAGGGATTCAAAATTTTTTACTACAGGTTCTGTGAGCATGGCTTGGTGGGCATGGTAGGGGGAAGGATACTGTAAAGTATCCATTCCCACCCCACTCCAGGGGAAGGTTACTGCAAAATCTCTATTCTCTCCCCACCCCACTAACCTGCTTTCCAGCTCTGTTCTCCTGTGCAGGGCAACAAAAGAAGACCCAGCCAATCAGCTGGGACTCAGGAGGCAGAGAATAGATGGGGGCGGAGCCAGTCAGAGGTGGTATTTGCCAGTTCCCTGAACTAATCAAAATTTCCGCTACTGGTTCTCCAGAACCGATCAGAACCTACTGAATACCACCTCTGGAAACTGGGTATATGGTATATGTACCTCGAATGTCATTTATCTGTTATTAATTGAATTTTTCTTTTTTTTCAAATAAATTTTTAATGAATTTTACAGTTAAAAACAACATAGGTGTAAAACAACACAACACAAATGCAATTTTTACAATGTTGTTACATCTACTTTCCTTATTTTGTTAACTATCTACTTATATATGTATGTATATATTTATTTATACTATTTTTCTTTTGTTCTTACTATCCTATCATCCAACCAATCATACCATTTTTTCCACTGTTTTTCCTTCTCTTCTCTTTCTTGTAGTTCGAACATGAGTTTCACCATTTCTGCACAATCCATAATTTTCTTTAAGATCATATTGTCTGTAGGGAATACTATTTAGTTTCCAACTTTGAGCATAGATTATTCTTGCTGCTGTTAGGATGTGTACAATGAGGTATTTGATTTCTTTTTTGAATGCTCCTCTAATTATCCCAAGCAAAAACATTTCAGGCTTACATTCTGTTTGGGATCCAATGATTTCTTGCAGCCATATTCTAATTTTGTTCCAATATTCTATTGCTTTGGGGCAGGACCACCACATGTGGAAGAAGGTACCTTGTTTATTTTTATGCTTCCAGCATTTGGGATTCAAGTCTCATTTACCTGTTATTAATTGTATTTTTCTTGTTTTCATCAATTAACCAGCAAGCCAACCAACCAACCACCCAGCAAATATGTTGAAGAACCTCGTTTTCTTGATCATCATTCTAATGTGGTCTTGGTTTGATGGGGAAGATACCTATTGCTTATTAGTATATTGCATACACTACAAATTAGTTTATTTCTTCTTCTAGTAGAATAGGGGTCCCCATCCACCCCCAGTCCATGGCCACTATCAGTCAGCAGCCTGTTGGGAACCAGGCTATGCAAGCAGTAGGCAAGCGCTCAAAGTTCCATTTGTGCATTCACAGGATTAGGTTGTGCACAGTGGGATTCAAATTTTTTTACTACTGGTTCTGTGGGCGTGGCTTGGTGGGCATGGCAGGGGAAGGATACTGTAAAATCTTCAGTCAGAGGTGGTATTTGCTCAAAATTTCTACTACTGGTTCTCCAGAACTGGTCAGAACCTGCTGAATACCACCTCTGCTGTGCACGTGAAATCATCCCCTCGTCCCCTCTGCTGCCAGTTGGCGGAACTGGAAAGGTTGGGGACCACTGTTGTAAAATATTGGGAAATATCTATTTTCATTCCCCAATTCCGAGAGTTTTTTTAAAAATTGCATTTGTTATCCGCATGTTCAGCATAAACAATACTGGTAAAATGAACAAATTAATGCTTAATTTCTTAGAGGGGGAAATATAACATTGTGTTTTGATCATTCTTGTGAATTTTACTAGTATATTTGTATTTCACACCACATATGGATTCCATTATTTTTTTAAGAAAAACAAAACAAAAATAAATGATAAGAAATGGGTGAGGGATTCCCTCATTGTGCTGTACCATCATGCAGCTTGTTTGATTGTTAGCTTGGTGTGTAACTTATAAACCATGATTTATATCTGTACGTTATGTTACCAAGAGATGTGCCGTATCTTTCCAATTCACATTTCAAATACAAAACACCCCACTTGCCTTGTCTCATCGTATTAGGAGTGGTCCACTACTGTTGTGAAAACACAATGTATTTAGTAGGTACATGAAAAAGTGCCATATAGAGTCTGCTGGATACAGAGTGGCAGTGCAAAACTCATGTCTCATAACTGCAGCAATAGGCACAATTTTTGACAGTCAAATTCATGATTCAGTTGCATATGCTATTTGCACATGTCTCCGTGCAAATTTCAATAGGTTTCAACTGTGCAAATTTTAATGTTTAAAATGTATGATCCCTTTAATACATTTAGGAGTTTCTAAAATAATAATAATAAAGAAATCATCATGTAATCCCTTGGTGCAAGTAGGCAGGGGTGGGATTCTACCAGTTCGCACCTATTCATTAGAACCGGTTGTTAACATTCTAAGCAGTTCAGAGAACCGGTTGTTAGAAGAAATTACTGGCCTAATCCTGTAAGGAAGGCAGGAAGGAAACATTCTGGTGTTGCTTACAGAAACTGCCTCTCCATTAACCCTTATTACATTCTTGGCAGGACTAGACTTCCTGTCTCAGGAACTTCTCTGGAGTATTTTTCCCTCCTTTGCTGGTACTTTGCTTGTGTGGAGTGACCATTCCAAGTTACAATGGCACTGAAAAAAGTGACTTATGACCATTTTTCACATTTACAACTGTTGCAGCATCCCCAGTCATGAGAGGCTAGGCAAGATGCATGCCTTAATGTGAGTGATGTTGAGTTGACCACGGCCAGCCAGTCACATGACCACCAAGCCATGTCCACCCAGTCACATGACCAAGTCACGCCCACCACCTAAGGCATGCCCACAGAACCGGTTGTTAAAAAATTTGAATCCCACCTCTGCAAGTAGGGATCTTTCCATCATTTTCAGACTACCTTCCATTCTCTAGTAAAGTTCCGTACTTAAAATCTTACTAAAGAATGCAATCTTGTCAATTTCATTTTGTTTTTGTTTACTTTAGATCAGTTTCAAAATTCTGTTAGTAGTCCCTGCTCATATATATAAAACAGTCATCTTCCTTCTAGATTCTATTCTATTCTATTCTATTCTATTCTATTCTATTCTATTCTATTCTATTCTATTCTATGTATCCCAGAGAAGTACAAAAGATCCAGCAGAAAAGCAACAGAAAAGCAGAAAAAAAAGTCTCCGGGGGGGGGGAACATCAATAGCAGAACATTTTGGAACATGTGTCAATTCCGTTAGCGGTATAGCCATAACATCTCTGTAGATACTGCTTGAGAACCAGGAAGACCAAAACTGAAAGCACCAATATGTTTATATATTTATTAGGCAACTTGTAGTCACCATTCGTTAATCTAATATACTTCTCAAGATTATTGTAAGGATCAAAAAGCTGGGAAGACAACCACATAAGCTGCTTTGAATACCTGGATGAAAAGAAGAACATAAAAGCAATTAAATAGAGAAGCTCAGCAGGCTTGGATGAATGGAAATGTTCAAATTGTACTCAATCTTTTCTGATGTGGAGGAAAAAAGCCAATATTATCCATTTACTATTACATAACTGTGAATAAACACATAAAAAACAGACATATCTTGCTGCTACATTTCTGAGTATTTCCTTTAAATCCATAATGTGTTTTAAGTGGCCTTCATAACAATGGATGGTCCTATGCCAGTTCTCAACAGGCAGCCAATTGAACAAGCAATACTGGTTTTCACACAGTGTCCCCTGCTGTTTTGTTGTTTTTGTCTTTGGCCAAAGTACAATGTCCATCCCCCTCTCCACCACTTAGAAGGGAAAAATGCGTTTTTTTCAATATAGTACAACCTTTCCTGATTCAAGCTTATCAGTGACATTAAAAGCCCATCTAAGCTTGCTCTGTTGCAATAAAAATTGGAGAATGGAACAAAGGGTTATACAGTGTGCTTTAATCAGGTACCTCACAGGTAATTGGAATACTTTGGCTGAGGGCTACTGAATGGGCACATTATGTACCTCAAGATATTTTCAAGAACACAAACATTCAAGGTGCACACTTCTTTCCAAGATATCTGCAATATTACATTTTACATTCATGGATGTTGGGTTGTTGTTGTTGGGTAGGTAGGGTGTGTGTGAGAAGAATGCTATTTACATTTCTAAGAATTCCGTTACCTTAGTTTCACCTTTAAAGAAGACCAGAGGAAGGAAAAGGCTTGTATGTCAGCTTATGGGAGCACGTATAATGCATGCTGCAAAAGTGTTGCATTTAGAATAGTCTGACATATTTTTGCAGTTTGTTTAACCACTTGGCTCTTTTCCCCCCAAGACTGTAGTGCCAAATTTATGAAAAAGAACAGAGGACCCAAGGGAGGTAGGAAAGACAATACCTATAAAATTCAGCTTTATCTTCAATGACGCTGAACACGAGAAGCCAGGGCGCCGGCAGGAATGGAGGGACTGAGTAGGAGAAATTCCCTCTGCTGGGAATATTTACTTGTCTATTGGGAGGCAACAAAGGGAAAAGAAGAGAGAGAAACAGGGCTACTACATTATCATTCCTGAGTAGCTATTCCAGTCAGATGCCTCCCTTTTATCAATTATCACAGGCAACAATGGTCATCTGCCTGAAAATTTGTGGCTGCATTCCCAAAACATATCAAGGGCACCAAGTTGGAGAAAGCTGGTGTATAGCCTGAGTTGTTTCTACAATGTGAGGACCAGTGTTTCTCAGTTTTCCCATTGGTTTCTTTAACTGATTAGTCTAAAACCCATGATCTTTGTGGGTGGACTTTCCTGAAACAGCTTCCTGTTGCCATCTAACACAGGATATCACTCTTGAATTATCTACCAAATTTCTTGGAGAACAGCCAAGAACAAAAGACTCAGACTATACCTTAGTTTAGAAATCCTTTTCAAAAATTTACTTTTAAACATGTGCACTTTGAGGAATATTTCAGGAGGGTGCTGGTGGACACAACAAAAATTACTTTGTTTACATAAGGTTTAGCAAAAGCAGTTTTAGAATAATTTCACAAGAT
Organism: Naja naja; assembly: GCA_009733165.1. Classification (NCBI taxonomy): domain Eukaryota; kingdom Metazoa; phylum Chordata; class Lepidosauria; order Squamata; family Elapidae; genus Naja; species Naja naja. The sequence goes on along the minus strand of CM019148.1, from coordinate 336,861,024 downwards.
AGATAAGGAAATCGTGTTTGTATTTTTCCATAGAAAAATCAGGCAGGAAAAAGGAACTGTTGGGACACATTTTTCCCTTCATAGCCAAGTCATTTTTATTTTTAGCATTCACCTCAGTTATCAGCACCACCCCAATCCAAGCCTGCATAATCTATGATTCACAAGGCTGAATGCAGGCAGCCATTGTATGTGTGAAGATCTGATTTCTTCATTCCCAGACAAGCAGCTGAAGCAAAATAGTTACTTAGATTTCCATGAGCTGACTAGCATTCGAAACACTGCATCAGAAATTATGTATGCATGATCTTAGAAAGTGACCTGAAAATGTGACACAATTCTGAATTATACAAACACCTTGTTCTTGAGGCTAGATGGCCTGCACATTGTTCTAGTCATAGTTGCGCTATCTGTAATTTGTTGACTAAAGTACAATTGGTTATATAATCCCAACTGAAATAACTGGCATGTAACATCAGAAGTATGCTATTTGGGGCTGATTATGAGTTTGCCTGAGTTTGTTATGAATCCAGTTATTGTCATATATGAACATATGTAAATATTGCTTAATATGGGAAACATCTAATTAAAGCTTAATTCAACAGACCAAGATAACCTTAATACATGTAAAGTGTAGCATCTAGAAGAAAGAGATTGAAGATAATACGTACATACATTTCACTGACAGGAATTCAGAAGTTTGAAATTTCATTTTAAAAAGCTACAAGAACAGCTAGTGATACCAAACTACAGTGGTACAAATATTCTGCAATATTGGGACTGTCAGTGAGTCAACAGCAGGTCAGAAGAGGAGTTGCTCTTTAAAAATTATGTTTTAAATTGAGTTGATTTAAATCAAGCCTTTTTACTAGTGATTTGAATCATGATTCAAATCGACTTGATTTAAATCAAATCCACCCTGGAGCCTATCATAGCAGCCCTTCAGAAAACAACAGAATTTATCTCAAGATATCCACAAGTTGGACCCAACTAAATGGCTCTATCATCCCCACTTGGCTAATCTTGAAATCTTAAAGAGTAAGACCTGGTTAATATTTAGATGGAAGACCATGAGGAAATCTCATCAGAGTAGTCTAGTTGACGATATCATAAAAACATTCTGGAAGAGGGAATTGGAAGTAAAAGAATAAGTCCAGCTTTGTAACAGCTATGTGACCAAGGAGGACCAGAAGATAGGCTCAAGATCCAGAGAGACCTCAACAGTCTTGAACACTGGACCCTATCTAACAAAAAGAAATTCAGTGAGAGAAAAGTAAGGTTTTGCATTTAGGCAAGAAAAAAAAAACAAATGTACAGGTACAGATCAGGTAAAACTTGGCTCAATAGCAATAATTGCAAGAGGGATCTTGGAGAGCCTAGTGTACAACCATTAGTTTGTACTCTGCTGCAGCCTCAAAAAAAGCCAATGCAATCCTACACTGCATTAACAGAGTGATAGAATTAAGACCACATGAAGCGTTTGTTCTGTACTGCTTTGATAAGACAACACTTTGAATATTGCATCCAGCTTTAGTCACCACAATATAAAAAAAGATATAGAGACTCTGGAAAGAGTGCAGAGAAGAGCACCAAGGGTGAACCATGATAGCACACGGATCAGAATGCAACACTGCGGGCTAACTCACTGCTCATTTCAGGAGTTCGTTTCTGAGCAGCTCAAGGATGACTCAGCCTTCCATCCTTAGGTAAAATGAAAACACAGGTTGTTGTGGGCAATATGCTAATATTGTAAACGGCTTAGAGAAGGCTGTAAAGCACTATGATGTGGTATATAAATCTAAGAGCTATTGCTGTTGATTCGGGAGCTAGAGGTTAAGATATATGAAGAATGGTTGCGGGAATTGGGTATGTCTAGTCTAGTGGAAAAAACGGACTAGGGGTGACATGATAGCAGTGTTCTAATATTGGGGGGGGGGGCTCAACCTATTTTCCATAACACCGGAAGGCAGGACAAGAAACAATGGATGGAAACTAATCAAGAAGAGAAGCAACCTGGAATTAAGGAAAAATTTCCTGACAGTGAGAACAATTAACTGGTGGAATGGCTTGCTTTTTAAAGAGATTGGACAGCCTGTCTGAAATGGTATAGGTCAGGATCTCCTGCTTGAGAAGGGGGTTGGACTAGAAAACCTCCAAAATCCCTTCTAACTCTTATTCTGTTTCCCAAAATGTATCTTGGAAATCTTCCCCAGTTTAATCAGAGCTATGAGAGCTAGATGACCTACAAGGTCCCTTCCAACTCTGTTAATCTGAATCTGGGCTGCAAAAATCAGAATTAGACAACAACTAAAACCAGAAACCGAATATTTTAATAATGCCATTCATATATTTTTACAAATAGTTTCTGTATATGCGGATTTGATAAGTTTGTTAAAATCTCAGTCACTCATTCAGCTGCTGAATCACAGAAAGCTACAGGGGTGGGGTATGGAAATAGAGAAGCCCAGTGTTATTATCCGCTATATAAAAGATCAGGTCTGTATTCGCACAACGCACCGACCCTCGAATATGTAAACGAATACGTGCTAAATTTACCCAAATCGCTTGGATTTAACCCCGTCCTTATAAACGGGATGCCCTTATCAGGAACGAGTAGGAAGTTATAAGAAATCTAAAGCATTTGGGGCGTGGGAGCCACGAATATGCTGACGGGAATTCCGGTGCCTTGCTTGTTTCAATCCACTTGGCAAAAGGAAGGGCTTGGATACGTGACGACAAAAGCGGCCGGTTTGTTTTCCTCCCGAGGGCTTCCAGGTTGCGCAACTCGCGAATCTGCCGAAAAAGGTTTCTTCCAGTTGCGGCTCTTTTCCCTCCTCCTCCCCCTCCTCCCCGAGTTTCCTGTTGCCCGGATGCTCACAGCCAGCGGGAGCGTTTCCTTAGGAACTACGGCAAGAAGCGAGGACCAAGTGCTTCCGGCTTCTTCTCGGGCCACTTTTCCAGGGCCCTCGCCCAGTGCCTTCCATCCTGTTCCCAAACGCAAGAGAGGGTGGGGTGTGGGCGGGGAGGCGGGGACGGATGAGAAGCGGGGCTGAGTTGAGGAGAGGCGGCCTTGTTTTAGAGGGAGGGGGCTGAGGGCAGCTTTGACCACCGGCATGACTTTGCTGCACCGCCTTCTCAACGGCGACCGTCGCAACTGAAAGCCGGGACTTCCTCATCTTCCTCCTCCTCCTCCTCTTCAGCCGTTGCCAGGCGAAGTGAGAGGGCGGGTCCGAAGGGGAGGGACCAACCGATGGACCAGCCGGGCCTGGAACGGAGCTGCTGGAAGAGCTGCTCTTCGGAAAGGCCTCTCAAAATGTGGGCGTAGCGTGGAGGCGAAGCAGCCCCCTAGTCTTGCCGGGCCCAGGGCCCGTCGGAAGGCGTTGAGAGGGAGCGCCTGGATAGGCGGATGCCTTGGCCGCCGCCGCCGCCGCCGCCGCTGCCCGGAGCCTGAGGCGGCGGCTCTTTCCTCCTCCTCCTCGCCTTCCCTCTCCGCCTCGCTCGGCCTCTCCCTCCTGCCTTGACCGACCAGTCGCTCAGCTCGCTGTCCTCATCCGCCGCTGCCACCATGTCGGCCAAGGTGCGGCTGAAGAAGCTGGAGCAGCTGCTCTTGGATGGGCCCCGGCGCAACGAAAACGTCCTGAGCGTCGAGGGACTGCTGGATCTCCTGGTCGGGCTCTACACGGAGTGCAGCCGGGACTCGCCGCTTCGCAGGGACAGGCTCGTCTCCGACTTCCTCGAGTGGGGTGAGGAAGAGGAGGAGGAGGCGTGGGGGAGGGTAAGGGAACCGGGTTGGGAATCTTGGTGGATCGCTGGATTGGTTTGGTTTAGGCGAATTGGGGTGAGGAGCTTCCTCTCTGGTCGCACCCGGTTGAACTCCAGGCGACTTGTTTCCGAGTAGGCAATGGATACGATTAAAAAGCCTGTTTTTGTAGTGCGAGGGAAAGCGGGAGCGCCCACTCGGTGAAGCAGGAGTTTGAGATGATCAGGTTGGGGAGATCGTGGAAACCTGAGACGGAGATGTATTATAAGGATGGATCTGGCTGATAAGTGCTTCGGGGAGGTGAGAAGGAAGAATTGCTGGGTTAATTAACAGGAGGATGGGAAAAGGAGCGCATCCCCTGTCAAATTGGCTGAAGTAGCCGGAGAAGTGAGGATTATTACCTGATAATCCGGAATAGGTTCATTTTTAGGAGAGTGGGATGGTAGACTTTGGAACAGAAACTTAAACAATAAAGTGTGGTGGTTCAGTGGCAACAGTGAACAAAGAGAACCATTTCTATCCTAAAAGCTTTTACAGAGCTAAACATGGACATTTATGGTGAGAAATGTCTCTTATGAGACTTTGGGAGTGGTAAGAGTGAGGATGAAGGAAAGTGTCTTCACTCAGTGATATGACTGATGTATATTGAGTGCATTCAAATTACAAAGAAGGGAGAAGAGCCAAAGTATTATCCAAGCTAGGAGAGCTTCCTCCCCCCTTTTTTGATAATCATTCATAATGCTCTACGGTTGCAGAGATAGGAGTTGCATGAATGCAGTGGTAGCTGGATGAATAGGAAGATGCTAAGGCCAAAGGATATGGTATACATTCACTTTGAATTATGGATTTTGCTAGTCTAACTTATAAGAAAAGGGACAAGTTAGAATAGTACTGCATTGGTTAAAGGTGAATTAAGGAGAACAGGATGTGAATGAAAGATACGCTGTTTCTGCAAAATCAGAGCAGACACTATTTTAGGGCAGGAATTGTCAGCATATGGAATAGCTCCAGACACTACTGATCACAAAAGAGAAAACAGAGAACTAAATCTACAAGTACTATACATTAGAAAAGAAATTGTAGACTTTGTGAAAGATTTTGCACATTGTTGTCAGTTTAAGAAAACTAATCAACACATCTCAGGCAGCTCTTACAGAAATACTGTATTTATCTGAAATAAGTGAAGAAAAGTTAGAAGACACTTTTACATTCAAAGCTGTAGGAAGGAAGTGTTCATATCCTGAAGGTGACAGTTCAGACTGTCATCCTGACTAATATGGGGGGAGGGGATGGATTAGATTCCATTAATAGCACAGCCAGATGGACTGTTAGGAGAGATGTGGGATGAATTCAAAGCTAGAAGTAGTTTAAATGAAAAATTTGGAGTCTATTGCTTTTAGTAACTGAGGAATACAATGTACCTTCTTGGTGTGCTGTAATATTGGAGGTTCCAAGAAATCAAGTGCAACAGGGTAATGAGGTGGAAGGGAAGGAAGACAAATGCTTGTACCTCTCCATTCCTTTCTGAACTTTTTTTTAAAAAAACACCCATTACAAGCATATAAATCAAGAAAGGAAAAGAAAGCTCTGAGTTCCCAGTGTAACTACTGGAATCTAGAGAAATTCCACCAACCCAGTTTTAGTGTCTAATCCTGTCTAATTTTATTTTAACTTAGAAAATGGATGAGAAGTTAGCACACTGCAAAGCAAAGCACCAGGCTCAACCAGAACTTGATTTTCCAACAAAACTTTTGAGTGATGGGTTCTTAGTTTGCTCCCTGAATTTGGTTGTTTTCTGGTAGACATTTCATTACCCAAACTAGATAACATCAGTGTTAGTAAGGAGTGGAGTTTGCTCTCAATTTATGTTTTAGTGCCTTGTCCTGTCAGTGTTGGTGGGAGTAGTCTTGATGAGATTTTGGTTGGCTGTTAGCTTGTTTGGCAGTTCCTAGATTGGGGTATTGTTTACTTCTTGATTGTTGCTCTGATGTTAATCTTAGTGTTAATCTGTTCTCATCTGGGTATTGATTGCTGTTGGGGAGGTGTTTTTGTTCCCTTTTTGTTTGTTGATTGTCCCTTTTGCATGGTATATAGATGTGGTATATAGATGTTGTTTATGTCTAGGTGTCTGTTGATGGCCAGTTTGTCAAAGTGCCAGGCTTCCAGGAATTTTCTAGTGTTTTTGAACTTGGCATGGTCTAGAATGGTCACCATTTCCCAGTTGAAACTATGGTTAAGTCTGTCCATATGTTGTGAAATTAAGGAGCTTTCATCATATCTTTTGACTGTTAATTGGTGTTCATGGATGTGCTCTGCCAGTCTTCTGTATGTTTGTCCTACATAGTAGCTGTTGCAGTCTTTACACTGTAATGTTGTAGATGACTCCTGTTTTTTTCTTCTGGGTCTGCTGGATCTTTTGGTTTACTCATGTTTTGGAGGGCTTTAGTTGGTTTGGATGCTGCACTGATTCTATGTGGTCATAATAGTCTGTTGGTGGTTTCTCAGATGTTTTTGATGTATGACAGTGTTATCTTTTTTACAGCTAGTGTTGATCGTACTATATTGGGTTGAGTGGTCAAGCAGTTTTTGATAAAATTGTGTGGATATCCATTTTGTTAAAAAAAATGCTTGGATGTTCTGTTTTCTTTTTCCACTGTTCAGGATTGTTGCAGTCTAAATAGAATTCTTACACAGCTTCTCTCATGAGAAGTTAGGTTACTCCTAACCTCAAATGTTAGGTAAAAGCTTTGAGTTCCACATAAACTTCCAAGGTATTCTTAGAAGAGGGGTGGGGGTGGGGGAAGAGAGAGGTTAAATTAAAAAGTGTACCTAGAAAGAGGCATGATTTTGGAATATATCAGCTTAGCATTTAGTTCCCAATTGCTTTTTTAATTGGTGGATTACTGATTAATGGAGTACTTCTGACTTTGTCTTTGTTTTGTAAATTCCATCCACATGTTTTTCATCACTGACCAGCATAGGGTATAAGACATGGGTTTACAAAGCATAGCTGCAGATTAACAGCTATAATTTAAGAATAGGCTATGCTTATTAAGCTGTGTATAGAAAGTAAAATAATGACATGGAATGTGAAACTATGTATTTTGGGACTCAACACTACAAGACATTTACTGTATTACAGTATTAAAGTTAATTATTAATTTAACTTTAATTAAACTTGCTATATAAACCTGCTTCCCTTTCAGTTAGTCGTTAATAAGGGTTACCCATTTTATTACAAGAGTTTTTTAAAAAAAGAATTATCCAGGAAGAGATACATACGAATATAAGTGAGAGGAATCTTTTACTTGCTCTTAATGATACTTAGTACAATACTAAAATGTGAGAACATCTGGTTCTCAATTTCTGAATGGACCAGTGCTTTTTGTTTTACATTAACCCACTAAGAGGATTCACTTCCTGCAGTCATCTATTGACATCAATAAGCCCTTTAACTGAATAATTGAACACTACCTGTCATCTACTTTGAAAGCTCATAGAATTGATTAGTGTTGTGTCAGATATAAAGTATACTGTAATCATGGTGATTTTTTTTTCATATTTACAGTATATAAGCAGTTGATGTATATAATTGCTATGTTTCATTTTGGAGACTTAATTTGTACTGGATGACAAAAACATTCATTTCTAGTAACAAATACTTTCTAATTTTGATTTTATTTTTACATGCTCAATGCTGATACTGGACTAGTTCAGTTTCATTATTGACAGACATATGCAACTATGTTGCTATCATGGCAATTTAGCCACCCCCATCACCGCCATTATTTCTTTTCTTTAAAAAACACACATACTATTTAATTTGAGTTGTATTGTAGAAGAATTAGGAAATAGTTGAACATTAATTCACATGTTGATGCCAATATTTGTTGCAGGAACTTTTGCCAAGGTACATGCAGTGGGAAAGTTTGAGTGCTCAGTAAAGAGTACATGCCTTGGATTTAGAAGATTCCAAACATTCTAAGGAAAATGATTTAATAGGCTAATTCAATATAAATCAGTTTCCTGTACTATGGGATGACTGAAGTATAAAATAAATAATAGCCAATTTTAGTTTAGAGGAACAGAATTTGAAATAAAATCGCTTTCGTAGTGAATGGTGGGTAACTGGGTATAGATATCACATTTGAAAGGAAAGATGAAAATATCAGTACACTCAAGTTTAGAAAACTAACTATTCTCATGACTAATGACCTGGTCATTAGTATGAATTCCTTTGCTAAGAATTAAGACATTATAATACACAATTGTACAGAAATACAATATTTAGTATCTGAAGTGGACAAGGGTGCTTTGGATACTAATACTTCCGTGTTGGAAACACCAAAGTGCTTCCGTGGTGAAAAAATATGTTGGTGAGATCACTGTTCCCTGGGGGACACCCATTTGGGTGCTCCTTTTGTGAAGTTGCCCACCAAAGTGGTATCCATTTATCTACTTGCGGTCACCTGCCTGCTTTTGAACTGCTGGGTCGCGGGGGAGCTGGAGCATGTGATGGGAGCTCACCCCACTCTGCAGTGGCAACCAGTCTGGAATGCAAGGCTGCCAATTCATCAGGCTTCTAACCTCATGAGCCATTGCATTCCTTGATGCTTTAGATGCAATGTAGATACTGTTCCTGTACTTATTAGCTGCTCCGTAGAAGAACTGTATCTTTTCCTATACAGGCTCCAGAACATACACACTTAATTAAGGAGACTTAAATCAGCAGTCAGACCTATTTTATTTCTTCAATAGCTTGTTCTGGCCATCTGATTTTGAAACTATTTTGAAGTTAAAATATGAGTTTCTTTAATAACGCAATCATAATAGACTTTTTTCATATTGTATCTACAGACGCTTTAGGTAACAAAAACTTAAATATATACTATTTCCTGACCACAAGACTGTGAGATAGATTTATTATTACAGCATGGCAGTTATAGGTGAATGTTATTGCAACATACAAAAATGGAGTTTTGAAATTACTTGTGTCAAATGCACCTGAAGACAGAAATAAAGGCAGTGGTAAGTATATTCCATAGCAGCTTCTGCCTTGTGGAACACTTTTGAGATCCAGCAGGCTCCCCATCCTTTTAGCCTTCCAAAAATTGGTGATGCTTTTTCCTTGCTTTTTCCCCAGGCTCTGGGACAATAAGATTGGAACTTGGGCAATGGGTATAGTTATGGATTGGGTCCCTGGTTTTGCTTGATATTTTTTGTTTCTTTCCTTTTTGAATTGGTTTTATTGTTTGTGCTTTTATCACTGTTGTTAACTACCCAGAGTTGCACCCTACAACAGTGATAGTGAACCTTTTTGTTGTGATGTGCTGAAAGTGTGCATGAGTGTGATAGCCTGCGTGCCGGCACCCACAATGCAATGTGTCCTTCCCCCCTGCGCATGCACAGGCAGCACCTCCACCCCATCCCCTTACCTGCACTGTGCATGCGTGCACCTCCCAGCTGATTTCTGGCCTCTTTGAGGCCGTTTTCGCCCTCCCGGAGGCTTGAGGGAAGCCTCTGCACCTTGGGAGGCTGAAAAATGGGCCTTCCAGAAATACTGGGAAGTGCCCAGTTTCAGCCTCTGGAGCCCAGGGGAGGCTGAAAGCTGAAAACGGGCCCATTTTGGCACTTCTGGTATTCTGGAAGGCCCGTTTTTCGGCCTCCCGAGGCGGCAGAGGTTTCCCTCGAGCCTCCTGGAGGGCAAAAATGGCCTCAAATGGGCCGAAAATCAGTTGGGAGGCTGGGGCTCATGTGCCCACACAAATGCCGTATGTTTGCCATCACAGCCCTACAAGATGGACAGCTATATAAATTGTTTAAATAAATAAAAAATAGTCCAGAAATGTGAAAAATAAATAAAATAAAATAAAATAAAATAGACACGAAGGAAAAGAAGTCTTACAGATGCAAATCCTGGAATCCAGCATTCTCAACCAGTCCAGATATGTAGTGATGAGGATCAGCCTAACTAGGAGGAAGGAGTCTAACATAGATGAGAGCAGAAACAGTATAGACAAGTATAGATTACAAAGCTTGATCAAAGCAAGGACGTTATTTTTTGGAAGCATATCAACAATTGGGATTATAGGAAAAGACACAGATCCAGAGTCCTGCACAAAAGAAAGTGTCTCAGAATAGCACAATAATCAAAATCTCTAGCCAATGTTTGTTTAATGTAGTGCTATAAGCTTTGGAAAAAGGACCATTCATTTATCCTGACACTTAAACAGCATCCTTTCATAACTATGGTGGAAATCATAGGCATTTTGTAAGATTCATTTAGCAGATCTCTCTTTTTGAAAGTTGATCATTCCCTCCCCATCTACTAAGACAAAGTTGAGAGGATTTAATCCATTTTCTATTAACCTTTTGAATTTCCAGAACTAGTTTTAAATTAGGTAAAAGTAAAGGTTCCCCTCGCACATACGTACTAGTCGTTTCCAGCTTTTGGGGGGGGGGTGCTCATCGCCGTTACACAGCTGAAGAGCCAGCGCTGTCCGAAGACGTCTCTGTGGTCATGTGAATGGCATGACTAAATGCCAAAGGAGCACAGAACGCTGTTACCTATTCGTAGTCCCTATTTTTCTATTTGCATTTTTACATGCTTTCCAACTGCTAGGTTGGCAGAAGCTGGGACAAGTAACGGGAGCTCACTCCGTTACGCAGTGCTAGGGATTCGAATCACCGAACTGCCGACCTTTCTGAGCGACAAGCTCAACATCTTAGCCACTGAGCCACTGATTATGCACCAACAAGTTGATGTTGACTCTTCTTATATCTTTGTTATTTGGGAAAGCAATGTGTAAGACTTTACTTATGTAGCTTGAACAATTTGTTAATATTCCACAGAGACTATTTTATTATAGTAATAAGTATTTAATATATATTTAAGTGAACATAGTGAACAATAATATGACAGACACATACAGGAGAAATTATGTAGATGTTAACACCTGATATTTGAAAGCTACCGTGTACCACAGGAAAGCCTTAGTTATTGAGATAAAACAGAAAAGGCCCAACTTTTAGGGACTTTTCTAGAAAAGCACAAATCTTGGAGCATCCATTGAATGAAGGAAGAATTTTAGGGAGGTCTTATAGAGAGTTAAGAGTGTAAATCCTTTTTTTTTTTGTAAAAAAGGATTTACAAAATTAATTATATCTTTAACTTAACAATAGCTATCTTCTTGCAAGTAAAATATTATATTATTATTGGTGTTTATTGTTAAATATAATCTGATTGTGCAGATGATCAATAATATTAAAGTCTGCTAATGTATACAAGCTAATATGATACTAGAGTAGAAATTATGCAGAAGCATTGGTACACTTGAATGTCATAATTTCCCATGTGGTAAAGCATGTTATTTAGGGCTGTTAAACATATTTTTAACAATGCATTTAAACTGGAGTAAACCTCAGACTCCATTAATAAAGCATTATATAGCAAAGAGCCATTCAATAAGATGTAAAATTGTAGAATCCTAAGTAGGTTTAAATGTGAAAGTGGCAAGTTAAAAAAAAGCTGTTAAGGGAGAATTGTTTTAGATATACATTTTAAGAACATGCCCTCCTGTTGTGCTTAGTGGGGAATTTGAAGGTTAAATATGCTGTGGCATGTTGTCTATTTCATCTTTATCTTTTTTCTATCTTGGGATGCAGTTGATGTAACTAGTTTTAGTACTGCATTTTTAAATGGGGTGGTAATACTGTGTACATCTATAACAATAATGGTATGACTAACTAGTATTCCTTAATCCAAGAAAGGTGTGTTGAACATAGAAGTTTGTTTTGCCTGAAGATTATGTAATTGCAGGATGAAGAACAATGCTTGTTTTCTATTTGCAGTTTTCAGTGTGCAAATAGGTTTTCATGTTTTACTGAATTAAATTTACCTTAGTAAAACTACTGAATAAGTAATTGCATCTGATTTGGTTGAAATATTTTAACAATTTATACTTCACAATCTTTTCTTCAAATCTATTTACATTGGATCATACTTGATTTTCTGTCCGTATAAATGGATTTAAAGGACTACTTTTGAGAAGAGCATGAAAGGCACATCAACAAGCCCTAACAGAATTATGATTACATTTGTACAATATATTTCTTCAGGTCTTAATAGGGATTTTAACTTTCCCTTCTTTAGACAACTGAATAAAGATACGCTGCATTTAGATCAGAATTGGAGGTAGCATTGATACCCTCACTAGGCCTGTTTTAAGATGTTGTCTGACACTGGTGTTCACGTGGCTCTGAAGCACTCTTGCTTGCTTTTGATCCAGGTGATGCACACTTCTACAATTGTGTAATGCAACGATTTTTAGTCATGCTAATAAGAGTTTTATAAATGAATGTAAAGTATTGTGCGATATCTTACTTTCATTTGATACTGTTTAATCTACCAGAAATCAACTTTTTTGTTGCTTTATTATCACATGTAATTAGATTTTTCTAATAACCACTGAAATCAAAACAAGTGGGACCCTGCCAAATCTCTCAGAAAAAAGTATTCCAATGTTCTGTTACTATCAAGAAGATCCGATCTTCTGTGTATATCCCTTTCAGTTCTAATTGTAAAGCTTGGGCATGTTCACACAGAAGAAGGGAGTGTATAAAGGGACATTGGTCTTGGCCCACTTCCATCTTTAAAATGAATAAATGAGTTTTGTAATGGATAAATAACTGATTCAGCTGAAACACAATGCACTCTGATTATTGAAAGCACTGTCAAGGTTTCTGATGGTTCCATTTTGTTCATTTGTTCCAGAACTATCTTTAAAAGCAATCCCAAGTAAAGAACTTTACAGTAGCCTATTTTGTGCACGAATAGAACAGGAATAATAGAGACTAGGTCTGATTTTGTAGTAAGGCTGCAATGCACAGAGTGATAAAGCTGCTTTTAGTATCTATGACTGCTTGTGTATCAAGTATGATGTTAGATCCAGGAGATTCTTACACTATTAGATTGATCACTGAAATAAGTGAAATCGCTTTCAAAACAAACTGCAGTCAAATTGACAAACAGAATTTTGTCTGAAGGAAAGTGGGGTTTGGGAGGCAAATGCTTTAGGATGCTATTTTCCAAGGATGTACATAATAGTATTGGGCTGCCCAAAACTGTTTCATTTCTCAAGGGCCATTAGAAATGAGCATTAATGCATGAACCCATATATTTCAATATTTTACAAAGTAAAGACGTGTATTTATTTTCACCAAGCTATTGAAACCTCTCCAAAATATTATTTTTGCCTTTTCAGAAATATCATACATTACATGTTTAAATCTTTCAATATAAATGAATATAGAGATGTTTTATAATGTAGCTGAACCTTTTAAAAATCAATTCCTTTGAAGGAACTGATATTCAGGGTTGTTAAAATGTCATTATTATGGCATTCAGTGAACAAAATTTATATTATAGGCACCTGTTTGAATTGTTATTTCAAATGGTTTCATATCTGCCTAAAACATCAGTACTTTTGAAAGAAAAGCTATTTACAGTTGATGCATAAATATGTAGTAACTTTCCCTGCTAGGAATGTTCTTAAACCTTGCGCATGTATAATTAAACAGTAATAGAATTGTCAGTGACAGTTTAGTTGTTCCTAGGTAAACCTTGATAGTAACCAACTGCATAGCAAAATAGTTGTGACAGATAGTTGGAATTAGTTTTAAGATAGTTTTATGGATTATATATGGCTATTCCTTGTATAACATAGTCAAGAAAATAATTTTTTTTGAACAATACTAAGATTAATTTCATTCAAGGAATAGGGTTAGGCAGGGGTGGGATTCAACCGGTGTTATTACCGGTTCGGTGATTATGTTTTGCACATGCGTGTAATATACCTAAAGCTGATAAGCGCTGCGTGCAGGTGCGCAGCATTTGAAAAACCACTTTTTTACTGCTTTTTCAACCTCAGCTGTGCCGTGCAAAGCAGCTGAGGTTGAAAAAGCAGGAAATCAAGGACAGGTAACAGCACAGGTGGGCGGGTGGGCCAAACAGCAGCAGACACAGAAATGGTTCTGTGTCTGCTGCTCTTCAGAGCTAGCAGTTCTATAGAGCCAGGCAGAACCGGTAGCATCCCACCCCTGGGGTTAGGATATTTAAAGATACCTAAGGAATTTTCTGATAGTCTTTTTTGATTAAGTGTCACTAACTTGTCAACACTTAGTAGACATCTAATTTGTTGGAGTTTATAGCATTGCCAGCAAATATGAAAAAATGATACAACCTGAATATTGCATTCCAACAGTTTTTAGAAAATGAGGTACAGGTACAGTAGATAGTCTTTGATTTATGACCAAAACTGGAACTGGAATTTTTGTTGCTAGGCAAAGCAATGAATTTAAGTGCATGGTGCCTGATTTAACATCTTTTTTGTCACAATTAAGTGAATAACGTGGTTGCTAAGTGCATCCAGCTTCCCCTATTGACTTTACTTGTTGGAAACTGACTGAGAAGATTGCAAATGAAACTCTGCAACCACTGTAAATTCATGCTGATTGACAAAGGCTTGAATTTTGATCACATGACCATGCCTCCCCATGAGGGGTGCTATGATGCAAAGTGTGAGGATTGATTATACAGCACCTTTTTTGCAGGGCTGTTATAACTTTGATCACTGAATGAATGGTTATATGTCAAGGACTACCTATATCTATCTTAATAGTCAGCAGTGGGGCAATATACCAGTGGTAAAACTTGTTATACTGGCTTTCTCTAAGTGTAATATTGATAATAGATTTAATATTTATCTTCTGTTGGTATTTCCGTTATTGTACCATTTAATTTCTGCATTCATTTAATGATAAAGGTCTATAATTTGCTTGGTTTCCAAATCTATTTCAATAACTTATAAATAAGCTCAACAAATGTTGAGTTTTGTACAAGTTTCTCAATTTCAGTTAAGACTTTTAAATATTCAATCCTCCCTGCTTTTGTAATTCCTTTGAACTATACTACTTAAAGGTCATCCCAACCATTCTAAAGAAAGAATCTTGAAAGCAGGCCGTTCATTTTCCTGGGTTCCCACTGCTTTGGTTTGCTTCTTATGCAGTTCTCTTAATATCTTATCAAATCTGCAACCTTTTTGACATTTCCCATAATTGTCTTTTATATCTTTATCTTTGTTAGTGTCTCCTTAATGACAGTATCCCTCAAATGCTAAGTGCAGAAGGAAACAAAAAGACCAGAAACCAGCCTTGCCAGCAACAGACTTCAGATGCAAAAAATCTTATTCCTAGTATAAAATCCAGACAAATAATTAAGCAGGAAACAATACTCCAGTCTAAACAAGAACCTGTTGAGAAGAAAAAAAATCAACTTCATTAATAGTGGCAGGACAAACCATAGTATATAAACAGGGAGCAAACCTCACTTTCATTAATACTGATGGTGTTGCCTAATTGAGTAATAATGAAACATCTGCAAGCAAACAAGCTCAGAGAGTACCAAGGACTCCAAAGTACAGTCACTGTCTTGCAGCGTTAGCAGATTAATATTTGTTAGATTTGTATCCTATCTTTTCTTTAGGAGCTCAGGACATACATAGTGCTGCCTTCTTTAATTCCCCCCCCCCATTCCCCCATACCCTCTGAGGTAGGTGGAACTGAGAGTAATTTACTAGTCCAAATTAACCCAGTAAGCTTCCATAGCGGACAGTACATTTTAATCTGGTTCTCCCTACTTTTACCTCAGCAACTTAGCCACTATATTTGTCTAGTCTGCTGTTCCCTAATGCTTCAAAATGTATTCTAGAACATAACAGATTCTGGCAGAGCTGTATAGGGGTAGTCCATTCTACTGAGGGATGCTATGATTTTTACCTCTGTACTCCTACTGTTGGATGTAGCACATTTTCCATGTTCTTGACCACAAGGGTACCAAACACTTAGTGAAAGCAATTCTTCATTTCAATTATTACTTATTGAAAATCAATGACTGTTTTCACTACAATAGATTCTAGCTTTTGAAATCAATTTCATAGAGTATTAAAGTTTGGAAAATAAAAAAAGAAACACTACTTATAGAGGAGTAGCATTTCTGGCTCCTCAGCTGACTATGGTGTTTTAGTTTCATAGTAACCTAATGTTATGTCAATTTGAAAACAATGAAGATAATTTCTTTGTATCTTTCTTACTGTGTATAATCAGTTCCATTTTGCATGTTTGCTTTGCAAAAAACAGTATTCTAGAAATAAATTTTAATAACTGTCAAGTATATAGTAAAATAAAGACATTGAACAAAAATTAACTACGATGTTATGAAGTCTAAACTGAGTGACAGCTGGCTGAAGTTAATTGTTTAGAAACATGAATATAAATAAAATGAAGAATTTCTTGGGGGAAGAGGTGACATAGAGATGGATATGCATTGATTTGTAACACTTGTGGTTTTGTATATAATTTACACTGCTCTTGCTCTTGCTATTTGAGGGACAATATATAAAAATTATCCTGTTTTCACTTGAAAGTTTCATTAGAGCAAAAAAAGATACTGGACACAATAATTGTAGGAAGGGAAATCTTTGTTGTGTACATTTCTATTAAAACATGTGCTGCCCAGAAATAATTTCCTTTGAACAAATATGAGTCTCCCATTACTTATAAAGATGAAGACAGTATTAATGAAACATATTTGGAAATATAAAACTGTTTCATGTTCTCTTTGTTACCAAGTTGTTTACACAATGTGCTCATGAAGTTAGCACTTTGACTTGAAAGTATTTTATCCTGGGAGTTAGACTTTCTGCATGTGAACTTTGTGTTTCATCACTACGCTATGTCCAAAGACCAATACTACTGGTAAAATAAAGATTTTTTTCCTAATCAGATAACTGTTATCTCTAAGAATATTAACAATCTATGCAACAGTTTCATTTTTGTTGTATTTTTTAATTATCTGTAACAGTCACTTCAGCAATAAATCTCAGAAGGTATACATTGTATTACAAATTGTTAATCAGTAATTACAGTAAAATATTAAATTTGTTTGCTGCTGAATCCATAAAACCTTGTTGACTAGAAATGCATTTGTCATGAACTCACTAAAATAGACAGCTTGAAACATCTATAAGCCAACATTTTTTAAAATTAATTCATCAGTATTCTACTGGGACTTCTAAAAATTTGGTGCTCCTTGAAACAATAAATGAATTTTGTATAAAACCCCCTCCCCCATGAACCCATTGGACTTCTCCTTGGTACTAGCCATTATCCAGATATCAATTTAACATGAAATGGATTCCTTATCCGTTCCATGTCTGTTTTAACACATGAAGCTGTAATCTTGTCAGGAATCTGTCTCATTGCCAGCTTATCTGATCCTATTGCCACAGTCCAATTAAAGGTTGGTAGTGACTCAACTCCTCATGGGCAAGCCTGATAACCCTCCTCATAACTCACTGCTCTTACGACATTCATCATGGAAAGGCAGTAGTAATAGCACTTAGATTTATACCCTGCCCCATCACACTTTACAACACTCTGGGCGTTTTACAATATAAGCATTATTTGCATATCAATCTGGGTCCTTATTTTGCCAGCCTTGGAAGGATCAAAAGCTAAGTCAATCTTGAGCCCCATCAGGATCAAACTCCAGGCTGTGGGCAGAGTTTGCCTGCAATATTGCATTCCAATCACTGTGCCACCAAGGCTCTTATTGACTTGAGGGAAAAATGGAAGCTTCAGGGATTCTCTAAAAATTAACTCACCCCTCCACACTCTGTGTTTCCAGAGTCCACTGCTTCTCTTACACACATTATTCCCATTATATACTATATAGATATACTATATCTTCCTTGCCATTGCATATGCGTTCCAAAAACAGGAGGAAAAAACTGCACAAAGCCATGATGTTAGTTAATCCCAACTAGCGTGTTCTGTTTTATGCTGTTAAATATGTAAGGAGTCTCAATTTTAATGTGATGTTGCTATAAGGCATTGATATGGTCTTTTTATTACATATTTTATAAACTGCCCAGAGTTATCTGGTTAACATGGGTTGCCCTAGAAATATGCTAATAATTAAATAAGCAAATGCTAATTTTTGGGGGCTTAGTCATTCCCTAAGAGACATATTATAGAATCCTATAAATTCTTTTTGACATATGTAAGTGACATCTACCCTAAGTTCTAACTATTCAAGCATGTTAAAAATTGCTGTAGTGTTTGTGATGCTGGCGATTGATGAATTGTTAAAACAGAGTTTTGTTTTGTTATAGTTAGATGGGTATAGATAGAATGATTTTCAGCAGTAAATTGTACCATCAAGACATATAATGAAGAATAGGTACAGTTATTATAATTGAATGTAGAATGCTTTTACACATTTTGAAGTTTTATCTGATTCCATTTTTCTATGAAATCTCATTTTGTTGTCTGATTAGCTTTTCTAGATTAAACAGAGGACCCATGATCTGTTAGTTTATCAAAGTCTATGGACATTGGTTTAAAAGCACTGATTTTTAAACTAGAGTGATAGAGGAAGGGGAAAAGACAAAGACTACATCTCTTTAAAAATCTGAACTAAAACTTTTCACATGATAAATGAAAGATTGACAGCGAGGGAGCAAAGCGTACTTCTATGACTCAAGAACGTCATATTCCAAAATTGGCTCTTGCTCAACACAGATTTCCCTCCCCACCCCCAATTTTTTTTTCAGCAGTTGAAATATGGAAGAGCTGGGACATACTGGAGGTTCATTCTTTCTTATTATGATAGATGGGTGGATCCCAAAGGAGTGAGCAGATTTTTGTTTATTTAGGTATTCTGGTCCCAAACATTTTGTAGATGTTTTCAATAGAGTAGCTTGGATCATTGTGTTTGCTTGTATGGGACTGGTACAATGTTTTTCTAAATATTAATCCAGAGTGCAGATTTAATCAAGGGAATAGTCGAGAAAAAAGGCATTCTAAAGAAAGGCTACTTCTCAAGCAAAAGTTTGAGTCTGCAAAACAAACCATCTGGGAAACTTTTTTCTAGCATTCCTTACAAATTTAAAGTTTCACTATTGAAAATTTGTTTCATTACTGCAATTATAACAACAGTGAGTGTGATTCATACATTTTCATGGATTTTGCCCAAGGTAAAGGTTTGACTCTCATTGGCCTTTCAATCAAAATTAGATCACTAAGGAAGTAAGATAGGGTGAGGACAAAATTGAGTATGACTGGTTTTGTATTGCAACTCATTACAAGGAAGTGGAAAAAACAGAATGGTATACCACACCTTTGTGTTCACTAATTGCTACCCTTTGCTCTCTATCTTTAGGTGGCAATATGTTATGTACACATACTGTATTTATATCCAGCAACAATAGTTACTTCACAATGTATCCATTTTGAAGAAAAAGGAAGATTCTTTTCTTAAAGCATTTTGAGTTTTAGTTTCATTTTGAAAACACTGGATTTTAAAATTGAACTACCTGCTTATAAATAGAATAGAATAGGATTCTTTATTGGCCAAGTGTGGTTGGACACACAAGGAATTTGTCTTGCTGCAAATACTCTCAGTCTACATAAAAGAAAAGATACATTCGTCATGAATCATAAGGTACAACACTTAATGATAGTCATAGGGTACAATAAGCAATCAAATCATACTAGGAAACAGTCAATATAAATCGTAAGGATACAAGCGACAAAGTTACAGTCATACAGTCACAAGTGGGAGGGGATAGGTGATAAGGAGTGATGAGAAGATTAACAGTAATAGTAGTGCAGACTTTGTAATAGTTGAATAGTGTTGAGGGAATTATTTGTTTAGCAGAGTGATGGCTTTCGGGGAAAAACTGTTCTTGTGTCTAGTTGTTCTGGTGTGCAGTGCTCTATAGTGTGGTTTTGAGGGAAGGAGTTGAAACAGTTTATGTCCAGGATGTGAGGGGTCTGTAAATATTTTCACAGCCCTCTTTTTAACTTGTGCAGTATACAGGTCCTTGATTGAAGGCAGGTTGGTAGTAATTGTTTTTTCTACAGTTCTAATTATCCTCTGCAGTCTGTGTCTGTCCTGTTGGGTTGCAGAACCAAACCAGACAATTATAGAGGTGCAGATGATAGACTCAATAATTCCTCTGTAGAACTGCATCAGCAGCTCCTTGGGCAGTTTGAGCTTTCTGAGTTGGTGCAGAAAGAACATTCTTTGTTGTGCTTTTTTGATGTTGGGTGTCCATTTTAGGTCATGTGATAAAATGTCTATGGAGCTTCTCAGTCATGCAGGTCATGGTTGTCCCAAAGGTGTTTTTTTCAAGAGGCAACTGGACTTTCTGGTTTTTCTTTGAAGACGTTTTGCTTCTCATCCAAGAAGCTTCTTCAGCTCTGAGCTGAAAGAAGTCTTCAAAGAAAAGTCTTTTGAGTCTTCAAAAGGACTGCTTATAAGATGTACTTATTTCTGTTCCTCCTCCCCCCGCTCTCCTTAATTCTATTAGTGAAGTATGATACAAACATGAATAGGCATTTCATTCTGTTTTATCAGTTACGTGAGAAAGGAATAACTGGTTCCTTCACACTTCAAAATGTTTTTTTTAATAGTGCAATGAGAAAAATGTCAGAAAAGCGCTTGCTCTTCTACAGTCATATTGTATAATGACTCTAATTGGGACTGGGAATTTCTGTTTCGAAGCAAAGTGATCATTGGGCAAAATAATCACATGACCATATGGCCCGTGAGGACAGGTCTGGTAGTCTCTGTTGTGGTAGTTAGGTGAGGACCTCATACTTTTCCTATGTATGCAAACTGCCAGCTCGGTCCTTCCTGCCTGGACCCATTGAACTCTCTTCAGCAGATGAAGAGAGCTGCCCCGCTGAACCTTCCTCTGCAGCTCTCCCTATTTGCCTATCTCCCTCCCACCTTCTATGTCCATTTGGCCACCCTGCACTCCACTGCCATTGTTTAATCCTGCTTCCCTATGTCCCCCACAGCTGATTTTTGATGTCTTCTTCCTCCTGCTGACAAGGTGTGCTCAGATATTGCAATGGTTGGCCCTTTGGGATGCCTCTGTGAGGGATAGGCAACAGCAGCAGAGCACAGGACAGCGAAAGGGGTGAATATATTGTGGGGAGATAGGCAGTTTGGTGGAATTAAAGCACATCATGCGGTAAATATGGATAGGCTGCCAATTTTGATCACAAAAACTACCATTTGTATCTGCCATTCATTTGGAATCATTGTAACTTTGAAAAGTAACTGAACGAACAATTGATAAGTGAGGACTGCCTGTAGTAGATTTTATATGCCATAAAAGCTGTTCACACAAGTAGCTAAGACTCATTTGTATTCCCCCAGCCCATTTTCCAGGTTTGCTTTTGAGAGGATAAAGTTGGACAAGATTTCCCATAGAAGACAAAATGTTATAATTTTTTTAGGATTATTATGTAACGCACACATGAATGAATGTTCGTGTCTGATAACATTCAAAGGTCCTTCAGGAGTATTTATAAAACATCAGGGTTATTTCCTTTGTGTACTTATCTCCCATTTTCAAGCATTATGGTTGACTGAAGATAGGCATTCTGGTTGCTTGAATGTAATTATAATGTACAGTATTCAGGCAATTCTTTTTTTTCTCTCTGTAAAAGGGAACTCAGATGAAAAATAAGAATCTTTTTGTTCTTATTTGGTTCCTAAACACTTCCTCATAGTATACATTACCTTGCCCTCATTTCACCCTCTCTAATGGGCAGTAACACTGAAATAATCATGTATGATGTAGATCAAAGAGAATTTGGACTGTATGCAGTCATATTCAGGCTATTTACAGTACTTATCTGAGATACTAATGTTTCTATGTGTGCATAATGTGGTTTTGAAGGTGATCAGATGTATTATCTTTCTCTCTTTTCTCCCTTCTCCTTGTTCACAGTCTTGTTCATGAGCCTCAGATTTGCTCATGTTTGTAAACTTCTTCAAGGACATTTAAAATTGGTGGCATAAAAATAATTACAATAAATAAATTCATGCATAGACTGTTTAATTTAAGACTGTCATTCTAGAAATACTATGTCAGAATTGGTATTAGATGAAGAAATGAATAGATCAGGGGTCCCCAACCCCCGGTCCATGGACAGGCACCAGTCCACGGCATGCCATTAACCAGTCCATGCAAACAAGCAAAGCCCCATCTGCAGGGTGCAAGCAGCATGCGAAACCATGCCCCCTCCAGTCCATGGAAAAACCTCTCTCCACAGAACTGATTCATATTGCCCAAAAGGTTGAGAGCCTCTGGAATAGGTTTCTCTCCTTTATTAAGAAAGGACATTTAACCCTTGAATAAAATGAGGGAGGACAGTGGGTAATAAAGTTAAGATAGAGATGTTTAAATATAGGTTACTTAAATTAGTTCTCCTCATTTTAATTTTAATTCAAATTAGTTATAATTGTAGAATGACAACTGAAAAGTACTACTTCTACTGAAAAGTAGAGAAAAGTATACATGATGCTTCGTTAGTTTTGCCATTGGAACCATTGCCTAGTGGGGATCAGGCTTGGAGAAAGCCGAGCCCTTGCCAAAGATGCTGACCGTCAGCCGGTCTCCCTCTCTCTGTATCTTTCCCCTCTCTCTCCCCCCTCCCTCTCTCTCTCCCTCTCTTTCCCCCCCTCTCCCTGTCTCCTCTCCTCCTTCCGTGTGTGTGTGTGTGTGTGTGTGTGTGTGTCTCTCTGTGTCTCTCTGTCTCTGTGTCTCTGTGTCTCCCTCTCCTCCCCCCTCCCCCCTCTCTCTGAAAGCCAAGGCTGGGGAGAGAGAGAGAGAGAGCCACACACACATGCGTGTGCACACATGCACACACAGAGGGAGAGACCGGCTGATGGTGAGCATCTTTGGCAAGGGTGCTCCGCCTTTCTTCGAGCCTGACCTCCAGGGTGGGCATGCGAGGTTCGGCAGGGCCAGCCCCCTTTTCACACTGCCCTCAGCTTCTTAAAGCTGAGGACGGGCACTGCGGGCCCGTCCTTCTTTCCATCATCTCCTCCTCCCGGATCCCATTCCCACCCTGCCAGCCCTCGTGTTAGCGAGGCCAGTATTGGCCATAGCTGGGCCAATGTCTCAGGGCGGAGAGCAGGTTTCGTGTCTCCCAAGTGACCGAGGCATGCCTAGCCCCAACAAGGGCTGGAAGAAACTCCGGCAAGAGTGAGGTGCCAGAGAATCAGCCCTAGCTGCTTCTTCATCTCCCGCCATCACCCTTATCTTCTCAGGGCAGGCAAGGAGTGACTGGGAGGGGAGGGCGAGAGGTGGGGCCAGCCAGTGATGGGACAAGGAGCCACAGCTGAGGGCCCCAAGAGCCGCATGCTGCTCTGGAGCCACGAGTTGCCGACACCCGTGTTAAGTGTTCAGAGAGATCTAGGCTTAGCCCATCAATAGCAGGTGTCAGTTTTCCATTGCAGGTATACTTGATTTTTCCATTCTGTTGTTTTCAGTATGCTGACCAATTCGGAAGGAGATTAATATTCCCTTAATTAGAAAGCACCGGATATGTGCAGAAAATTTTGAATATAAAATACACCTTTTTCTGATCAAGATCTCACTGTTTTGAGAACATGAAATGAACTGTGTTTATAACTTTGGAGTTTTCAAGCAAATACAGAATCTTTTGAAGTCAAAACAGAGCTGTTTGAAACTCAGTACAACCTGTTTTTCACTTGGAACAGTATATAAAATGGACACAAAATAGGCTTTCAAATTTGAAATAGTTTGAAATTTAAACTGATATTTTGTTTTTAAAGTAATTAATTCACTTCCTCTACCATCCCAAGCTCTGCTAAGTACCTCCAATACTCAAGTTTTCAGTGCCTTTTGCAGTATCAGGATATGGAAATCTCTTGGGGAATACTATTGCAGAGGAGAGGTGCTATGTTATAGAGAACCATGCCTCTGACAATGTGAAACATGATATTGTTTAACTGACTGATACTTTGCTCTACAAATTGCTAATCTTGTTTTATTTTTAAATTTGTAAAATATTTTAAACCTTAAAAATGAACTTGTTATGTTTTATATTTTCCCTACAATCTTATGATGTAATTTACTAAACTTGTGTGAATCATCACTGACAGAATTCAAATCTTATGTTAAGCTATTATACATCACTTACTAGGTTTTGGCTAAATTTGATGTGTGTTGTGGGTGAACTATTAGCAACCAATTGTAATACCTCAGGTGATTAGGTAAATCATGACTTTCATATTTTCCCCCCATCTTTATGTGTCTGCTTTTTCCTCCCTTTTCTGATATTGTTGCTTCAAATGACAATTTTTATGTTTAGCCAAGTCAGCTCTTCTCTTACAACCAGATGTGCTCTCTTTCACCACTCAATATCTTGTATATACTTATGAGACGCAGGTGAATCTGCTGCCACAGAATCTGTTCTTGGTGGAACACAATTATTCCTTGTTTCCACTTTGCTTCAGTTATTAGATGGAAAATACATGATGCTTCGTTAGTTTTGCCATTGGAACTATTGCCTAGTGGGGATCAGGCTTGGAGAAAGCCGGAGCGTCCCCAGTAAGATTTTGGCTTTCTTTATGTAAAATAAATGATGACATGACATAATATGTTGTTCATCTGAGGTTGTATTTACCTGCTTTTAAGAACTGCTAAGGACCAGATGATTTTTACTGTGCCCTTATATATAAAACCATGGAACTCCTAGAGCGTGTATTTTCTTTTTTACATGATTGTATATAGGTTATTCAACAGAACATGCTGGAAAGATTTGTCATAGTCAACAACTGTTGGCTATTGTTATGAAGGAATTGTCATTGTCTCTACTTTCTGCATTTCTTTTTCCTCTGATTTTTTTTAATACTATTTCAGTTCTTCCCTGCTTCTCATCATAGGTATGGTTATATTCTTGTCTCAATATTCCATACATCTGATATAGTCCACCAAAGTTTATTTAATAATAAATGTGCTTACATTTAAAATGGTACAACTGTTTCTTATAAAATGGAACATTCAGTCTGTGATTATAGAACTTAGAATCAATGTGTAATAGCTAGGCTCATACTCATGCTATTGCTACAGTGTATCTGTTGAAAGTTGATTTCATAATTTCTTCAGTTATCAATGGATCAGAGTTGTCTGTTTCATTGCAGTTATCAATGGATCAGAGTTGTCTGTTTCATTGCAATGACTTATTTTAAGTTGATTGGCTGCTAATTTCAAAAGAGGGTTAGAATAAATAGAACTATTGTGCGAGTTATTGATTACTTGCTACACTTAGCGTCATGGCCAGCTCAGACTCTGAAGATGAATAGGAGTTATAGGAGGGTCAGCAGCCTGAGGGGATTCAGCTGGAAGAGTCAGGCAGGGAAAGCAAGCGTTGCTTAGAAACCAGGAGAGGCAGCTATCCCTGGCCTCAGAAGATGAAGAGGTGATACTAGCATCTTCTCCCAATTTGAAAAGAGGTAGGCTGATCAAAGGCATTCAGGAAGACTGTTGGACAGAAAGAACCTCAACCCCCTCAATGGAACAAATCCAGATCATGCTACCTCTGTGTAAGAGGAGCTGTGCACCTGACAGATCCATCCTCCATTTACCTCACCACTGTATTCCTGAACTCCTTAAGCCTACCTTCTCAAGTAGTAACCCTGGACCCTCATACTATATTTATTTGACCATCTAGTACCTTGCTTACAATTTGAATTCTTCCTTCTAATTTAAGCTGGTTGAATTTTTGTGGGCTGGATGTTTTGGGTATGAAGGATTATGATTGTTTGTCCAATCCTTTTTGCCATTAAAGTTCTGTTTAGAGACCTATTTAGTAAAAATATAAAACTTACCTGTGTGTCCGATTTCCATGACCGAGAGGACATTTAAGAATTATTGTTATCTTACTTGGAAACTTCTTATAGTTGTTTGTGGGTGCATGCATTTCTATAGAACATGATTATTAAAAATGTGGTAAACTTGGAATAAGAATAAGTTCGCTTTTGGACTTGTTGCCTATTGTGGTATAATGTGGTTCCCTTGTATAAATATATATTTAAATATTCTAAACATGCCTTCAATTTTAATTTTTTGTGATTATTCATGTATTGTGCTAAACTAATGTGTTTTTGGATTACTATATTGTGTGAATCAAACCACTGTCATTTATAAGCCATGTTTATTGTTTAATTAGTAGTTTAATAGCACTTGTAAGTTGTAGAACTGATATCAAAGAGATAGTTAACATCTCCCTTTTATGATCAAACATCAACAGTAAAGGAACAAGCTGTTAAGAAATATGCTGTAGATTGGTATTCATGAAGGCATTGAACAAGACATTCAGATGTTGTGATGTGTTTATATCAAAATAGTATAAGCAATGATATTTTCTGAAATATAAAAAGAGAAGTTGAATTTTGAAAATGGAAAGTAAACTACCAGTAAATTGTACTTCTAGATCTACTAATGGTATGGGTATTACTTCTAGATTACATAAGGTTAGTAACGGAACATGGGATTAGTTGGTGTCCTTCAGAAAACCAGATTTGTTCCTAATACTTCTATTTGAAGATCCTGTGAAGATATCTGAGAAAGGAAAATCATAGACAAAGTTATTTACTGAATGTGGCATTGGCAACATTGTGTTGACTGCTATTAAGAAACTTCTCCCAGCAATATATTTAAAGGCCCAATTACATTAAAGCAAAAGTTAATTGACAGATTTTGGTATTGGAGGCAGAACAGAAAAACCTGAGAGGTATGAAATACAAATCTTCTTTATTGATGTATGCAAATCATCTTTAACTGATTGATTGCAGTAATAAACATTTGATTGATAAGGTTAGAATTATTCATTGCATTAATATACATGCACATTAAAATATTAAGTGAAGTATGAGATAATAGACAGTGGTAATATAAAACTTTATACAATGGTTCTTTCAGATTCAAAGGCCAAATAGTTCTTGACCTGAAGCCTTACTTTTACCTTAGGAGCTTTCTGAAAGCTTTATCTTCCCAAGGCTAATTGTTAATTTCTGGCAGCTAGGCTTGAGGTTCTTCTTTACGGTTAGCACTTTTGCTTATTTTATTAATAATTGTTACATTCTGTATCTCTGAGAATTTTCATTGCCTAATTGTTTCCTAGCTTAGCTGATATTTTTATTTGGACTGAAAAATATAAGTGGGTTGGGGGCTTTTTTGGGGACACATTTTTTTTTAAAATTCATTGATTAATTGTGCTAGGAAGAGTAGATCATGTTTTTGTAATTAGAAAAAAGAATTGGCTTCTTCTTGACCATATGTCTGTGATAGAGGCAGCAATTTTTGATGGCTTATGATCAAATCTGTACTAATATACAGATTGATACCAATCCGAAAGTTTACATCAGTATGCAATATACAAACTTTAACTTGAGATTTCCTCTTATTTTCAAACAGCCAAACCATTTACCCAGTTGGTGAAGGAAATGCAACTTCATCGAGATGACTTTGAAATCATAAAAGTCATTGGCAGAGGTGCATTTGGTGAGGTAAGATACCTTTAAAGCTCCCAGACGAGTAAGGAAACATACTGTTGACTGATTTTTTCCAGTGGAGGAATTCTTTGTTTTGAACCCACCTTCCTTTAACAATGGAAGCTAGATAATTGAAGATGATCTGTTTGTATCTGTGTTACATCTCACAATATTATATATAAATCAAATGTATAAGTTGCTGAATTCATAACAACCATGCATAGCATATAAGTTAAAAAGAAATACTATAAATAAAAACAAAAAGAAAGTAGGGAATTAATAGATACAGCACATTAA
This sequence comes from Naja naja, assembly GCA_009733165.1. Lineage (NCBI taxonomy): Eukaryota > Metazoa > Chordata > Lepidosauria > Squamata > Elapidae > Naja > Naja naja. Next base: position 336,833,527 of record CM019148.1, on the reverse strand, counting down.
CAAAATTCTCACAAAAGCACATACTTCCTAACAAAGAACTTAGGAAAACAATCAGGTCTTCCAAGACCTATTTAAAGAATGGCAAGATCAAGATAACTCAGACCTCTGGAGATTACTATTGCACAGTGTAGACACTGTGACAGAAAAAGCATTCCACTGAGATCCCATCAGATGATACTCTTTTAAAGACAGAATCTGGAACATGCCCACTCTGTTAGATCTTATTGGATAGGAAGAAAAAGTAGGAAAAAGATGGTCACTCAGGCCCTATGCCATAAAGGACTTAGTCTTAAATAGCACTGAATTGTAACCAGAGGCTAATTGTTAACCAGTACAGACTGCATACAAAGGTGTTACACAAACATTTCAAGGTGTGCCCATAACTTCATGCATTGATGCACTCTAGACCATCTGTAGTTTTGGGGTGGTTTTCAAGGGTATCTTCACTGTTGCATGTTGCAATAGTCCACACACAAACATAATGACTGTGAGAAGGGGTTCCTGATCCAGAAAAGGGCAAAGGCCTGCTGGCTATAGCTAGGATGTACTCTTCAAGCAGGAGTTATGAGTCCACACTAGTTTTCTCCAGGGAAGATCTACCCCAGTTTAGAATTAAATAGGAAGACTTCATGGTCCCAGACAAAAGTACCCAGCCACTCAGTCTTTTCGAGATTGAGTTTAAGTTTCTTTCCTCCCATACAGACCCCAGCAGCCTTCAGACATTGGGATTAGACAGAATCATTTGGTCAGGTTGGGCTCAAGATGTTCAATTTGGTATCACCAACATATTGATGATACATGAGCCTGTGTTGATGAATGACATCAACCATCAGCTTCCTGTCGTTATTAAACAGGATGGGTGAAAATATCTAACCTAGCGCCATCCTATATACCAACTTCTCAATATTCTCAATACCAGTAGAATTGACTGCAGAGACTGCGCCTCCTGCAATACTGCAGAGACTGCGCCTACTGCAATACTGCGCCTCCACTCCTATTCCTGCAGTCCATCCAGAAGGATACCATAATCAATGGTATCAAAAGCCAGTGAGAGATCTGAACAATTGCACCATTGCTGTCCTGACTCTGAGAGGTTACTGATGTGTGTTCAATGCCATCTCTCTACTGTGCCCCAGGGCAAAGCTAAAAGTCCAGGACAAAGTTCCCTAAAGTATAAATAAAAGTATAAATAGTTGTGCTTAAAAGATATTCTAGTCTCAGGACAAAGCTAACCTAATTATTTTCTCTGCTATTATTAGGACCAGTCACTATTTTTAAATTCTCTTATCAAGATGCAATGCTCTTATTAAATATATCAGTATGTTATTGAGTTGATTTTGATTGTCCCCAGAATACGTTTCCATAATAGAAACTATATACATTCACTTTCATTAGGATAATTTTTTCTTCAGTTAAAATAGTCATAGCTACTTTTCTATGGTTCTGCCTTATAATGGAAGATGTTTGATTTCTTTGTGTGGCCTGGTATCACTTGCATGATTCTCCAAGGTATTTAGGCAGCAAGGATTCCCCTCCCCCCATTATTTGCTATCTGTTGTTTTTAATTGGAGAGATGTGAGTAGATTTACCCCTCCCAAAAAATCAATAAAAACTGGAACAAAGAAGAACACTTCAGCTAGTCCTCAATTTATAACTACTCGTTTAGTAACCATTCAAAGTTACAATGACACTGAAAAAAGTTATAAAATGAGACAAACTCATTTAACTGTCTTGCTTAGCAATGGAAATATGGTCTCAATTGTAGTCATAGGTCAACAACTACCTGTAGTAAAATTAACTTTGCTGTTCAAGCCAAAACCTAAGTAAAGGGTTCATGAAAATTTTCCCCAGTGTCAACTGTAATAAAAATGAGGGAACCCAATTCTTAACTTCATTTTGAAAGCAGCCAAGATTCTTAATGGTGGATACAAGTAATATTCACTTACAACCCCGATTTGGTACAGAATCTGGGTTGTTAAGTGAAGGGTCATTAAGTGAGATACCATACCACTGCTTCACTCCCTTCCAGTTTTACGGCAGCTGTTGTAAATTTTGCTGTTTGTTTCTTTGGGTGTTGTCTCTGTTTGATGTCTTTTTCCCCCTTGATATATATTGTCTTCTTTTAATTTTTTATGTATAACATGCCAAAAGTCAGGTTGCTTCAAAACTGAAATAAATAAATAAATAATACTATTTTTTGAATTGTAGGTTGCAGTTGTAAAATTGAAGTGCACAGAGCGCATTTATGCAATGAAAATCCTAAATAAATGGGAAATGCTTAAAAGAGCAGAGGTAAGTCTGATATTTTCAGTTCAGGTTTCCTTATAAATGATACTAAAGAAGAACACATTAAACAGTTACTACTTAAGCATATAGGAAATTTATTTTTTTCCTGAAGATTTTTCATATTAAATACCATATTTTTCTAGCATTTATCGCTTTCTGTATTTACCAGTCTGTCTTTTTTCATGTAGCATGATTTTTATTTACTATGAAAACCAAGTTAATTACTAAATGGAAGCTTGGGCTTTGGTTACATTGAAAGTCAGGATTTCAAAAAAGACTCATGTTTGGTTCCATTTTTATAAAGAAGTAGATTTTGCAGAAATAAATCAATTAAGCATTGATTATTAAATAAATATATTTTACATATTTTATTTGTTATAATATATTTAATATAATGTGCATTATATCATACATAAAGCAAGAATTCATTAGCCAATATTTTTAAGTATGAAGATTTATACAATCTTATTTTCTTGTTCAATCGTGCTTGATTCTCAGAGACTGCTTTGACTAGTCCCTGAACTTTTCTTGGTATGTTTTTTCAGAAGTTGTTTGCCATCGCCTCCCAGTGCTAGGGCTGAGAGAAAGTGAGTAACTCAAAGCCACCTAGCTGGTTTTGTCCGTAAGGCAGGGCTAGAATTCACAGTCGCCGAGTTTCTAGTCTGAAACCTTAACAAGTTCACTCGACTGATGTATGAAAATAAAAGAGCCTTGGTGGTGCAGGCTGTTAAACACCTAGCACTTAGCTCCAGCTGCCTGCAATTAGTGCAGGCTCGAATCCCAACAGACTCAAGGTTAACTCAGCCTTCCATCCTCTAAGGGTAGGTAAAGTGAGGACCCAAGATTGTTGGGGGCAATAAGCTGACTTTGTAAAAATGCCGCTTTGGGGGGGGGGGCGGCAAAAAAAGCCCTAGTAATAAGCAGGTATATACAATAGAATGAAGGCTATTGCTGAGCACATTGGGTTGTGCTCCAAAGATTGTAAGCCACCCTGAGTCTCTGGAGAAGGGTGGCATATAAATGTGAATATATATAATTAAAATATATATAATTAATTTATTAATTCGACTTGTATGCCGCCCCCTCTCCGAAAAGGACTCGGGGCGGCTCAGAGCTAAAAATACAACAATAAATAAGTTACCTAAAAACATATTAAACAATTACAAGCCAAATTAAGTTAAAACCCCCAAAATTAAGACAATCAATATATATATTGCCTAATATATATAGCCTAATTCAATAAGAATACTCAAATTTTAAAGGGTTTTTTGGTAAAGATATACAAAATATTTCAAATCCAATTGATTCAAATTTGAATTTTAAACATCCCACTCAATGTGAAACAGCTGTTATAAACTCAAAATGGGCAATTTCAACCACTTTGGCATTGGATAAGTGTGAAAGTAGGGTATTTTCAGTTCAGTATTCAGTTTCTATAGCTTCAGATTTTTTTTTGTATAGTGCTAGGCTTTGAACAGGAGGTTGCATTTGTAGTTGAGCGTCTACTTTTCACTCTACTAGGAACATTTTATTCTTGGATCTTCCAATCTGTCAACACAGTCTATTATCCTCCCATTACAGTGGGTCCTCTATCAATTTCAAAATTTTACATTATTTCAGTTTTAAAAAAAATACCTAGATGCTAACAGAAATCTGTCTTTCTCTATTCCATATATAGGAAAAGAAAACTTTTGACTTGCTTCTTCCCTACCACATTTGTATAGATACAGGCTCATATACATTAGAGATCCTAAATCTCTTTAAATATTTTGAAGAGGATACTGAATCAGTGCAGATTAGTTCCCAGTATGTTTATGTTGAAACATTCTGCTGTTCAGCATTGTATATCATAAAAAACTTTTCAAATATTTTAAGGGAAGGTCCACTATGGTGAACTGGTGGGTATTCCCAAAATCATAAAATAAAATATTCCCAAAGTTAGAAAATATGGGTAAATGCTTCTGAGCCAGACTTTTTAAAAAGTTATAATCTTTTCCACCAAAATAATATTTGCTGAAAAACTATAACCTTGTATATTATGTCATAAGGAGATTGATTTTTGTAGCGGTAATTCATAGCAGATTTAGAAATTTCCATCACGTTACCTAGGATAGTTCAAATTATTAACTACAATTAGTAGTTCATAATTATGTAATTATACTTATTCTGGGATATAATGTCACAATGAAAGAAGAACTAGTGGATAATAAAGCTATTAGGCAAACATAAGAAATTGGATCATGCATGAAAGTATGAGAAAAAGTAAATTGGCTGCGTGTTTCTGCACTAATTGAACTTAGTGAAGCATATTTTTGAGTGATGCATAGAAATGTTTTGTGTTTTGACCCTGAAATAATTATAACAGGAGGCAAGTGATGGATTGTTTAAGAATCTTTCACTTTTACATTGTTATACCTTCTATAAAAATGGTTGCAACAGTTTATAAGTTATTCTAATTCAGCTTAATGTTATTGATATATTTTGATATATTTTGCAAGATATTTGCAAGATATATTGATATATTTTGCAAGATATTTTTCTAATTGAAATACCTAGCCACTTAATGTTATAGACATTAATCAGTAGAATCTGGCCACTTAATGTCATAGAACAAAAACAGACTATTATTCTCCAGGCCTTAACAAAGTTTATGGATTTATCCTCTGAATAGTGTAAAGTTGAGGTATTATTTTATATTAAAATAGTGTAAAATAAGAAAGAAATCCTGCTATGGTAATTAGTTTCAGAGATGGAAACTACCAGTGAACCTCCAAAGAGAGGCAATTTAAAAGTTTTAAGATACATGAATCTTCTTTGCCTGTCTGATACTATCAGGTGCTATCTTTTGTATTGCTTGACTTAAATGAGTTTGAATTTATTATTTTTGTGAAAACTTAGAGAGTAATCATATAATTGAATTTAAAAAAACCCATCTTGAACAAATTAGAAGAAAAATGCAATTAGAAAACACTGCCATGTCAGAGATGTTTTTGGGTTTTTGTGGCAGTTCTTATGACTGATCTAATTCTGAAATTTAGCTTTCTAATGTTTAAATGCAATTTTTGATAATGGCTGGAGTTTGGAAGTAGGGTTAATAGACGTTTGAATAGACTTGGAATTTTGTGGAGATAGAAGTAAGAGCCCCAGATCAAAGAATTGAGATAGAAAATTAGATAGAAATATGTTCCATGATCTATATTTAAAAATCCTAATTTTACTCTTTGTTCCTAGATACTAGACACTAATATGGGTTTCACATCTTTTGTAACATAAAGCCTTCAGCCAGGACATTCATTCAAACAGAAGGAAGTACTTTTTCTGAAGTCATAATTATCTTCCACCTTCTGTTTCCCTTGGAAGTAATCATGACCCTTAAATACTTAAAGCATATAAGAATAGTGCGGGTGGATAGAGGGAAAAATAGGCTCAGACATATGTGACTTATATGATATAAGTGGCTCAGGCTGTTAATTGCCTGCACTTAAGTTCCAGCTGCCTACAACTGCTGTAGGCTCGAATCCCACCAGGCTCAAGGTTGACTCAGCCTTCCATCCTCTCGGGGTAGGTAAATTGAGGACCCAAGATTGTTGGGGGCAATAAGCTGACTTTGTAAAAATGCCGCTTAGTAATAAGCAGGCATATACAATGGAATGAAGGCTATTGCTGAGCGCATTGGGTTGCGCTCCAAAAATTGTAAGCTGCCCTGAGTCTTCGGAGAAGGGCGGCATATAAATGTAATTAAAATAAATAAAAAATAAATATATGCAAGGAATTCAGCTCCCATTTCCAGGAAATATTATTGAATAAATTGGGCAGGTTTGTATTACCCATTCTCTAGTCTTATTTTTGTTTTCTTTCAAGCAAACATTTTGAAAGTTTCTTGTTCTCTTGAAGGCTGTCAGTATGTTCACCTTTAAGAGACTGGATATTGGAGTAGGTATTTTAAAAACATTCAGGCTACTATAAAACCAAAATGTTATCTCAAGAATCCAATGCTATCTATCATGCTTTTTAAATTTGATTTTTAAATTATTTTTGGTTAGCTATGAAAAGTTTTGTTCCTTGGGTTAGATACTGAATTATTTTAGATGTGATTTATTTATGAATGTTATAATCTTATATTACATAAACATTAATACAGTATTTGCATCCTTGTTGATTAAAGTCAGGCGATTAAACAACTTTTTCTCCTCCTTTTTCACTCTTTTATTTTTAGACTGCTTGTTTCCGAGAAGAGAGAGATGTTTTGGTGAATGGAGACTGTCAGTGGATTACAACGTTGCACTACGCTTTTCAGGATGAAAACTATTTGGTGTGTACAATAAGCCTATAAAGAAGTAGTTCATAATCTGGTTTCTCAGTTCCAAATATTTTTAATCCAGAGTATTATCAACTGCATTTATCTGAAAGGAAGATTTCTCCTCTCCCTCCCCTCCAATGAGGCCATCTGTGAGGGGAAAGGGATTTTCATACAATCATAGAGCTGGAAGGAACCATAGAGGTCTTCTAATCCAACTTCCTGCCCAAGTCAGGAGTCCTTATAGCTTTTGGTCAAATGGTTGTCCAATCTTTTCTTGGAAACCTCAGTGATAGAGCAACCACAATTCTGGAAAGCAAGCTGTTCTATTGATTAATCATTCTCACTGTCAGAAAATTCTTCCTTATTTGCAGATTGGACCTCTCTGATGAGCTTCCACTCACTGCTTCTTATCCTAGAATAAATCAATACGCTTTCCCCTGTGACAGCCCTTTAATTATTGGAAGATTGCTATCATGTCTTCCCTGAGCTTTCTCTTTGTTAGGCTAAACATATTCATTCCCTTATCATCTTTGTTGCTGTTCTCTGCACTCTTTCTAGGTCCTCAGCATCTTTTTCATATTGTGATCAGAACTGGACGCAATATTCCAAATGTAGCCTCACTAGTGCAGTAAGGAATGGTATTATCCCTTCCTGTGATCTTGATGCTATCTCTCTGTTGATGGCAGCCTAGGATTGTGTTGGCTTTTTTGGGAGCTGCAGCACATTGCTTAAGCTGTGATTCACCAGGACACCTAGATCCCTCTCACAGGGATACTGTTGAGCCATGCCTGTCTTTTAACTGTGCCTTGGTTTTTCCTGCCTAAGTGCAACACTTTAACTTTTCTCACTGAACTGCATCTTGTTGGATAGGGTCCAATGCTCAAGTCTGTCAAGATCATTCTGAACCTTGAGTCTGTCTTCCAAAGTATTAGCAGTTGTCCTTAGCTTGGTGTGATCTAGTTTGGGGCCATTTTGATTTGCATTTGTTGAAAATATTGGAACAGAACAAATAAGAGGTAAGTATTTAAACAAAGAGCTGAAAAGGAATCATTTCAGTGGAAGCAGGAGAAATCACTGTTATAGCTCACTTTCATCTTCTAATGAAGAGAAGACACAAATATTTATTTCCACTCTCCGTATGTAATTGGCAATTGATTGCAGTGGAGAGACCCTGAGAGCTCAACAAAACCATCACTGGATAGAGAGGCTCCTCACTGCAGTTCCTTAGCCTTTATGCATCAAGGATGCTGGGAGAAGAATGGGCTATCAAATTTAATGAACAGAATTAAAAGTCCTAAGCATTCTTTCCTGGAAATAAGGGACACAGAATTTAAAGGGATTTAGTAGTATGCAGTTGTGATTATGATTGCAGCCCAGTATAGAGGCCTCCTGTTTTCTTCTTGCAACTCAGAACCCAAGAATTTCTTTCTCACTTTACATTCCATTTACATGGAGTAATCTAAATAGAACCTCCACAGCATAGCACACTTACTGCAAATAAACATGCAGAAATTTACGGTAACTCTGCCCACATTTCTGCAATCTCTCACTGCAGTGAGTGTATATATATTTTTGTGTAATATGACTAGTTTGTGTGTCTCTATTTGTATATGCAAATAGGTGCTTAATTAAATTTACAGATGGGATACCTTATTTTACAGGTAATTTTTATTTGCAGTCATTAATTGAATTGAACATTTAATATTTGTCCGGGCTGTATTCTTTCTTGGAATGGGCCTCTGATTCTGTTCTTTTTTGAAGTATAGGAAGGAATAAACATTTTTAATGAAATAATTTGAAATAGAAATTAGCAATCACAGCTGAAAAGTATATAAAATTTGGGTGTTTAGTCTAAAATCTAGAATCATCTTCCTTTTGGGTCAATATGTAACTGTTTATATTCTTATTTTAAAAGAGAAAAAATAACAAAATGAGCTAGAGTTAACTTAATTAGATATATTGTTCAGTTGAACACTTATCATCTAGTTACTTACCTTGGCACAGTACTGTTAATGTGTCATTTTATACACAAAATCTCAAGACTGCTGTTAAAATCCAGAAGTGGCCAAACTGGTTTGTGGGCCAACTGTGGCTTCTGTAATGTTCCTTTTCAGCTCTGAAGCACTTGCGGACAATAAAAACTGGAATAGTATTGAAAAGAAACCGCCTTTACAGTACAATCCTATGCATGTTTACTCAGAAATAAATCTTGCTGATTTCAATGAGTTACCAACAGGTAAGTGTGCATAGGATTACATCCCTGGTATAAATGTTTGGAGGTTCCTAAAAGGTTTGCATCCATAAGAAGTAAATAGCCATCTTCCAAAAAAAAAAGAGGATGGGGAAAATGCAAATAGTTACTGGGATGATATTCTGATTGTTTTGTGTCTTTGAGAAGGGTTGTTAAGGAAAGGAGTGCCAAAGGAAGAATTTCAAGTGTATGAAGTAGAGGCAGTTTTTAAGAACCTTGACAAAAGTACAAATAACTCAGAACTAGCTTCCTTCTTCGTTCATTGTATTTTTCATATCAGATTAATTTACCCATTTATTATCACAGGGCTACTTTGCAGACTGGTTAGGTAGAAGCCTTAACAATTTATAATTTGTCAAAATTACACATTATAATATTGTTTAATAGTCTTTAAAAAGTTCAGTAGAGCACATTTAGGTTATAAAGTATACTTCACCCATGGTTTTCCTGCTGATACATGAGGCCATTTTTGATGTTTTCCTTTTTATATTTATTTAAGATGTGAACAGGGATTAAGATAGGTTTTCCTGAAATATTTTACTCTGATCAGCCTATGGTAAGAAGTTAGAAAAAAATATGGAAACTAGTGTATTTAAATGAAAAATACTAATTAAGAAGCAATTTGTATGTGTAGCTTTGGCTAATCTACATTTTCCAGCAATTTATTGGTACTCTTGTAATTTCATTTCTCCAGGAAACACATTGAACTACTAAATTGCTGTTGTGCTTTAGATTCAGTATAGCTGTCCATTCCTATGTAATTTAGTAGATTATCTGGTATATGTCTAGGAATCTTTCATCATGGTAAAATTCAGCTATGCAAAAAAAATTTTTTGACTATAACTGATCATTGCAGTGAAGCCAATTAATTGGAAGGAATTTATGTACATGAACATTTTCTTACAATTGAGGCAGTGCAGTTTTGGTTTTGCAAGCAAACTTTTGCCCAGATAATGACAAGCCTCAGCATAGATCTTAATCTCGGTATAGTTACTGCATCATGTACCCACTGGGACCATATTTTAGCATACTAAACCATACATTTCATCAGTTTTTACAAATGACATTTGAATTATTTTCCCCCTAGCAAATGAGAAAGGAAAAAACATTATGATCATTGTTTTCCATTCTCATTTTTGTTTTAAATTATTCCAATGAGAATTACTAAGTTTGAAGTTATATTTGTTTTAATTATATTGTATGTATCAATTCTTCTCTTTTGTAAAGTAGTACATGTATATGAAACAACCGGGGAGGGGGGGAGAGAGAATGTGTCTAATTATTAGTTAAGAGGGAGCAGATTTAAAGTCAGTATGACCAGTTAAATCACTCACTTTGACTCCAGTTTCCACAAGCATATATTAAAGTTGTATTCCAGTGAACAATTTCATGTAATCACTTACGATATAATTCTGCAGTGATTCTTACCAGTAAGTGTTCTTATTTTTTAGTATTTAGTAATGGACTACTATGTGGGTGGTGATTTGTTGACATTACTTAGCAAGTTTGAAGACAAGCTTCCGGAAGATATGGCCAGGTTCTACATTGGTGAAATGGTTCTTGCCATTCATTCCATTCATCAGCTGCATTATGTGCACAGGTAAGGTAATTCTTATTGTGGCATATAAATACAGGTAGTCCTTGACTTACGACCACAATTGAGCCCAAAATTTCCATTGCTAGGTGAGACAGTTGTTAAGAGAGTTTTACCCAATTTTATGACCTTTCTTTCAACAATTGGTAAGTGAACCATTGCAGTTGTTAAATTAGTAACGTGGTTGTTAAGTTAATCTGGCTTCCCCATTGACTTTACTTGTTAGAAGTCACAAAAGGTAATTCAGGGTACTGCAACCATCATAAATATGAATCAGTTGCCAAGCATCCAAATTTTGTTCATATGACCATGGGGATGCTGCAGTAGTCTTAAGTATGAAAAACAGGCATACATCACTTTTTTCAGAGCCATTGTAACTTTCAATGGTCACTAAATGAATGGTCTTAAGTCATAGACTACTTGTATTAAGTTAATTAAATTGAAATAAAGCTATAGATTTTGAAAAATACAAAAACAAATGGCATGTAAACAGTAAGATGTTGTTATGAATTCTGTTATCTTAAGATAATGTTCCTATTTATAATTCCAGATTGTGGCCCTGCCTATCTTCAAATATTGTAAGCTATTAGGGGACTCAAGCAGACCAGTTTGCCCTTCCCTTCCTTCCCTTCCCTTCCCTTCCCTTCCCTTCCCTTCCCTTCCCTTCCCTTCCCTTCATTAGGGCATACAGTCAATATTCTCATTTCTTCCATCTGTAATCAAATAGTTGTTTAAATTTGCAGAATGTATATTTCCACCACTTCATATTTTGGTTGGTTCAATTTAAATTTCATATTGAAGGTTGTTATATATAAATGGGGTTTAAGGCAAAATGTTGCAGGAAATATCTAGACTCTGGCAGAAAAGTAGTAACAAAAGTTAAAGAGAAGAGATAAGAACATATATATATGTATGTATGTATGTATGTATGTATATATACATATATACACACACACATACATACACACACATACATACACACACACACCCAATACCATTTACAGTATCTCTCTGTACAGTTTTATACTTGTAAATGATCATTTCTTATATTGTAGGGAGATATCATTCAGTGTATGAAAAACTGATTTCAGGTTTTTTGTCTTATACAAATTCAAAATCCAAGATTACTAGAACTTGTCCAGTCAGGAGGAAAAAACTGAATGGAAAAAAATAACGAGAACATAAAAGTGTTGAAAACACAGAAGTACAGCAGAAAGACTCTTATGGATATTCTGGCACCTCTGTTTGTTTAGATAATAGGTTGCCCATGCACGGAACATTGGATTATAGTTTTGGACCTTTATTACCATGTTTAGCATTACTGCAAAATTATTACTTTCACTTTCAAAATTCTTAGCTTGGTGAGGCACTTCCTTCACTAATTAAAGGAATGTATTATTTTATACCTTCTGCCTCAGACTCATAAAAGCTGATAAACCCCCAATTTCCAGTTTATTTGCTTGTTATGTTATTTCTGCCCTTAACTAACTATATAAAATGGTGTTGGAATGTTTATGGCTATCCTTTCTGGTTAATTTTGGCTAGAAGTAGCCAGTGTACAGTATTTAATTGAATACAGACCGTAGGTTTGGTGTGCATTTAGAGGTGGAGAGGAATAGCAATATATTTACTCTAATCAAGCCCAAAAAGTGTTTCATCCAGGTGTAATTATTCAATTGTAACATTTAAAACAATTGTAATATGATTTCTGTTTTAAAATATTTTAAATGCAATAGTTATAACTATAACAAAGGTTTTTCAATCTCATTTCTAAAAAACCCACAAATCCACTTAAATGTTGAAGACCTATGCCAGTGAAGGAAAACTTTCAATATCCTAGTTGTCAGGCAATAAGTTGCTGCACAAATGAGTCCTGTTACAGTTTTTCAGACTAGTGTTCTGAACCTTAACCAAGGAAAGTTGGATACAGTGTATAAAAAATAAATCAATAAAATATTGATTTATTTAATATATATAAAATAAATAAGAATTTTGTCCATGTCTTTAATGCAACAGTTTTATATGTGTGCTTTTGATCACTCTAAATAAATAAGTGCATTTCTGATTCATAAGTACCAGCATGGCCAGGTTTCGTGCTGAAGTAACATACTTTAAAAGACCATAGTTGCAACAAATTCATTATGTAATGTAAATCTACATGAAGGAAACTTCCTCATTTGCTTATGAGATTACATCTAGAATGTGATGCTGTATTTATGAGGAATAAAGAAAATAATATGTTCTTGAATTTAACAGTACTCCTTCATTTTGATCTTTTTACTGTTGTAATCTTGAACAAAGTCTGTACATGTTTATAAACATTAAGACAACACCAAAAGTAAACTTACCTCACATTGAAATTTTCTTAATATAAAGGTGACATTAGTTACATGATTAGGAAGTTCAATCACTCCACAGGTTCCTTTCTTTTAGGTATTGTCAAATATGTAGCCCAGGGTGTTGCGCTTTCTGTGAGGTAGCCCCACTTGCTTGGAGCAGTTTACTAATTCCACCCTATTGTATTTTAGGAGAGCTGTTAAAACTTGTTTTTTAAAGACGCACTGAGTGGAGATCTTGTATAAGTTGTACTTGGTTGTATCTTGTTCACAGTGACATTAATTTTTTAATAACTTATTATTTTGTACTGTAGTTTACTACTTTAGTATGCAGTTTAGGACAGTATGCTTTGGTGGTTAAGGCACTGAACTAGAAACCTGGAGCCTGGGACTTCTAGGCCTCTCTTAGGCATGAAAGTGGGCTTGGTGATTTTGGGCCAGTTATTCTCTTTCAGGTCAGCTCACCTCACAGGGTGTTGTTATGGTGGGAAATAGGAGGCAAGTATATTCTCTTGAATTGATCAAACTATATATTTTAAAAAGGTGGGAACATCATTGTTATTGTTGTTATTAAAATCTTTTCATATAAGAAGAGAATGTAGGCCACTCATCCCGTAGCATATGAGTCCTACTAAATAAAGCAATATATCTGCACTATTTTATATAATAGACATTGCTATAAATCCTGAGATAACCTTTTTGTGGGTAAGTCAGTTCCAGATCTGGCAAAGGAATTAAACATTAATAATATTGAGTTGTTGTGGGAACTTCTCAAGCCAATTAATCTATGCTGGCATATATTAAATATGCAGTCCTCTTCATCATGGCATTAAAGATAAACCTAAAGAATAATTAAGTCCAAAGCAAGCTGAATTGATTGGAAAAGATTTGACTTAATGTACATAATGTTATAAGTTCAGAATATCAAAAAGAGAATATTCATTTCTGAGATAGTTGAAACATCTGGGGCAGTTGGAGGGGTTGAGTCACTAGTTAGTGGATGACATATAAAATATATCTTGGAAGAATTGGGCTTGTGGATTACAGTGCAGAACAGCAACCCTCACAAATGAAATCCAGTATTCTGTTGTTACTCCTGTTTTGTGTTCTTCACAGAGCACAATTTAATGCTACAATCTATATAAAACCATCACAAAAATGTATGATAGTGAATGTATAGAGCAGTGCGATTAAAAAGTTTGTTAATGTGTGGCCATTTCAGCAGGCCAATAATTCTCATCCACGCTGCGACGAGAGTCCAGGAATGGGATATGACTCCTCCCTCTGACATCATAGAGCTGAGTCTGTCACTATAAAAAGTCAGTCCTTAGCTGGCCTGCCATCTTTTTGACTCAGCTTCTTGTCTTGGAGCTTTGTCTCTGGAAGGAGTAATATTGAGCTAAAAAGAGTTTAGCAACAGCAATTTCTTTTCCAAGGCTTTTTAGCCTTCTTACTGCTCCCAGGGCTCTGGTTCGAGGTACAACACCAGGAGAGTGGGGATCTGCTCTCCTGCAGTGCCGAGACTTTGACGGGCTCAAGAGTGTGCAAACGAGCTGCTAATCTAGCCGCTTCACAGTTGACTCCGGAGCTCAACCCTGCTGCGTCGCAGTTGTTTCTGGCTATCGCTAATCGCTCGGGGCCTGGTAAGAGCCTAAGGAGCGAAGGAGGGTATACGACCATTCCAGGGCTGCTGCACGTGTTCGGTGGCCATTTTGAAAGTCAGGCGGCCATTTTGTTTCCCTAATTGGGCCTCACAGCTCCCTCAACTCACCTGGCCCAATCTACAGACAGCACTACCACAGGGGCAGCTCACACCACCTCTTGTGCTTGCTCTGTTTTGCGGAATGGAGAGGGCCTGGAAGAAGCCCAAGATTCTCAAGCCCCTGTGAGGAAGAAACAAAGACAAAGAGGCCATTCTGCCAGTAGAGATGTTGCTGCTAAGATCAGAGCCAAGGCCCTGGCTCCCAAAAAGACTTCCAAATCGGAGCTCATGGCTGAGAAGAGAAGGCATGCTGTTCTGGAAAAGCAGTTTCCAAAGACATTGGCACATAAGAGAGACCAGATCCAGCAGGCTTCTCATCCAGGGGAGGTACAGGGTTACCCAGAGGTTTCTATAAGGGGGGGGATGCTCCCAGCTCTGCTAGCCACCTTTTAGCTTGGTCTCCAGAGAGGGTGGAAGAAGAGCTTTTACCCCAGGATCTGAGCAGATCAGGTCCATCCTCTAAACAGCCTGGGCCCCTGGTCCCTCCTTTCCCATAGTCAAATAATCCAAGGGGGCCACAGGCCTAGGCCTGAGGCAACCTTCACTCCCACTGCTGCGGACTTGCATCCAGTGGACCCCCTACAGGGAACAGGCCTGATGACATCAGGGAAATAGTCTCAGTGGCCATTAGGCAAGGTCTGGCTGAGGGGTTTCAACAACTCCTTCGCCCACCAGGGGGAGGACAGTCCTTGTTTCCTAACTTGTCCCAAGGGCTCTCTTCATCCCACAAAGGCCTACCCAGACAACAGTTCAGTTTCCAGCCTACCCAGTCAGATTGGGGTGAAGATGAGGAGAGGGATTATACCAACCCTTCTTAACACAGTCACTCCTCTTATTCTGAAGAGGAGGAAGGTGAGATCAGAGATCCTAATATGTCAGAGGAGAAAGAATTTAGATCTGATCAACCTCCTTCAGCAGCGGTTTTTAAACCTTCATTATTTAAACCACTCCTGCGCAAAGTTTTGGTCACGGCCCAGCTAATCCCTGAGGAGGTGGCTCCAGAACCACAGGTGGCCTCTTCCAGCCACAGTGACACTCTGTTCTCCAAACCAGTGGTTCATACTGAGGTACTCCCTTCCCCACTGATAAATCTGAGCAAGCCCTCAGATTCAACCGGCAGCAGCTTGGGCTATCAGGGCATCTACAGTGACTTTGTTTTTCACAAGTTCTTCACTGTGCTGGCTACACCAGCTGCAGGAGAGACTCCTGGCTACAGATTTCAGGGTACATCAAGATCTCAACAAGATAATTGCAATGGCAGAATTCATGGCGGACGCTACATTGAATTCAGCCAAGTTTGCTTCAAGGCTGCCTCTGTGGAGGCCAGATGGTTCCTTTGGCTGCGAAATTGGCAGTCTGATTCGTGGTGGAAATGGAAGTTGGCATCGGCCCCATGTGCTGGAGAAAGACTGTTCTTGGTAGAAACCAAGGACAAGAGGAAGGTCCTCTCATTGGCGGGGAAGAGATCAGAATGTCACCCCGGGCCATACTATTGACCTTCTTCTTTCAGACCTGAATCCACCGCTCAATTTTCCAGGGGCCATAGATCAACATTCCGAGGCTTCAGGCAGACAACAACAGGCTCCTGGTAAACGGCCTCCAGCTTGAGTTCCTTTCTCCACCCTCATGATTTTTTGTTCGCTGTCCTATGTCTAGGGATGGCTCCAAACGGGCCTTCATGGAATCGGCCATTCAACATCTTGTCAACATATAGCCATAGAGCCAGTTCCAATGGATCAGTGAGGGTTAGGTTTCTACTCTTGCCTCTTCGTGATCCCGAAGCCCTCGGGGGGTGGCAAGCCATTCCTGACCTTAAGCTCTGGCCTCATCACTGCCAGTTTCTCCGCTTCTGTTACCAGAACAAGAATTTCCAGTACCGTGCTCTTCCCTTCGGTCTTTTGTCAGCCCCCCGGGTCTTCACAAAAATCTTAGCAGCATTGGTGACTTCACTTCAAGCTCTACCAGTGAGGGTCCAGTGTTATCTGGACGACATCCTGATCCAGTTGCAGTCTGTCCACTCTGCCCATCACAATCTGCACATCATGTTGCAGTGTCTACGAGACCACAGTTTTCGATCAACCTCAAGAAAAGCCATCTCTCCCCAATGACCAGGCTGCTTCATCGCGGTGCAATCATTGATATATCATGCTGCAAGTGCGGGGAGAGCCTCAACGAGTCCATCCTCTGGATTCAGCGGCAGCACACCGTTCCCTTGTCTCAACTCCTGGGGAAGATGATTTCATGCATTGGCATCGTCCGTGGGCCCGCCTCCATGCTCGGGCGCTTCAGTGGTTCCTACTGCCTTTTCAATGGGCAGAAACCAGCCATACTTCTATCAGGGTCCAGGTCCCACCACATGTCCTTCGGTCCTTCAGGTGATGGTAATCTCAGCCAGTTTGGCGGGGTCATCCCTTCAAGGAGCCAGGCAGGATCCTGCTCACCACAGATGCCAGTCTTCATGGCTGGGGAACCCATCTGTCCAGCGAGATAGCTCAAGGGAGTTGGTCTCAGATAGACAAGGCATGCCCCATAAATTGGCTAGAATTCAGGGCCATCTTCCTAACCCTGAAACAGGGTGGCAGGTAGCCATGTTTTGGTCATGATGGACAGTGTGGCCACAAAGGCCCATGTCAACAGGCAAAGGGGGACCAGATCCAGGGCCTTGATGAGAGAGGCATAATGCCTGGGGAGGTGAGCAGAGAGACACCTGCTATCCATCAGGGCGGACCACATTTTGGGGGTTGACAATGTTCAGGCCGACTGGTTGAGTTGGTCTAGAGTTGATCAGTCGGACTGGAGTCTCCACCCTTCATTGTTTCTGGCTTTGTCCCACAAATTCAGAACTCTAGCAGTAGATCTCTTTATCATTCCTCAGAATGCTCAGGTAGGCAGATTCTTCACCAGGTTTCCGACCCAGGGAGTGGAGGGGACCAACACGCTTCAGAGCATCTGGCCCCCAGGGCTCCTCTATGCCTCTTCCGATCATTCTGGCCGTAATTTGGAAGTTGTTGGAGGAAAAGGCGGAGCTAATTCTCCTAGCACCCTATTGGCCCAGGAGACCCTGGTTCGCAGATCTGGTGAATCTGTCTGTAGCCCAGCCATGGAGATCTCTCTGCATCAGGGAGCCTTGCTCTACACGGATCCTCAGTGGTTCCGCTTAGCCGTTTGGCGCTTGAGCAGCAATCTATGAGGAATTCCAACTTCCCTGACAGGGTGGTTGATACTATACAGGCTTCCCAAAAATGTTCCACCACATGCATCTACGATACTACCTGGAAGGTCTTCTGTTTCTGGTGCATTAAATCAGCACTAGATCCCTCTTCGGCTTCTGTCGCGGAGGTGTTCATCTTTCTTCAAGATGGGCTAGATCAGGGACTTGCACCTAACACTCTTCGCTGTCAGGTAGTGGCTTTGTCTTCAGTTCTATCCTGGGAAGATTACACTTCCTTATCCCATAATCCTTCAGTACGCAGGTTCTTGAAGGGGACAGCTAACCTTCGCCCTCTACATAGGTTTCCCACATAAGACCTCCCTAAAGTGTTGCAGGCCCTCATGGGTCCCCCTTTTGAGCCCCTTAGATCAGTGTCTCTGCAATTGATGACCATTAAGGTGGTTTTTCTAGTGGCCATTACATCTGCCAGGAGAGTATCGGAACTAGAGGCTCTCTCCATCAGACAGGATCTGTGTGTTTTCCATGAGAACAGGGTGGTTCTGAGGCTAGATCCTAGGTTTGTTCCTAAAATAAACTCTTGGTTCCACTGGGCGCAGGACATAGTGTTACCACATTTCTGTCCCACACCACAACATGAGTTGGAGCACAAGTGGCATCAGTTGGATGTAAGGTGGGCCCTCCAGATCTACATCAAACAGACAGCTGCTTTTCGAAAATCCGAGGCCATATTTGTGTCATTTCATCCCATTTCCTTGGGGACCAAGGTGGCGTCATCAACAATTGCTTGGTGGATTAGAACACACATCTCCAAGGCCTACCAAACTTTGTCCTTGCTAGTTCCCAAGAACATCACAGCCCACTCCACTAGGAGTGCAGCTACTTCTGCCGCCTGGTCTACTCAGGCATCGCTGGAAGAAATCTGCAGAGCAGCTACCTGGGCATCCCCTTCGCCGTTTATATGGCATTATCGCCTGGATTCTTTTGCTTCGGCTGAGGCTTCAGAAAGTAGTACCACAATCGGAGTGACTGAACCAGACATTGGCCCTCCTGTGCACATGCAGACTTTGGTATATCCCATTCCTGGACTCTCGTCGCAGTGTGGATGAGAATGTGCGTTGCCTGAGAGCACCTTTTCTATCTATGCTGCAAGAGAGTCCAGCCCCACCCTTACACATCTGGTCCTGATGAGGGGGGGAGTGAATCCAATTTCACTGTTTATCTTCCAGAGACACGTTAAGTCTGTCAAGCACCTTCATCTCAAAGATGGCGGGCCAGCTAAGGGCTGGCTTTTTATGGTAGCAGACTCAGCTCTGTGATATCAGAGGGAGGAGTCATATCCCATTCCTGGACTCTCTTGCAACGTAGATAGAAAGGGCATTCTCAGGTAATTATACCAACACCCATTTTCCATTAAAGTAATTTTTTTATCTTGCTAAATACAAAATGGCTTTTAATAACCTTTAGAAATTACTATATTGCTTCAGGAAATCATTTGAAGACATTGCTTTGATCAGAGCTAACCAGCAAAATGATATTAGCTTTTTAGAAGAAGTATATATGATAAAATTGGGGGAGGGGGAATCAGTGAAGTGAATTAATATAACTGTCCATTAATATAATTACTTGCTTATGCTGCAATATTATGCATGCTTACCTCAGAATAAGTCCCTCTGAACTCAATGAGGTTTACCTTTGAGTACACATGTGTTGCATTACTGTGTTTTGATTACACTGTATAGCAAAGAAACCCCTATTAGCTCTTAGTGTTTCTTTTTGCAGATTGTTTTGCTGGCAAAAAAAGTCCCTGTGTTAGCGAAGCTTTGAAAGAAATACCACAGTTTTAAAGTTGTTCAGTAGTTAATCACCTTCCTTCCTCTTATAATGTGAGAGGAAATGGGAGACAAAGTACGTGTTGTGCATTTTTATTGTTGAGTTGTTCTTAGGAATACGTGTTCCAAAAGAATCTTCAGTAAACAGATGAGAAACACATGATAAAACTTGCAGTATATGTGGATATTGCTCTATGATCTACTTCTTAGCAATAGTTTTTCTTCATACATTAATTCTGCTATTTTTTCAGTGTAGAATTTATGTTTGGAACTTTTCCTTCAGAATAATTTCATAAATACACTGTCATGAAGTATGGCAGATATAGATTGGGGTTTTATTTTTGCTAGGTCTGTGAATGTTATTTTTTAAAATCCAGAATGTTTATTAGACATTATTTTTTGA
Source organism: Naja naja (assembly GCA_009733165.1). NCBI lineage: Eukaryota > Metazoa > Chordata > Lepidosauria > Squamata > Elapidae > Naja > Naja naja. The sequence goes on along the minus strand of CM019148.1, from coordinate 336,813,594 downwards.
AAATTTTTTCAAGAAATTTGGAGGCACGTTATATTGCCAACTAAGTCAGAAAACAAGCTTGCAAATTTACACTTTATTACGATTCAAGTTAAATGGGAAATAGAATAGATAGTTCAATTTAGCAACAAAACCAAAGCAATTGTGAATGTTTGCATGAATAAAGAGATATTTCATTGTTGTTTGTGGAACTATTTTTTGTGAAAACTATCAAAACCATATTAAAATATGCACTTCGAAGGAAATCGGAAACTAGGAAATTCTTTGTCAAAGCAGCACAGTTCAAAAACGATTTGGAACAAATTCTTCAGAACTTATTTAAATGCAGTGCATACTGGCTAATTTTTGAAGACCCGTTTTTTGTTTCAGACTTCTGTACAAACCTGAAAAAATAATGTACAATAGCTATAAAAATGAACCGTTAGATGCTCCAAATTATTCTTCCAAATTATTTTCAAAATGTGCACATCCTATTCAGGGTGGGAATTTAATTTGATAGGTTTATTAATCATAGTGATACTTTACAGTATTCGTTATAGTGATATTTGGGATTATTTTTCTGGCAAAAATAATATTTGATCTTTTGCTGTTATAAAATGACATCAGCTTTTAAATATAAATGGTATACAATTGTCAGTATCCTATTTTTATAACAACTAACTTGATTTTAATGTACATTTAGAATACATAGTTGAAGGTAATGTTCCAACTGTGTGCCTGATTTAAAATAATACCTTTTTCTTTTTTGAAAACCAGAGATATAAAACCTGACAATGTTTTATTGGATGCGAATGGCCACATACGCCTGGCAGATTTTGGATCCTGCTTAAAGATGAGCGAAGATGGCACTGTATGTATCCAAAAAAAAGTATAGTTTTTTTTAAATAGAATACTTAAACTGCTGTGTGTTTGAGTTTGTTTGGGGTTATATTTGGAAGATAAGCTGCAAAAGTACTGCATAGATACATGTAAATATAGTAACATTTTACATTGTATCACTCTTCTGCAATATGTTTAATCTACAACTGCTATGTATTCTTTATGAATAGAGTATCCTGTAATATTCCCATGTATTTCCTTATGCCATTTCATGACCAATTAAACTTTTTATTTGTACATAAGAAAGTGGTTATGATTCTTTTCATTTATATTTAATAATGCAAGAAAGCATAAACTTTTCCTTTTGTATCTCAGTAATGTTCATTGATCTATAGATTTATAAATGCATACAATTAAATTAATTTCTCCTTATATACTATTTTACATTGGTTCTCTTCAAGGTACAATCTTCAGTTGCAGTGGGCACCCCTGATTATATTTCCCCTGAAATACTGCAAGCCATGGAGGATGGCATGGGAAAATATGGACCTGAATGTGACTGGTGGTCCCTAGGTGTCTGCATGTATGAAATGTTATATGGAGAAACACCTTTTTATGCAGAGTCACTGGTGGAAACCTATGGGAAGATTATGAATCATGAAGTAAGTGCTATGAAACATTTGTTCCGCTTAGCTGTAATTTTTGCTGAAATATTTAACCAGGATCCAAAATCTTTGTGTTTATGTGCATGAGTAACTGCATTATTCAATGTATCTTCTAAGAAAAGTCTTCTGTGACTAATGTTCAGAACAGGTATTTCTCAGAACTCTGTTATTGTATACTTGGAATATATCGATTCAATTATTTCTGAAAACCTTTTCACTGTATATTTTGCGGCAAACCAGACTTAACATGAGCAAATTCAGCAGAAAATATAAATACAACACATTGAAATTAGTCTAGACTAATAACATATATTTAAGGGTGTTTCTTCAGACAAGCAACGCCAAAGATACATGACTAACATTAAAAAGTAGAAAGTCTAAAAACAAGAACACTTAACAAATTTTGAAGCCTTCTGTAGTTTTTTTTTTAATGGTATAAATGTACACATTAAAAATATTTTGTCATAGCAAAGAATATCTTCAATTCAGATTTCCCTTCCTGTTCTTCAGGAGAGGTTCCAGTTTCCATCTCATGTTGCTGACGTATCTGAAGAAGCAAAAGACTTAATCCAACGACTTATCTGCAGCAGGGAACGTCGTCTGGGGCAGAATGGAATAGAAGATTTCAAATCACATGCATTTTTTGAAGGACTCAATTGGGATAATATCCGAAATCTAGAAGCACCTTACATTCCAGAAGTTAGCAGTCCTTCAGATACATCAAATTTTGATGTAGATGATGATATATTGAGAAATCCTGTGAGTAATTCTGCATTTTCTTTTGCTGTTGATTTTCGTTTGTTTTCTACATCACTGGTTTTCTAGCTTCTGAGCTGGATCATGACATTTGAGTATAGGGGCATTCTGGAAGGAGTTTTAGAGTTCAAAACCTCTGTTTCTAGCTGTTTGATATGAACTGGGCAGACCTTGAAATAGGTTTAATGTTTTTACTTCTATTCTGCTTTTGCCTACAATTTTTTGTATATGTAGACAGTGTGAGAAAAATGGCTTGTCTGATTATATTTATTACAGTAAACTTGATTTACCAAACTTCAGCTATGATGGGGAATTTTTTTCTTTTTGACATCTCCCCAAAACAATAAAAGTCTGTTGAATCTGATGATTTGTGTAAATTATATAATTTGTGACCTGACATCATGACACAAATAATGATAATTATCTTTTACTCTGAATAGTATACTAAATCAAGAGTGTTCTCCAATTATAATTTGGAAACAGAGTTCAAATTTTCCTTGACTTACTATACTAAATTAATCTTAAATCTTTCTTAGGACATCTGCTTTGTAGAATGCCAATGCTTCTAAAAGCAGCATGTATGAAATTACTGAAATTAAAATTTGTGCAGACCCCGGTGTGCACATGTATCACCTCTCCTGTGGGAGCTGCATTGGCTGCTGATTTGCTTCTTGGTGAAATTCAATGAGCTGGTTGTCACCTTTAAAGCCCTTCATGGCTTGAGACCAGGTTATCTGATGGACCATCTCTTGACAGTCACATCTACCCGACCCATCAGAGCAGGGAGGCAGGGAAGGTTGCAAGTCCCATCCCCTAGGGAGATATACCTGGTGGGACCCAGAAGAAGGGCCTTCTGCATGGTGGCTCCCTCTCTTTGGAACATCATTCCCCCAGAGATTAGAATGGCCCCCCACTCTAGCACTCTTCTGGAAGGTGCTGAAAATCTCATTCTGCCAGCAGGCCTGGGGAACCCAGAGCAGGACGAAGCCATTAAATGGCTCATGTGAGGTGCTGTCACCGGAGTGGAGGGTGACTTTAGTATATTAATTTATTATGTGTCTCTTCTTTTATTAATTTTATTGCTTTTATATGGGGTTTTATATTCTGTAACCCACCTTGAGTCGCCATGTGCGAATAGGTGGCACTATATATTTCCCTAAATAAATAAAATAAAATGAAATATTTTTCATTTGCTATATTGATAACCAGTCCTCAGAATCTAAACAGTGCCAATTCGCAAATTTACATATAACCAGAGATATTTAAAACTCTTATGTTCTGGGCAGGGAACTTTCCATTTTCCCCCCTGGAAACCCTAGTCATTATTGTCCAGAAATATACTTTTTGAAGTAGGAATTGGTTCATAAGGATGAGCCAGCCACAAGACCATCTGCAGATGATTTCCCAGGCTCTGGGCTAGAATGGCTGGAGCCCCTTGTGATGTGTTTTCTGTGTCTTTGCTTGGTTTCACCATCCTGTTTTTACTTGTTCTTTATTTTTATGAAGGAGATGATACCACCTGGTTCTCATACTGGCTTTTCTGGGTTGCATTTACCTTTTGTTGGTTTTACCTACACAACAGAAAGGTAAGTTGAAAAAAAAATGGCAGTTTAGGAAGCACATGGAGGGCCTCCAGATCTAGGGGGTAGTCTTTGCTTCTTTTTTATCAGGTACAAATGCTTTACAGAATGATATGGAAAGAAAAAAAGGTGTTTTTCTATAAAGGCAGTGTTGCAGAGTAAACACAAGGTAGTATATTTATATACGTATGTATTATTTAAGCTTGGAATTCATACGATCCAAGCCCATATAATACATCAGCTGATTTCTAAGATTATAATACAATGATTATTCCACTATATAACAGCATGTTAGGTCGGTAAAAAGACAGTGCTTTACCAGGAACAAAAAGAGGGCAGGGGGAAATACATCCCTTTTCTTTTTTGCCCACATCAGTTCTACTGCTGTTTATTCTAATTCTTTATAATAATATCTCTATAGATTGATGGGACAAAAAAGCTAAATAATAGATTCTGATTTATTTTATTTAGTTATTAAATGTATATGCTCCCCATCTTGCCATAAAGCAACTTAGGTATAAATGCTTGATGGTTCATATCAGGTATATATTCCAAAATGACCCTTTAATGGCTCCTAACTACAAAAAGAATCGATTTTCTGTAAGCTCCAGCCTCACAGCATGGTGTATGGATTACATGCATAATAGATAAAACTACTACTATTATTTCTATTATCTAGATTTCTGAGTTACGCTAAAATCCTTTATTTTTCTTTATTGGGTTTTTTGGTATATGATAAGTTGTTATGTGTTGAGGTGTTCTTTTCTTTGTACTCCATGGAGCTAGCCTAGTGTATCCACATGAAATGTTGTCCTCAATCAGTTAAGGGGTAATGATTATCGCAAAGCTATTCAATGGGCGTAATAGACAGATATCCTACAGAAAGGATGATAGATTAGCTATCCACGAGCTTAGTTACTTATAGTTTTTTTTTTAGCTTATGCTAGTCTTGCTTGATATATTAAAAGAAAAACTTGCTCTCTGGCAGGCAAAAAGAAATATAATCATTTATATGATAGTGAAGATCATTTTCTAGCTCCTATCATAAATGTATATAATGTTAGCAAGCTGAACTTGAATCAGATCACTGGCCTGACTGAATCCAATGTTTTGTGTTCCATCTTTCAAAGATGTTCTAGGTTTTCCTGAGTGTTAAACCTGAGATTATTATTTAAAAAACCCAATTATTATGTTTTCCTGAGTGTTAAACCTGAGATTATTATTACATGGAAAGGCAATCTTTTCCTGTACTTCCTTTGCCTGTCTTAAGAAGTGAAATAGAAAAGAGCACATGGGAGCAGTGGTATCAATCTTCTGCTTTAAATCCCATTGGTGTAGAAGTTATTACTGCTACTTCCTTGCAAGTAAGCTTTCCTTTGTGGGGTTGGAGTGAGAAAAAACCGATTGCTGTTTACTTGCCAGCTCACTCAGTAGGTAAATATTTATATAACTTATATAACTTAAGATTATATTAACTTTTCTGATTCTAGTGAATTTTCAACAGGAAGTTGCTGTTTATGGTTGATTAAACATGCTAATTAATGTGTGCACTGATTATTTTGGGTCTCAGCTGTTTTTCTGATCGAGGTTCACTTAGAAGTGTAATGCAGTCCAGTAGCATATCCAAAGATGAGGATGTTCAACGTGACCTGGAGAATAGCTTGCAAATAGAGGCATATGAGAGGAGAATACGAAGACTGGAACAGGAGAAGCTGGAACTGAGTAGGAAGTTGCAAGGTACCTTCTCCTTGGCTTTCTTATATTCCATGTGGTGGAATAATATAATGTCATCATTTCTAACCATTACGTTTTTCATTCAATTTAAGAATCCACCCAGGCTCTTCAGTCCCTTCATGGTTCTACTCGCTTAACAATGAACACAAATAGGGATAAAGAAATAAAAAAGCTAAATGAAGAAATTGAACGCTTGAAAAATAAAATAGCAGGTAAGTTTTGGAATACATTACTAAATCCAGTAATACAGCCTTAATTTGTGCTATGCACTTTAAAAGGTGTGCCCCAATCATTTTTCTGGGGGCTCTTCTGTATGGCTATCCAGTTGGTTCATATTGTGAATTTGTAAAAAACTTTCATTAAAACGTGGCTTGCTTACATTACTGGTGCTGAGAACTGTCAGTCCTAGCTCAGATTATTTAAATAAACTCCACTTTCACATTTATTGCTGCTTGTCAATTATGTATCTGCATTATTTGTTTAAACTTCTTTATGTGAGCTACACAGAGGGAAGAGAGCTCATGGCTTTAAATACAACGTGTTAAGGAGTCTACTTCCAGACACTTCCTAGTTATTTTTTGTGAATTTTTATTGTTTATAAAACTAGAGTTTGTCTCTTATGCAAGAGCCTCGGTGGCACAGTGGTTAGAGTGCAGTACTGCAAACTACTTCTGCTGATAGCCAGCTGCCTGCAATTTGGCAGATCGAATCCCACCAGGCTCAAGGTTGACTCAGCCTTCCATCCTTCTGAGGTGGGTAAAATGAGGACCCAAATTGTTGGGGGCAATATGCTGACTCTGTAAACCGCTTAGAGAGGGCTGTAAAGCACTATAAAGCGGTATATAAGTCTAAGTGCTATTGCTATTGCTATCTTGGCCGAGAGGGAAAATGAACAAGGTCCATATCATACCCCCAAAGATGCTTTTTTGCTTGAAGACATTTTGAAGAAGCTTCTTGGATGAGAAGCAAAAAAGATTTCAAGCAAAAATAAAGGAAGTCCAATTGCCTTTGAAAAAGCACCTTGACCTGGATGACTGAGAGTCTCCATAGATGTCCATATTATATATTAAAACAACATATTTTATGTAATCTTTATATATGACATATTTAGGCAGGGCCTATGATTGTTCTGAGATTATAGATGGGTTGCAGGTGAAGCAATTTAGAGAAAGCAGCCCTTAAACCAGGTGTGTCCAACCCATGGTCTGTGGTCTGCATGCAGCCCTGGACAACTAGTAATGTGGCCCTCCAAAATAAAGGAAATTTGTTACTTATATACATTAACTATATTATATATTTTGTATGTAGCCCAAGACAACTCCTCTTTAATGTGGCTAGGCAAGCCAAAAGATTGGACATGCTTGCCTTAAACCATTGGAGAAAGATTTGAATCAGAATCATGTGGCTTTTGTTATATAAATTCTTCCATTGTTTTAGACTATACCTATATAGTAAGGTATTCTGGTTTTTCTGTGTTTTCATCTAGTCAATCTGTCCGTGTAGCAAAATCAATACTCAGAGAATACTTATCTTAATCAATTATTTTTTCAGTTTGTAAAGTACTTTTTTAAAAATGTGCGTTACTTTTGTTGAAAAAGTTACAATTGTGAGTTTTTATTAAAATCCAATTGTTAATCCTCCTCTAGAATTTAGAAAGTAATCATTTGAATGTAGGGGTCATAACTGATTTTTTTTAACGTAGTTGCAGATGTAGCATAAATGCCTACTTTTTCAAACGTTTCCTATGGAGAGCCAATTTGATGTGGTGGTTAAGGTGTTGGTCTAAACAGCCAGAGAATGTGACTTCTAAATCTCCCTTGAGAAACCCAGCTTTTGGGCTAATCACTTTCTCTCAGCCCAATACCTCAAAAGGTTGTGGGGAAAAGAGAAAGAAGAAATATTAGGTATATTTGCTGCCTTGAGTTGACCACTATACTGTATGTAAAAACAACTGGGATAACAACAATTAATTTCCTTTTAGTTTATATTCTAGAGTTTCTAGAGGTTTATTTTTAAATAAAAGAACAATTCTACAACATGTATAACATTTAGACACTTGTGTGCATTTCTGTGTACATGTGTGTGTTGGACTTTTTTTTTCTATTTAAGTTTTTTACCATATTATAAATCTGAGAACCGTAATATGGCATCTGGGGATACCAATTTATCCACAAACTTTTTGTTTGCCCTGCCAGATTCCTTGGCCTACCTATTTTTTTTCCAGATTAAAAAAAATAGAAAAAAGCAACAACCTGGAATGCTGTAAGCATATTGCCAACCTTAAGTATTATCTTTATTTGCTGCTGCATATTAAATATAAGCCCTCACTAAAATAAAAAAATGAGATGTAACTTATGCCCAGTAATTTGTTAGAAAGTGTATTCATTTGCTCAGGGAAGAAGAAGTAAACAGCAGTAAAAAGAATTGTTTAGAATTATAAAGTAGAAGGGATGCCAGGCATTATTTTGATAAACTCATGCGTTGTAATTGGCTATGTTTTTTCCTCCATCCAACAATAGCCATATTTACAAAAGTTCCCACAACATATTTTTAAAATTCCTAAAGTATTGGTTGTTCAGAAAGATTGCCCCCTTCCCCCACCAATTTTCCATGGTGGAATTATGACAGAAAGCCAAAGGAAAGATGTTATGTCTTATTTTTCCCTCCCCTTCTTTCGTATTTTTATCTTCAAAGGTTCCTAGTTCTTGTTAGCTTAAAAGCTTGAATATAAAGAAACTTTTGATTAAATCTCTTGATGGCAGGAAGATTAATTTAAGCTAGAGATGACAGAGGGGAGGGGGCCTTCATTGCTTAACTGAATTTCCTGTTTCTTCCTGTAATGTCTGTACCACGCATTGGCCTGTGATTATTTCCTTCCTCTTCCTTGTGGAAAATATTCCATAGAGTTGATAAAATGCAATTTTGCCAGTATATTGTAACAGGGAAGAATTGTGATCCAATTTAAATTGTTCATCTTTACAGAGAGAAATGTAGAATTGTTTCTCTATCCTCTGTGAAAAGAAATTTCCCTGTTCATAGATTCAAATAGGTTAGAACGGCAGCTTGAAGATGCAGTGACCTTGAGACAGGAACATGAAGATTCCACCCACAAGTTAAAAGGCCTTGAAAAGCAATGCAGGATACTAAGGCAGGAGAAGGAAGATCTTCATAAGGTATTGATTGTAGAAAATGCTTCATTGAAGTGAGATATATGTTGCCTAGAAAATAGAGGTATTTACACAGTTGGTTTGGCCAGCTGGGCAACATAGTTTAAGAATGGTTATTAGTAAAAATATTGCTTGTCATATTCATATCATGTACTTTTTCTCCAGAGCATGGGAATAATATATTTCAGCATAATAGAAATTCTATAATGTAAACATGCCAGTATTTTTTTAGGATTACATAAGTCAGCAATCTTCATGGCTGAATAGACAATAATCAAGATTTAGGCTTTACTAATCCAGACTTCTTTAGCTGCTCCATTATATTTACTTAATAATACCCCAAATGTTGGAGTGAGATGCAAGGTTTATTTAAAAGTGTTTTTATAAGCAAAACAAAAATAAGTGAGAAGAAATTTGTCACTAAAACACTGTATTGTGCAATTGCCAACAAGACATTTTATGCTGTAATGTCATACCCATAAATCTAATTTCTTACCCATGAACATCCGATGCCACCTTTCATTAACTTTCTCTTACTTCCTCTACTGCTTTTCTCCATACATCAAAGTCAATTGTGGATTAAACTGAATTATATCCTATATATTTTTGCATAAGGAAAACATTTGCTACATAACTAATATAGTGGCGTACAAAACATTTTGAATTTAAAATTTTATTCTGGCCTAATCATAACTCTGTCACTTCAAGCTCAGAACATTTCTGCTAATACCAGAACAGGTCTAAATGCTTTTCGTGAGGTAAAACAGCCTGTTTCAACTTTGAAATGGGATGTATGAGTTTCAGAATGGGATGTTTTGGGCTCAAAATATTTGGCACAGCACTAATTGTAGTGTTTCGGTGGGATATCATTTGAGAATTCCAGGACTATAGGCTGGACATGGAAGTCAAAAAACATCATAGATGAAGGAAGTTGGCAAATATATATATCTTTGCAGATGGAGGAGAAAAGAAGAGAAAAGGAAATAGAACAATGAAAGATGTGAGAATGGAGGAAAGATAAGGATGAGAGAAAGAATTAATTAGATGATGCTAGGTACAGTGTATAAATGAGATGAATAAAAGATAGCAAAAGAAAGGGAAATAGATTTTAAAAAAGAAGAAAAGAAGAGGAAAAAGAAAGAGAAATTAAAAATAAATATATAGTGTATTGGGTATATCCAGCTGGCGATATAATAAAAGCCAGTATTAATATTATATTGAAATATTCTTAATACACTGAGGATAGGAGGGAGATCCAAAGTCATCTCCCCAAAGTTGTAGCATGCTCCTGTACTCTTTGCTAAGTACTATTTGACATTAATCAAATGTATCTTAAACTTCAGTATAATTTTTAAATTGATTTGGACCTTTCCTTTCATTAGCAATTCCTTGAGGCATCTGAAAGATTAAAGGTACAGTCGAAAGAATTAAAGGATGCCCATCAACAAAGAAAGCTAGCAATGCAGGAGTTCTCAGAACTAAATGAGAGGATGGCAGACTTGCGTTCTTACAAGCAGAAACTCGCTCGACAACTCCGTGACAAAGAGGAAGAAGTGGAAGTGGTCATGCAAAAAACAGACTCTATGAGACAAGAAATGCGTAAATTGGAAAAAGCAAGGAAAGAGGTAGCTGAGCAGGGTATTTGGGGATCATGGGTTTTAATTTGTAACTTAGAAAAGTTAGTGTGACTTGGTTTGCAGATATACCCAACTGTTTAATTTTTGTGTCTGTGTGAAATTCTTAACAACATTTCTAATTTGGAAGGTAATGTAGAAAAAGAAAAAGTGAAGTATTAATTGAGAATGGATGTAGTCTATTATAATGCCTACATTCATAGCAGTTTTCTGGATTAGTTTTATTTACCGCACTTCACATCTCTATAATAAGGCACTTTTGTTGTTACAATTTTTATTTAATCATAACAATACTTAATTTTCCATTCTTTATATTGAAATTTTTTTACATATTTAACAGTTTATTTTTAAAACAATAGACATTTGCTGTAAAAATAATTTAAACTAGATTCAGTGAAATTATTAAGATATGGTAGAAACTACAGCAATGAAAATAAAGTATGACAAAATGCTTTTTTAAGTTTCAGAAATAAATTATGAGGATATCTCAGTGTATCCTTTTAGTGACCTGTTTTTACACTCTATTTTTCCCCTGGAAGTCTTACTGTTTTTAAAATGGGCTTTATCTTATTTTTTAATACTTCAAGGATTTGTACAACAGCTAGTTCCTCTTGATGTTGTAGAATTAATAATGGCTAAGCTCAATTGTTTCTATAATTAGGCTTATTTTTCTTTTTATAGCTAGAAGCACAACTTGATGATGCACTAGCAGAAGTATCAAAAGAGCGGAAACTTAGAGAATGTAGTGAAAAAGCAGCTAAACAGCTGGAAAATGAACTGGAAACACTAAAGGTGACTATGTTATGAATGATTAAATCATCTTGAGGCTTACTTTATTTGAGAAGAACAAGAAGTGTGTGTGTGTGTGTGTTTAATGTACTCCATTTTACAGTTGCAAACTAGCCATATTCTAGAATTTAGCTTGTCAGGAAGCTCAGTACAATTACTATTCATGAGTTTATATTCATTTTGAAATATCTAAAACCAAATTGACATCACATGCATTTCATTTACACTCAGTTGCATATATTAGACATTTGATAAAAATATTGGATTAGGTGGTATGTTCCCAGTCTCATGGTAGAAAATTGTTTTTTATGGGAGTATATTAAGTCTCACCTCATGTCTTATATATTTGACAAGTTACCTACATTTTATTTATTGTTTTAATTTAAACTCACTATGTGACTCCAGGCATCTTAACAGAAAGTTAACAACAGTAACATTTAAAACATACAACCTTGTGGCCCAGACACAGCCTGGTTTCCAAGTATTTCAAAAGGCAGTTGGGGTCATCCAGATATTTCAGAGAATGCTCTTCCATAGAGGGTAGATATTTTCTGACAGTGAGAACAGCTAATCAGTGGAATGACTTGCCTCCAGAAGTTTTAGGTATTCCATCACTGGAGGATTACAAGAGGTGACAGGAAACTATTTGTCCAGAATGGTATAGGATGTCCTGCCATGGACTGGGGTTTGGACTAGAAGATTTCAAAGCCTATTATTCTATGTTCTAATCAGTGATGGCTAACCTTTTCAGCACCAAGTGTCCAAAGTGCGTGCATGCACGCGTATTCCCAAAATGCAATGCACGCACCCCCCCGCATGCGCCTTCGCATGTGCATGCACCCCCATGCCCTCCACGTGACACTCCATGCCCCGTGCATATGGGCACGACCCCCATATGTGCCCATGGGCGCATGACCCCTGCATGTGCACCCCGCCCCACCATGCATGGACTGCAGAGGCCCGAGGACCGGTTACAGAGCTGAGCTGGGGCAACAGCTCGTGTGTCCACAGAGAGGACTTTGCATGCCACCTCTGGCACGCGTGCCATAGATTCACCATCATGGTTCTATATTCTGTGGTGACAGAGAAAACACAACTCCTAAGTCCCATGAAATGATGCTGATTAATAGACAGAACACAGAGCAACCCTATTAGATGGGTTACACGGGTAACCCACGCCGCGAATTGAAGACCTGGCTATTTGACCAAGCCGGGCTGTGACTACCTCATGGGGGTATGGGATAGTTTTTAAATTATTTTAATCTGGTCTTATTGGACTTTATATTTGTTTAATTCTTTTTAATTATTTATTGTATTTGTATGTTTTAGCTGTGAGCCGCCCCGAGTCTTTGGAGATGGGGCGGCATATAAGTCCAATAAAATAAAATAATAAAATAAATAAATAATGGGAGACAGGTGGTCTAAAGAATAGCTCTGTCTCATGAGGGGTTTTATAGGTGATCACCAGCATTTTAAACTATGTCCAGAAGTTCACAGATGACTGATGACTGATCCACACATGAAACTTCTCATGGCAGTGTATTTTGGAATATCTGTAGCTTCTTAGCTTCTAAGATCATGCCCATTTGAAGGGCATTGCAGAAATCCAAAGAGGGGTCCATAATGTGAGCAACTGTGAGTAAAACCTCTTGATCGTGGAATGGATGTAACTGGCACACAAAATGGATTTATGCAAAGGACCTCCTAACCTAACTAGATATCATGTGCTCTTCTAGCAGAAGCCAAGACGCGAGGAAGAGCTCAGATTGTTCACCAGTTCTGTTTAGGGCAGTGCAACATTGGAAGGGAGGTTTCCACATCCAAGTAGCTCAAAATCTATAGTCATGTAACTTCCTAGTTCCTTCCCATCAAGCCAGTAGACACTGAGAATCTTTACAGTATTTCTTGGCTGGCCTAGAAATAAAGTGTATACCTAGTGTCATCAGTGCACTGATGTTACATAAACTCATACCAACTTTAACCTCACACAGCATCTTTATGTAGATATTCAATAAGTGTGAGGAGAAAATCAAGCCTTGAGGCAACCAGCAAACTATGGCCTTGGGTTAGATTTCTCCATCAACATCAACTGGAACTAAACCTGGAAGAAGAAAGAGAATTATCACAATAACCTTCTCTCCACTCCCAATCATCTGTGCAAGTACAGAAGGATCCCATGAGAGATGATATCAAAATCCATCCTCTCCAAGTGTGAGGTACCCAGGTCTGAAATTTGATTGGAAGGGGTCCAAATTATCCAGTTTCCTCTCAAGCTGCAAGCCAACAACTTTTTCTTCCCCAAACAGGGGAGGGTAGAGATAGATGAGAATTACGCAGCAATGTTGGATCCATGAGAGATTTATTGAAATAGGGACAGATGGATTACTGCCTCAACTTCAAGTAGAAACTCTTTTTCCACTCAAAGATGAATATAGCGTCATTTGGACCAAATCATGCATTGGAGGACATGGATCTACATAGGTGGCTATGCTTATGGCCCCAATGACACAATATGTCAAAACTTGCCATGTAGTTTATAGGATTTCCTTGAGATGTTTAAAATGAAATACATAAAATCTCATTAATGACATGGTAAACTGCATAGATGTTTCTACAGGAAGAATAATAAGGTATTTATGTTCAGCTGATAAGACGACTAGGCTAAAATATATTTCCATGAGATGCTTATAATCCACACAGCACTGGAAAGCTAGTAGTCTGTTTCCTGTTATAAAACCTGTGCCATTCTATTCTTCCCTATATTTTCTCACAAAGTTTTCTCACCTTGGAAAAAGTAAACAGCAGGTCTTTTTACAGAATATCTACCATTCTTACGGCTTAGAACTCTGGGAATTCAAACTTCTTGTTGCTTCAAAGAGCTAACTGATAGGTTTGAAGCATCCTGATTTGTCTCTTGACTCAATCAAATCTTTACTTTTGATATTAGAGAGATAAACTTTTACATCCTCCCCTTTTTAAACAATTTTTGCTCTTTTGCAGGTAAAGCAGGGAGGACGCAGTGCAGGAATGGCCATGCAGGAGCATCAGCAGGAGCTAGCTAAAGAGAACTCAGAGCTTCAAAATAAAATTTCATTTTATGAAGAAGAGTTGGTCAGGCGAGAAGCTTCCCATGTCTTGGAAGTAAAAAATGTGAAAAAGGAGGCACATGATTTAGAAAGCCATCAGCTTGCACTTCAAAAAGAAATCATGATATTAAAAGATAAACTGGATAAGGCAAAAAGAGAGAAGTAAGTACTGTGTACAGTTGTGTTTTGAAAGCTTATTTTTTTAAATTGTTCAAAACGTATCTAAAATCCAAAGTTAAAAAAAGGTGTTAGCAAAGTAGAAAAAAAGGGTTTGCAATGGCATTTATGGGATCTTATTTCAATTCTAGGCACAGTGAGATGGAAGAAGCTGTGGGAACTCTAAAAGACAAATATGAACGAGAGAGAATGATGTTGTTTGAAGATAACAAGAAATTAACAACTGAAAATGAAAAAGTAATTGAGTTTATGCAGAATTATTTTTTTTAATCTCAAGTAGTATGTAATTCAGATTTTTTTCAATTCTCCTCCCCCCAAAAAATCAGGAAATGGTAGAAATATTTCTGAACTTCGTGTTTGTGTGTGTGTGTGTGTATGAATATTCCTATACCAAGTAGGTAAAAGTAAAGGAGTCCCTGTTGATTTTATTCCACTAGTCATTGCTAACTATAGGGGGAGGTGCTCATCACCGTTTCAAAGCTATTGACTCAGTGCTGTCCAAAGACATTTCCATATACCAAGTAGAATTTTGATGAATTATTTTGCTTTTTTAAAAATATCACATATGTATGCACTTTGTCTGATATAGAGCTTTCACTGTTTGGTACACAATCTGGCATGTTGCAAGCAGTTTGCACTTAGCTTGAATGGGCTGTAAGTTACATTAAATTACACTTATGAAGACTACTAAACAATACATTCTGTTGTCACAGCTTTGTTCCTTTGTCGATAAATTGACATCGCAAAACAGACAGTTAGAGGATGAGCTTCAGGATTTGGCAGGAAAAAAAGAATCTGTGGCCCATTGGGAAGCTCAGATTGCAGAAATCATTCAGTGGTATGTACCCTTTGGGGTAAAAAAAAAATCAAAACACTTGGAATCTTCTCAACAGAAGTAAATTTTGAAGATATTTAAAATGTATCATTTTGTGAATGTGATCAACTTCATAAATTACACATAACAGCAAATGTTAATATGTTAGAATATTGTCTTCTCTTTTTTCTCACTGTTACAAAGAATTTATCAATTCCATATTGACTAATTTCTCTACAATGAGAGCAACTAAACCTTAGTTTTAATTGTTGCCTAAATACCAACTGAGAAGTTTTCATAATGGCTCTCCTTCATTTTGCTATTTCAATATTTTTGCCCTAAAAAGCTCTGGTAACAGATAAATAAGATGAAGCAGTGTTGAACCTTTAAATATTTTATTTATTTATTTATTTATATTTGAACTTGTATGCCGCCCCCTCTCCAAAGACTCGAGGCGGCTCACAACTAAAATACAGAACAATAAATACTTAAAAAACCATTAAACTAGATTACAAGCCCAAATATTAAAACAATAGGATAAAACAAATTAAAAAGGTCCATCCTACCCCCCAAAGAGGGATCACAGCTCGGGTTGGTCAAATAACCAGGTCTTTAACTCACGGCGGAAGGTGCAGAGGTCAGGGGCCAGACGGAGCTCCAAGGGTAGTTGATTCCAGAGGTCAGGGGCCGCGACAGAGTAGGCTCGTCACCGGGGAATCGCCAGTCGGCATTGACCCGACGACGGGACCCCGAGGAGTCCTTGCCTATGAGCTCGCACAGGGCGGCCGGTATTTGATATTGGCAGAAGACGCTCCCTTAAATATTGAGGACCCATGTCATGTAGGACTTTGTATGTCAAAACTAAAACCTTGAATCTCACCCGGAGCGCAACCGGTAGTCAGTGCAGGCCGCGCAGGAGGGGGGTAACATGGGAGAACCGGGTAACTCCCATCACCACCCGCGCCGCCGCATCCTGCACCAGCTGCAATCTCCGGATGGTATGCAAGGGCAGTCCTAGATAGAGAGCGTTGCAGTAGTCTTAAATTTTCTTAAATTATGTGATGACGTAGCCAAAATAGTAAAGAAATTTGCTATCTCTTTCCAACAGACCTTCATTATCCCCCCACTATAACATTCTTCATAAATTTAATAGTCAGCCTGAATGGAAAAAATATTACATTCTTCTGTGATCCTCAATGTGGAGAATTTGTTTAAGGGGAGTAAAACCTTATTATATTTCCTCTAATGTTTTTATAAATAACTCACAGCAACAAATATACCTAATACTCCTCTCCCCTCCCCCCCAAAAAAAATTCTGTGCAGGGTTAAAAATAAAAAGGTGCCTTAAATTTATTAAAGTTAATATTAATAGCAAATATGAAATTTCAGAAACTTCAAGAGAAATTTCCAACTATTTATTTGTAAATTTGTTAAGACAGTTTCTCTCCCAAGTATTTTCACCAGCAAGATTGTATTGAAATAAGCTAGCAACAGACTTTTCTTCTTTGTTGTATATGAATATCATTCCTTCCATTACTGTCTCAGTCTTCCCAGCCCAAAACTTCTCATATTATTGACTTGGAAGATGGAAGGAAAAGGCCTAGAATTTAAACTCTTGGGGAGAAACATAAATATAGGGTTGAGTTTCTCTTTGTTGTAGAAGGCAGTTCCTGTGTGTCTTCATTGTTGTCTGCAGTAAAGTGGCCAATCTGTGTTGTGTCTGCCTGCCAAAGCAAGTTTATGAATATGGCTCAAATGTCAAGTTAGATGTGACATGTTATTATTATTTTTATTTAGTATTATTATTAAGTTCCTCTTGAGTGAAAGATAAGGTTCTAAAGCATAATATCCATGGATGAATTTTCTCTGAGCTACTAAGCTAGGATACATGATAAAAATAGTCTTGACTTGTCTTTCTCATAGTCCTGAACATTGTGATTGAAGTAACTGGTTTAAGTAATGTTTTGCTTCTATAAACCACTTAGAGTTGTAAAGCACTGTGAAGTGGTATATAAGTCTTAAGTGCTATTGCTATTGTTATGCTGATCCCAAACAACAAAACTATAAACATGGAAAGAGCCACAGAATTGATAAAGTTGTTTAATCAATAGGTAGAAAAAAGTGTCTCATCTCTGCTATTTTCAAATTTATGGTATGTTTTCATTCAAGACTATATTTTGATAGTTTGAACACTATTTTACTAGTGTTTTACTAATGTTTTACTGTGACTCAATGCATATGAAACATTTTCAAGTAACCACCTATGTAAGTTATGTTTCTGATATGCTTTACACACTAGGGTGAGTGATGAAAAAGATGCACGTGGCTATCTTCAGGCACTAGCTTCTAAGATGACAGAAGAGCTTGAATCTTTGAAAAGCTCTAGTCTGGGATCAAGAACACTGGTGAGCATGGAAATGTACATGATTAATTAAAGAGAAAGCTTTATAATGTCTGCTTTTTTAATTGCAATTCAGTCACTACTAGTTGTGTCTGCTGGTATCCTGCTTAGATGCCATGGGAGAGTAAAGAGTTCAGCATTAAACATGGTCCTCATAGTCCACCAGAGCCATTGCATCATCTTCTGAGCTATATCATGGCACCTGATATAGTGCTTATGCTGAGAAAAATCTCCTCATACTTTTTTTCTGGCCTCTGTAAGTGAGAGTCTGCTGCTCCAAAAGAAGAGGAAAAAGTTGTTTATTATTTAGTTGTGGTGTTTTTAAAACTCCTTGATACACTGGAAACGAGACTATGTTAAGGATCCTTTCCATATGAATGCCATGATGACTCAGGTCATCAATCTGTTTGTTTAACTCACCAACTTGGGCAGATAGCTTAAGACATTCACAAGTACGATATGAATTAAATTGTTTTCTACTTTTGTTGCTCCCACTCTGTCCTTTTTATATGCTGCCTCTGTATGTAGTGTTATCCTATGTAGTCACTGAGTGACAACTCCATGATCACATCTTCGGCCTATAGTTTTCACAAATGAATTATGCATTTAATGAAGGATTTATACTTTATCTATTAAAAATTATCTGCTGGTGAGTTCCCATTGAATGAGATCTGAGTTCTATTATTATGAGAGATGAAGAAAAAAAAAACCCTGCTTCATCTGCTTTCATCAGCATTATACATATTTTCTAAATTGTCATTATACCTCTTTTTACTAACCCTATTTTCCAGATTAGAAACCCTTGACCTATTTGGATTTTTATGCCTTTTTTACAATTTCTACATCCTTCTTTGAGACAAAGTTACTCCTTCAACATGAATCCTTTTATATTTTCTACCATCCCTGGTTCATTGTTCTAAATCAAAACTGAAACTAATCACATTTGATTTAATCCTTTAATCCTTAGGAATTAAATAGCTATTTAAAGAAGGTTGTAGTACTTTTATGGGCAGCTTTTATTTCCTTTCGTTTAGTTTTTGTTTTAAGTACTACGTATTTTGAAATACATTTTGGAAGAATGACTAGATTATAACATTTGGAGGAAGAATAGACAATAATAACATCATTTGACGCTACAAGAAAAGCAGGAATTGGGAGATGATATACAACCTAAAGAAAAAGAATATAGACTTGGCAATGTTTCATAGGACAGGAGGTGGTTTCATTTGATGTTCCTTTTGCTCTTTTCCACCTCCTTTCAGTATATTGGGAAAGAAAATGTTTCACCTATTACACGCCAAGAAAAGAGTGGTACTCCTGAGACCTGCAAGTTTAACAGAGGTCCATAATGCAGCATCCTGGTTTAATGTTGTTGGCATTGTTCTCTTTTTTTTCAGATTGCATTTATGTGCATCTGATAAGAATGTAATTTATCTGAAATCAATAGGAACTGATTGCAAAATACAGGTAGCCCTTGACTTACGACCACAGTTGAGCCCAAAATTGTTGTTAAGTGAGACATTTGTTAAATGAGTTTTGTCCCATTTTGCGACCTTTCTTACCACAGTTGTTAAATGAATCACTGCAGTTGATAAGGTAGCAACCAGGTTGCTAAGTGACTCTGGCTTCCCCATTGACTTTGCTTGTCAGAAGGTTGCAAAAGGTGATCACGTGACTTTGGGACACAGCAACAGTTGTAAGTATGAACCAGCTGCTAAGCCTCTGATCACATGATCGTGGGGATGCCTCAAAGGTCGTGCCTGTGAAAAATGGTCATGCCACTTTTTTCAGTGCCGTTTGAACGGTCACTGAATGAACGAGGAGTACCTGCAAAGAGTTACTCTGACATTTTTTCCAATTATGTAGGATTTTTCAAATTAAACACACACTCATCGTAAGTACAAGTGAAATTTTTGAATAGCGTTAATATTTAAAATGTTATTAATGTTTAAAATGTTTTTAATAATGTAGAGGAAATAACAATTGCTTGATGTAACAGGATCCACTCTGGAAAGTGAGACGTAGTCAGAAGCTGGATATGTCAGCAAGGCTGGAATTACAGTCTGCTCTTGATGCTGAAATACGTGCCAAACAGCTAGTCCAAGAAGAATTAAGGAAAGTGAAAGATGCCAACCTGTCCTTTGAAAGGTAATTTTTGAAAGGGCTGGGTCCTGTGTAATTATGTATTTTAACATGTATTAAAGGGGTTTTTTTAATGCTGATCTTTTCTAGTCATTTGTTTCTTTCTGATGGGACTCAGCAACTAAAATTTAATTTAATTGGTATAATTGTCTTTAGTATTGGAAGCAGTATATCACACTCATAAATTATGAATAACACCTCTGTTATGGAAATGAAAAATAACTAAATTTAGGAGGGTTGAAGAACCACTCAACGAAGAATGGAGGCAGTAAAATATGTGGTGGTTAACTTAAGTTTCATATGTCCGTGTATTTCCATTTTATTATTTAGCAAACTAAAGGAATCTGAAGCAAGAAATCAGGAACTCTTGGAAGAAGTTGAAAGTTTTAAAAAGAAACTGGAGGAAAAATATCGATCAGATGCAGGTGAAAATTTAGCCAACATATGATTACAGAATATGATTACATATGATTATTCTTGTTGGTTTATGTATTTATGTATTTATTTATTTTTTAGGTCTTAAACTTTCAGATTTCCAAGTTTCCATTTTTGAGTACTTCAATACCTCTCCTCTTACACATGATTTAACTTTCAGAGTAAGTATTAAAATGTGATTACAAATATTTGCCAAAGATAACACAAAAATGCATGATGAATTGGAGTGCAGAGTCTATACATAAAACATTGGTATAAACTTATTAAACACATTTCAGAACATAATTCTCCTATTCCTACCAATGCTACCTCACTTGCTCCTTCCTTAACTTGTCACAGTGGCAGGTGTGGTGGTACCGTTCATACTGAAGTTAGATTATTATTTTATTATGTGTTTTTATGCTTTGGTTTGCTGCGTTGTTTATATATTACTTATTTTTATGTAACTTGAATCATGGGGAACAAATGAAGAAAAGGTGAAGACAGGATTTAAACTTCTGTATGAGGCTGAAATATTTCCTATTCTATAATTTCCACTTTATTTCTTAATTAATAAATAACTATC
This sequence comes from Naja naja, assembly GCA_009733165.1. NCBI lineage: Eukaryota > Metazoa > Chordata > Lepidosauria > Squamata > Elapidae > Naja > Naja naja. The sequence continues at coordinate 336,792,833 of CM019148.1, read as the reverse complement.
TCTCCTGAGTATCTTTTTTGCAGTTGTCAGCTTAATTCTTCCACATCCTTTGTCAAACCACATCCCTCACTAAAGAGAAAATTCACTTGTATCTTCTGGCATTCTTTACTCTTCATTCTCTCACAGACATGGGCAAATAGACTTCTTTCTAAAATATCCCTTTCCATTGAGAAAACATACTATTATTAAAATAGTAAAGAGAAAGATTTAGAGCAATGAGATCTACAATTATAAGAATAAATATAATCCATTCTTGATTAATATAGCCACTTAAACTAATGAATTCTTATTTCTTCACATTTATAAATTCTAAATCCAAAGTATGCTTATCAGTGTCATTTTTAATATTATTTTAAATGTGATACTTAAACTTGGCGGGAACCCGGGGGAGGGCCTATTATGTGGCGGCCCCTGCTCTATGAAATCTTCTTCCGCTGGAGCTCCGGTTGGCTCCCGATCTCCGCACCTTCCGCCACGAGTTAAAAACCTGGCTGTTTTTACAATCTGGGCTATGTTGACTCTTGGGGCTTTGCTTTTAACTTGGGGGTTTCAATTGCTTATTCGGCTTATAATTTGTTTAATATAATTTTTAAGTAATTTATTGTTGTACTGTATTTTAGTTGTGAGCCGCCCCGAGTCCTTTGGGAGAGTGGGCGGCATATAAGTCAAATAAATAAATAAATAAATAAATAAATAAATAAATAAATAAATAAATAAATAGTAGAAACCAAAAACTGAATATGGAGCTAACAGCAACTTTTGAAAGTCTATTCAGTTAATTTCTTCAGTAAAATCTGTTTCATTTGCTATATGAAGTGTGATTAGCATATTCACAGCATCTCCAGTTCACCTTTATTGAAATCCAGAGTTCCAGTCTGTATAGCCTCTTCCACTAAGATCACTATCCTCTCTTTTAACGAATCCAATGTTTTCAGAGATCCTTTGCCCAGAAATTCTTATTACTGCCATTGTTTCAGAGAAATGGCATAGTTTTCCATCTGGTCTGATCTTTGAGATGATTATGTCTCAAATGCCTCTTTGCTTTATTGACACCTTCTTCAGTATTGTTGCATTATGCTAGGACTAAGAATGTAGCTCTCCTTCTGAAAGTGTCTGTTTCAGTAGCAAGCTAATTCTGTATGATGGTGCAGTCTTTGATCCTTGAAATTCAAAATCATTTTAAATAGAAGAAGCAGTCTACTAGCTACAAGATGCTAATAATTCATCAGTTCTCATCTTCAGGCTTTTAGTACTGCTGAAGATAAGAGAAGATACCTGAGTCAAGGTGACTATTATGTCATTAATCTTTCACCATGTTAAAAATATTAACATAATGGAAGAAGACGGAAACCAATTCCTATTCCAACATTCATCTTCTAGGTCTTTGATAGTCAGGATATCTCAGTCAGGCTTCTACTATCCAAATATTCAATAGCAAGCAGTTAGACAATCTCAGCAGCAGGTAGTTGGGCAATCATCAGTAAGATATCCACCTCAAAAGAGAATGTTGAGGTGTACACTATCAAATATGAAGGGTAAATGCCATAATTTTAATGGAATAAAGTTTGTCCATTTTCATTCCACTTGCCAGAGGGATTTTCAAGATTTCAAGCAGAAGCAGAATTTGATAAGAATTAAAAACAATGGAAATTTAAAAAATCTACACACCCTTGTTCAAATGGTAGGTTTCTGACATGTAAAAAATCAGACCAAGATAAAAATGTATGATAACATGCTTGTGTAAGTTTGCACATCCTCTTATTTATAAGTAGGGATGTGGCTGTCTTCAGAGTTAATCATATTCAAACTGATGGTAAATAGTAGTCAGAACATACCTGCCATTAATTAAAGTGACTGTGATCAAGCCATATAAAGTTTAGCTGTTTTAGTAGGATTTTTCTGACATTTACTCAGTTGCCCCTTACAGCAAAAGCCATGGTCTGCCAAGAGTTTACAAAGCATCAAAGGGATCTCATTGTTGGAGGATATCAGTCAGGAGAAGGGTACAAAAAAATTTCCAAGGTATTGGCTATACCATGGAACACGGTGAAGACAGTTATCAACGAGTGGAGAAAATATGGCACAATAGCGATATTACCAAGAACTTTCTGGTTTGGGGGAGGGGGCATAATAGGAAGTCTGTCAGTCTGACTCCTCCTTTCTTATGCAAAGAGATTGAGAATATCTCTGCAGAATTGCATTCCCACTTTCTTTTTGAGGTCTTTCATCTTTATCAAAAAGAATGGCACATTCAGGGCTGTCCTGAATCTTCTCTATCTTAACTTCTATTTTAACTGGTCTGCTTTAAGGTTATCTTTGTTGCTATTGTTCTTCCTCTCCTGTAAGAGGAATTGCCTTGAAAAATGCCTATTTTTTCATTTTTATTATTATTACATTTATTTGGCACCCATGTTGCAGCGGGACTACTATGGACAGCTTACAGCAGTAGAATGTAAAATTATTTTTAAAATGTAAATATAGCATTAGTAAAAGAATGAGATATTAGCAAAAATAAATAATGAAAACACAGCAATATTATATATATATATATTTATATATTTATTTATATATATATATTCATTCATTCATTCATTTATTTATTCATTCATTCATTCATTTATTCATTTATTCATTTATTCATTTGACTTGTATGCCGCCCCCTCTTCAAAAAGGACTCGGGGTGGCTCACAACTAAAACCATACAATAAATTAACTAAAACCATATTAAACAGACCAAGCCAAATTCACTCCTAAAACCCCAACAGTTTAAAACAAAGCCACCCCACCCCCACAAGAGGTCAGCACAGCCCGAACTGTCCAAGCAACCAGGTCTTTAGGTCATGGCGGAAGGTGCAAAGGTCAGGGGCCAAACAGAGCTCCAGGGGAAGCTGATTCCACAAAGTGGGAGCTGCCACAGAATAGGCCCTCCCCTGGGACACCGCCAAACAACATTGGGTCGCAGATGGTACCCCAAGGAACCCCCGCCTGTGCGCTCATACAGGGCGGTTGGCATTCGTTGCCAGCAGGAGTCGTTAAATTAAAAGATGAGTGGAGAAGGAGCAGGATATGGGACGGGGTGGAGTCTGCTATTAGTCTAATAGCCACCTCCAGTACATTGTACTATTGCATCTCCCTCTATTTTATACGTAGTACAGGTACTTTTATACCAACACAACTTTTCCCATTTATCACAACTTTGTGGATTTTTTTTTATGGATGGCAACAGGCCCATTCTCCGTGTCTAAGATAGAATTTTGGATCAATTGACTATGTCCTCACTGCTTAGTCCTGTTTTTAATCGTATAATCAGGTCATTCTGTTCTTGCATAGCCTGGATTTTTCTTTATTATGATGAAAGATAATATAATGTGGAAGGGCAGGAGTCAATACTACTTTCCTTTCCATTGGTGCATCTTTTATGCAAGTTCTTATCAAGAACAAGGCAAAGATCATTCTTCAACTATTGAGCCATGTGTCAGTTGCAAATTTAGTAATTGGTTTTGCCCATAGTCATCTCTACCCCTTAATGAGTGGCATGTTCATTCCACTCCTCTGAATTCAGAAATCCCTGCCTCTCTGACTTCAAGGAATCTCTCTCAAAAACCGCTTATCAAAATTTACCCTTGATGCCTGCCTAACTGCATTCTTTGGCTCTGCTTATCAAAATCTCAGTGAGGCTTTTTAAAGATCAATATTTTGAATTGCAGGAAAGCTGGTAATACCCAATCTGCGGCCTGGGTAAGATAGATACCCAGTTGATGTTGATGGGAATTCCTTTTGTGTTGCCTTTATTTTCTCATGGAATGGAGTCTCTTTGTATCTCTTTCTAGCTGTTCCCTCTTTAGCTGCATGCTGTTCTCACCATGGTGTTCTTGAACACCATAATGCACTGTTTTATTACATCTTGCCCGCTGATGCAACACTTTTTCAACTGTCCCAACTTACTCTCTATCAAGTATGGCTGTTCTACCCAAAGCTTAATTCCCTCAACCATAAAACTTGATGGATTTAGTTCTAACCAAGATAGATACTCTCCCAGTTTCTTGCAAACCATTCTGAAAGGCTTCCAATGCAACCAAGTAGAAATCCATTGAAGATACCCTATATCAATGAAATTCCTCACAACAACAACAAATTTGTGATATTTTGACACTCTCTCCTATACATACCTAGTTATCACTGCTTTCATCCTCACTGGGGATAGCTCTTTATATTTTTTAACCTGCTAATAAAATATTTCACGAAAATCCTGGTAATCCTATATCTGCTGATATGTTTGCCAGTTTTGGTTTAGAGTTTTTACCTTGTTCTCTTCATGTTAATGCTAAATCACACAGGTCTATAGCAATCACTTTTATTCAGTTTCATTCATGCCATAAAAATGATATATTTGAAGTACAGCAGTGGTTTTGTAGCTGTGATATTTTATTATCTACCCTTTCCCCCAATCCCTCAATTTCAATGGAAACATAAAGCAGCAGTGTTTCATGCCATTCAATAAGGGTGACAGGATTATTTGTAGTTTTTCTCCCAAAACTCCCCATACTGGATTGGTAACTACCTGGGCTCAACTTTTCACCTTTCTCCAACATTATGTCTGCTCTCAGATTGCCGCTATTTGAAAAAAAAGTTATCTTTGATTACTTCATGATGATGGAACCCTCCAGTATGGGTTCAAACTCAAATATGTGTTTTGTTTGACATTGTCTATGTGTCAGATGAATTAACAGAAAACATAGTTGTAATATTTCAAGTAGTAAGCAGATTACTGTATCTCTTATTATACATTTTATCTTGTGACAGTAAAGTGAAATACTGATTAAAGTGTTGGATTGATGAATTCAGATTCAAATTTATCTTCATCCATTACTGGATGATTTGGGTCACCATTCTCTTTCAAACCAACAGACAGCCCATGGGGTAGTTGTTTGAAGAAGAATGGAAGGAAAGATTGCCGTGTGTGCCCCTATAAATTCACAAATAAGACAGAATATCAATCTAATAATAAATTGGATTTCTTATCCTTATCCACAAGTCTTCACTTTTAGAGGTGTCCTTTATAACCATGTTTCCTTCCTCCCCTTCTTCCTCCTCCATTATTTTTGCACCTGCACTATGATTTGTGTATTCCATGCCATTTAGACAGTACACTTTAATAATAAAAAAACATAATTAACTAATGTTTTTATGTAGATTTTGGCATTTGGTTTGTAATCAAGTGGAATATTGTGTCTCCAATCAGTTCAAAATAACTTCAGATGATTTGGGGAGGCTAACCAGTGAGGACTTTATTTTAGAAGGAAAAGTCAGTTCATGATCATTCTATCAGAATAATTTCCATTGTGTTCTGGGGGCTTGCTTTTAGCAGGGGCAGAGGAACTCTCTTTACCTTTTTTATTCTGAACAGACAGATTCTTTAACCTCAGATAACCTTGATCTTCCTATATTGAGTGACTATTGACACTAGAAGCTAATTTTTTTGATTGTGTTTCTGCAGACAAATTCTGTTAGTGAACAGGAGGTACAAGGCACAAAGGCCGAGGTGGCACTGTCAACTTCTGTTGCAACTGCAGAACAGCAGCAGCAAGAAGTAAGCGTTCCTATCCAAATAAACAATTTGGGGTATCCTAATAAATGCGTGTCTCAATCAGAGATCCATAAGAAAAGAGTTTCTCTTTTCATGTTTTCTTGTAGACTTGTGTCATATTTAAATGTACAAAGTTGGTGTGAACTTCATTTGTTTTGCTACTGTTTCCCTGGCTCTCATTGTCTCATTCAGCTGTGCATTTCTTCTCTCTTATTTGCTTATCTTCTGCTTACTAAAGAGCAGGTTTTCCTGTGAGGCTATCTTAATCTGCAAACTTGCTTCTAATAAGTTAGAGGCAAGCCAGCATTTTTCAGTGGAGTCGCTTACTAAAATTTAGAAGTAGAGATTTGTCAAATGTTGCAAGACCAACTGTATATGGGATCCTGGAAAAATTAAATGTTATTCAGCTACAGTTTTTTGCAATTCAGGAACCAATTCGGCTTCAGAGGATGCCTGCTGCTCCCTCCCCCACCATTCAGTCCATTTCTCTAGCTGTACCAAAGGTAGGGGGCTTTAATGGTTTGTTTTAACAAAAAAAATGTGGGCAGAGAGTTAACATGTAAGGTATTATGCCTCATGCATGATCCATTTGTCAGTTTGTTCATGTCTGTATGTTAGCTATGTCTAAGCATGGTTTTTTAGGGGTTATTTTAACAGACTAAGAATTAAAATGAATTCTTTGTAGAATCTTATAGGAGTGTGTTTGGCTGTTTTGTTTCCAGTTAATTCATAGTGGGACAGGTTCTGGGTACCTTCTTTTTTTTGAAAAAAGTTTTATTTTTAGACAGACATTCACAAAAAAACATATGATATGCCGATAGGTTAAAGCTCCTTGTAATATGAAGTGTTATAAGATAAATTAATCTAAAAATATGGAATATTCTGCATATGAGAGTATACAAAAATAATTAATAGATGAGAATGGAAAAGATGTACGAGGTTCTGGGTACCTTCTGTCCTTCCCCAGAAAATACCTGCTGTACAAGTAGATGACAAATGAAGTTTCTGTCTAAATCCTTGCCTGAGAGGGTATTTTCAGTCATTTTTTAAAATCAGTAAAAAGCCCAGCAAATTTGCATTAAAGCTAGGTTTTTTAAAAAAGAGTAGACATTTCTATTCTCATTGTGACTGTATGACCGTGCAACAATATGTGAAGGAAATGTCAGAGAAGAACCCTCTTATTTTCCACAAACCCTGGAACTGCTGTAATCTTTAAAAAAGAGAATAGTTTCTCTAGCCACTTCCATATGTTTATAAAGTAAGTGAAAGTGTGCCCAACCAGCAAGTTTGATCAGGCAAATTTCCACATTTTCCCCCTTCTCCCTTCCCTCCCTTCTTTTTCAATCAGACTGGAAATTTGCTGGCTTTGATTCCACCCCCACCCCACCCCCCAAATAAGCCTGTTACCAAAGGGATTTGCCCTGGCTCACCAGCCCCAAATTACAACTTTGTATTTGTTTATATTATTTTGTTTCACAGACTAAGTGCAGTCGATAGCCAGTAAGCAACTAGTTTTGCTATATAGTGTTAAATGTGGTGATAAAAAAGATGCTGAGCTTCTGTAAAAGCTAATATAATAATGGTGGGTTAAATAACCCTACGTATTATTTCAGTTTCAGTATATGTGTGGGTTTGATTGTAGGTTATAACTCTCAGCTCATTATAATTTAGGCAGCTGCACAGTGCACCTATTTTTAAAAAATATATGTTGCCCAAACTACCCTATACTGGACATGTATTTATTTTGAAAGAATAACTATATTGCTTTTGACAGTACAATTCAAATATAAATTAACCAATACAAAAACTATTTCAGCACAGTGCAAAAGCCAGGATAAAACAAAGCATAATCAATAGGGAAGCACATTAATCTGTCACAAAAGCAAAACAAAAGAACAGTACCTATTTGAAATCAATACATTCTTAACAGTTCATCAAAAACTGAGTGACATTAATCACATTAACTGCTGAAAATAATCACAACAAACAGCTAAAGCATGGAGATGGAGGATCTAATATGCTGTATCGGCAGCATATCAGGAATAGCTCCTATCTAAGATCCGTTCCATATAAGGGTTTACAGTTGAATTAACCCCAGCCATCCACTTGATATGGAATTGATATGGAAGCTGGTACACTGTCTCATTAATAATTTATCAGAGGTGTCAGTTTTTCAGTGAACTTTTATGTTGCTTTATTGTGACCTTATTTTTCAGCCTAAAGCTCATCAACTAAGTATCAAATCCTTTTCAAGCCCAACTCAATGCAGCCACTGTACATCTCTCATGGTGGGATTGATTAGACAGGGTTATGCTTGCGATGGTAAGTTGGTTAAATCTCTTAAACATTTGAGTATCTTGATAGCCTAGTTATCATTTGGAAACAAAACAAATCTGTTTAAAATTTTCTTGTAGTAAACATCTATTTATAATAGTAGTATTGAATAACGGCAGAAAGTTAGTTCCCAAATGCATTGGTTTAGCTTTACTGAAGATCTATTCTTCGTTTTTTATAGTATGGCTAATTGGTGAGATATGTTTTGCAGGGATCAGTTACACCCCACAATTCAGGGAATCTTAATTTTTAAGATTATATGCACTGAACAATATAAAAGATGCTATAAAATATATTTATACAGATATGTATACAGAGATACTATTGGATTGTTTTATTTGAATTATAATATATAATATTATAGAATGCTTTCCTACAAATTAGATGTGGATGGGAATTTATTTTGAATAATGACACTAAATGTTTGGGACTTTCTCAGAATCTGTACCTATACATTGATGAAATATATAAAGAAATTAAGCTACCAATCTTAGGTGTATCTACAACTTTCTATTTGGGAGTTCTAGAACTATGGGTCAGTACCAGCCAGATAGTTGCAATCTATATTTTGGGAAGGAGAGGGGAGATAATATAACTTTTTAAAAAATTGGACAGATAAAGTGAGACTACTATCCAAACCCACAGTAATGTTTGCTCCCTGTTCTGCACATGGAGGCTACTTGTGTCTCATACCGGAATATTACATCTTGGGTGACTCAAGAAGATACCAATTATCAGTAGTCCTTGACAAACAACCATAATGCAATCTGCCGATCACAATCGTATGTCATAATGATTGTAAAATAGGCTAGTCACATGACCCAACCTGATTTTATGACTTTTCTTGTGATGGTCTTTAAAGGAATCACCACAGTCATTATGCGAACACAGTTGTTAAGCTAACCAATGGGCTCAATGTGCGTGATTTAGTATCAGGGCTCCAACAAATCCATTCTCATTCAAATCAAAAGTAACTGCATCTCAGAAAAAGTAAATTGGTTTATTAGAAATTGCCATGTTGGTGCGTTGCTGGGTGCAGCCGATACTAAATCATATCATACATTTCCCCCTTGATCCCTGTCTTTCCCCCACCCCCTGGATGTGACTTGTCCAATGGGACACATCCATCTCCAAGAGTCATCCATCATGCTCTCCAATAACCTTCTTATGCTCCGACAACTTTAGGCTACTGAGGTGATTATCTAGGCATTTCAAGAATGCCTTGTTTTCCCCCACTCCCTTTTTCTGGCAGCTAAAAAGACCAAAGGAGTATCTTTTTAGTTGACAATGTGTGCAGTTTTGCCAAAAAGTGCTGGCTTTGAGCAAAGCTGTCATAAAACATTGCCATTTGATTGAGGGATGTGGTCATATGAACACAGATGCAGCCCAACCAGTGGAATTTTGAATGCTTTTATAAGTCCTTTTTTTAGGTCAATTGGAACCTTGAGTGGTCATTAAGTGACCTCTTGTAAATTGAAGTCTACCTGTATATTAGAAATTAAATTCTGATAACATTCAGGGGCAAAGATATGCATAAATCTAGTAATGCAAAATAGGGATGCATGCTATTATTATTATTATTATTATTATTATTATTATTATTATTATAAAAAAATAGAAATAAAACTCTAAAAATAGTTTTATTTAGCTTGACAGATCTTGAATATATTCAAACTTAGATAACCGTTCAATGGAAGTGAAAATATTGGTGTGCATTTTATTCCTTTATCTCTAGATTTTACACATATTTATTACAGACCTTTATTTCATAAGAAAAAAAGGGAGGCTTGCCAAACAAGGGTCCATTTTTTTGTTTAAAATCAAAACTCTAATTGGTCTTTTAAAGAATTATTCACTTACATAATTGATCAGAATGAAACAGTTGTTCAAAATAAGTATGTGTAAATTCAGGAAGAAAGAAAATGCCATAATTTTAAAACCTGGAGAGTCTTTTATACTTTAAAATACAACATTACTGAAGCATGATTATGCTTTAATGAAGTCCTGCTATGATATATTCATTACTTTTTAATATGAAATAAATGAATAGTGTTTGCCATTTTAAACTGGTTGTTCTTGGAGACTAGCTGCTGACTAACTGTGACAGGGGTCCTCAAATTTTTTAAACGGGGCCAATTCACAGTCCCTCAGACTGTTGAGGGGGCTGGACTGGTTGGGTGGGTGTGGCTAGGTGGTCATGTGGGCCCATTTTTGGCTGGCAGAGTGGTGCTAGAGGCCGGGGAGGCCATTTTTTCCCTCCATGGCCTCCAGAAGGTGGGTGTGGGCCAGCATGTAGGCAGGGTGATATGGGCGGGGCAGCTTCATGGTCCCATGTGGCTTGGATTAATGGCTTCGGCGGATCGTATCTGGCCCGCAGGCCATAGTTTGCGGACCCCTGAATTATAGTGTGATGTCCTTTCCTTGCTCATTCACAATTCTGTTAGCCAGTTCTCTGTTCTATAGAATAGAGCTTTGTGTCACAACACAAAGCTTAACAAGTTTACTTTTTCATCCTTAGTGTGTTCGTTTGCATGCCACGTTACCTGCAAAGACAGTGCACCGCAAGTCTGTCCTATACCTCCAGAGCAAGCCAAGAGGCCCCTTGGAGTAGATGTTCAAAGAGGCATAGGAACAGCCTATAAAGGCTATGTCAAGGTAAGAATCTGGCCGAAAAAGAGGATGGTCCTTTGCACATACTGGCAGATGGTCAATAATCAAATAATCAGAGTTACTGTTCATAGTCAAATGCCAGTTCAAATTTAGACATAGACAGTCAGGCAAATCTGGCTGTAAAATAAAGGTCCAGGTTCAGTTGAAAACTTCAAGCTGGTCACTTCTTGAGAAATTCAAAACTTAATACAATTTCAGGTAAAAAAAAATTAAGAGTAGAAACTTCAGGAGTCAAGCATGGCAAGATGGAGTACGAGACATTGCTTCCAATCCCATCATCAACATCCAAACACAGTTGTACCCAGGAACTGTCTTAGGACACTGGAAGGTTTCCAATTTAATATCTTTCCCAGCATTTCCTTCTCCTCTAAAGAAAACTTGTCTCATTACAGCTTATTGATTGCCCCTTCAAGATTATTCAGGATTTAATTATTATCAAATTGTTATTGCTTCTGTCCTCCAAAATCGTGATTAAAAAAGATAGGTAGATGGAAATAATTACCAAGTTGAGTTGAGTGTCTGTGACATTTGAAAAAATAATTATACAGCATAAAATAATGACAACAATCAGCAGCACTTAACTAAGCTCAACTGATCTTAAAAAGTTAACCAGAGTTGAGTCTAATTAGTACTTGAATAGAAGACTATTAGGAGCTGTAACTTTGACTTAAACAGAAGTGGGATCTGAAAAATATTCTCAGAGAAAGCAAGGACAGATATTCCATATAGACATCTAGAACACATGTTCATACAATCATTAGGATTTGAGCTTAACTGTTAGAAAGATAGTATTTTTACAAAGTTCCTGTTGAATTTACATTAGCCAGATAAAGAGATTTAGAAAAACCATTCATCTATCCATCCATTAATTTATTATTTAGTTATGAATAGACCTCCAATATTTCTGGGAGGCCTATAATTTTAAAAAATATGATAAATACAAAAATAAAATAGAAATTGGAATGTCCTGAACAGGAGCTCAGCCATCACCCTACTCCCAAAGTCAGGGACAATACTTAAGTCTTCAAAAGCTTCCTGAATGACATCAATATTGGATCCATCTGAATCTTGGGAGTTGGGGATATCTTTCCAGAGAGCAGGAGCTGCAACAGAGAAAGCATGCCTCTTGGATCCTGCTAAACGGCACTGCTTAATCAATGGGATCCCAAATGTGCCTACTGTGCCTGATCTCACCAGATGGACAGAAGCAATTGGAGACCATCAGTCCTTCAAATAACCAGGGCTTATGTCAGATAATGGATTGCTTGAGAAAGTGTCTGATAAAATCCATTGTTTAACAGTACAAAGTTGCAAATCATTTTATCAGGAATGGTGGAAATTTATTGCTTATGCAAGAAATAAATATTCTTCTGGCAGCCTATATCAGAAATTATGGGAGAATGAAAATACACAATCATCATTAACTTTAAAATGTTTAAAATAGATTTCTTATACATTGATCCATAGCTTGAAAGAGTTTTGCTTATTTCATTAAATTGTGGCTTAATATTATTTGTAAATTCAGCTATTGAGAAAATGAGTGTCATGCAACTTAATTTCCTATGAAGAGATGACTCATCATAACATCCGAAAGCTCACTTCAGGTTCCTTAGGGAAGCCAGTCATATTTTTTGATCAATTGGTTAATTGATTGATTTGTTTGCAGCCATTGTATATCTGAAAGGAAGAAGTTACAATATTTTAAAAATGTATATATTGTTGCAAATTCCTGGAAATATTTTTATAAGTTGCTTCAATGGTGAGATGGTATATTAATATATTTTTAATAAATAAAATAATAAATTCAATAAATAAAAATGAATATTTACCTCTGTTTATGGTATCAATAATATATTTCTACATTTACAGGTTCCAAAGCCAACAGGAGTTAAGAAAGGATGGCAGCGGGTTTATGCAGTAGTCTGTGACTGTAAACTTTTCCTCTATGATGTGCCTGAAGGAAAATCCACTCAGCCAGGAGTTGTTGCAAGTCAAGTTATGGATCTCAGGTTTGCAACCTTAAGCCACATCTTTTTGTAGGCTTGATTGTATCACAGAAAATATAGCAAATGAAGAATAACACAAATTGCTGAATTTTCTTTGATATTACATAGACAGTGCTTTGATTGCATTGAATGCATTGTGTAGGCCACATTTGTATAAGGCAGGGGTGGCGAACACGCGGCTCTCGAGCATGCGCTCCGGCCAAAATGAATGCGGCTCTTTGCCTCTTATCATTATTTTGTATACTGTGGCTCTTTGCCAAGTTTGGATTTTGTTATGCTGCTTCTGAGGAGGGACCTCTGAGGAGAGATTTCGGCGTAGTCCCGCCCCCAGGCTGCGTCATCCCGTCTCCCATCCCTCGGAAACAACTGCACGGGCCAGCGAGCGTGGTGTGGCTCTCTGACTCTCACAGTTTAAAATTTTGGCTCTTTGTGTCGAACTTGTTCGCCACCCCTGGTATAAGGTATGAGAGACTAGGTTTACGTTCTCACATGCTCTTGATTTTTTCTGGTAGAAAATAATATCTTAAACCTGTACCGAGAATCTCTTTAACTTAGTGATTCAAATTTTACCAATTTGTTAATGTCTTGCTAATAATCTTTGCTTTATCAAGAATTTTAAATATGTAGTTTAAATTTAATAACATGTAGTGTTTCCCCCCTCCAGAGATGAAGAGTTTTGTGTGAGTTCTGTCCTAGCATCGGATGTTATACATGCAACCCGTAAAGATGTTCCATGTATATTCAGGGTATGATTATTTGACTAATTTGTACAGATACAATTCATGTTTTACTTAGCTATGAGTGATAAAAAAATAATTTTTTACAGAATTTTCCAGTCTAGGCAAAACAAAACTGTTAGGTTTCCATAGCTACCCTATCAAAAGTTGATTGTGGGTTTACAATCTTTTTATAATAATTTAGTCATAGGAACAGATTTTATTCTGTAGTAATTGCTTTCTAATTTTCTTTTAGAATCTGTCTAAAAGACAGTGGTGAAACATGTCCAGCTAGTTTATGCAATTATATGGTACACATTTGTGTGCATTTTGCAGCTTGATATCTTTCACTTCTCTCTTGGGAAGAGGTTGTTTTGTCTGATGAATCAAGAAGGTGAAATATTTATTTTGCAGTTGGCCTGCATAATAATGTTTTGGTTTTGTTATCCAGCTTGTAGATCATATTTTTAAAAAAATTAGGTAAAATCCAGGTTACCAAAGTGTCTCAGGATGCTAATTTCATTGCTAGATTACCTTATTCCATCATGAAGCCAAGTAATAAGAAAGGCTTTATTACATATAATACATATACCAATGAGCTAGGAACATCCATATCTGGAAATATTTTAGGGGCAAGAATTCAATCAAAAGTTCAAATAAATAGTAAAATAATTTGTACTGTATTGAAGAAGTGAAATAATAAAAAGCTTTATGTCTGAGTTAACATTACAGAGTACATTTCAACCAGGTTCTGTCATTATGAACAGAGTATGTGTTGGACAGAACCATGTGTTTTGTTCAATACATACTTTATTCATAACTAATTTAATTTTACTTGGGTCAATTCTAGGAATCTGGAACCTTCATGGTTTTTTTTATTGAACTCCCTCATTTTAATTTTTAAAGCAAAATTGAATTATACCTTCAAGAATAGGTGTCACTACTGTAGATATACATTTGCCAGTTTTTATACAAGTTTTATAAATGAGGGATCTTTGGTGCTTTCTGAGCTTAGTTGATTTCTTGCAGACGTTTCATTACCAAAATAGGTAACATCATCAGTGGTAGTAGAGAGTGGCATTTACTCTCAGTTTATATTCTGGGGCTTGCCCTGTAAGTATGTCTCCTCTGTTGAGTTTTATAAACATATTCACAGGTTTGAACTATTTAAAAACATTTCTTAAATCTACCTATTGTTTGTTGATCCATTTCTACTAAAGTTGAAAGTCACTGTGAATGTGCCCTTATACAAGCAGCCTGATAAATTGCAAAATAAGTGCAAAAGCTCTTGTTTTGAGCACCAGCAAATTTTATTAATGCATAGGGAGGGAGCTTTGAGGGAATCATTTGTATGGGAAATGAAACGTATCAAATGTATATACATTGCTCAGTGAATTGGAATAAAGAATGTTGAGTTTGCCAAAGGACTGGAAGTTTTAACTTAATTGGAATGAACTAGAAAGGAATTTAATTGGAAAGAAAGTAGGCATCCAAAGCTTGCTTAAGTGTACGCCTACAAGAATCTTAAAAATTTAGATAAAGTTTTGAGATGAGTCTGTGAGATGAAAGATGAAAATGAAGCAAGAATTTCTGATTAACCACATGAGAAAAGACAATATGTGATTGTCACCATGTCACTATTTGTAGCAATATTTCTGGCATACTCTGCAAAACAAGAGTAAAAGAGATTTGCCAGCATTGTAAATTTGTATTGGTAAATTTGTATTGGTTTCTATTTGTATTGTTGTATATCTTTTGTATGTTCGCCGCCCTGAGTCCTTCGGGAGTAGGGCGGCATACAAGTCTAAATAAATAATAAATAATAATAATAATGAATTAAATATAAACTAGAAATTCATTGAAATTAAATCCAGGCACAATGTGGTACCTTGCATGTTATTTCAACTCCCATTATTCCCAACCAGCTTGCCTTATGCAAAGGATTGTGAGATATATCATCTAATCAGCCTCCCCCAAGAACATGAACTTTAGAACCTCTCTTCTGATTCATAGTCTTAGGTCCAAAATCAGGGCTAAAAATGAAGATGATTGTCTATACTTCCAAGTTGGTTGAGGCGGGAAAAAACACTGAACAAATCCCTCCTATGTCAATATCTGCAGAGTAGATGGCTTCTAAGAAATCAGAGTGTCTTTATCCCTTCTCTCTTTTGCCACTGCATTTATTCATGCTGCCTACAGAAGGCTCAGTCTGGAGCAGGCCATTTTGAAAAACACTTTGTCTGACTAGAGTACATTTCCATTTTGCCACCTTGCTTTAGTTGAGGCATGTCTCACATGGGTGAATTTCATGCAATTATTTTCCTTTTCTGTCTTGTTTTCAAGGTGACGGCTTCTCTCTTAGGTTCTCCTTCAAAGACCTGCTCTCTGCTGATCCTAACAGAAAATGAGAATGAAAAGCGAAAGTGGGTTGGAATTCTAGAGGGACTGCAATCTATTCTGCACAAAAATAAACTCAGAAATCAAGTTATACATATTCCACAGGAAGCCTATGACAGTACACTGCCTCTCATTAAAACCAGCCTAGCTGCTACTATTATAGGTATGTTAGAATATAACAACACACATTGAATGTGTAACATTACACCTGTAATTGAGACTGATGCATTGCCATTCTTTAAATATATTGTTTCTGCTTTTAATCTCTTGACAGGAAAAATTAGAAGCATGAAATTCAGTGATTGGCTTATAAAATGAATTAGTGTATGTTTAACACCACTTGAAATATATATATATTTATTTATTTATTACTTGGACTTGTATGCCGCCCCATCTCTGAAGACTCGGGGTGGCTCACAACTAAAATCAAACAATAAATTAATTAAAAGAAAATTAAATGAACAGAAGCCCAGTATAATTGAAATGTCAATTAAAATTAAAATATTGAAAATTTAAAGTTAGAAAATCCCCCCCCCAGGAGATCAGCACAGCCCGGCCTGTTAGAATAACCAAGTTTTCAGATCGTGACGGAAGGTGCGGAGGTCGGGGGCCAGACGGAGCCCCAGGGGTAGTTGGTTCCAAAGGGCGGGAGCAGCCACAGAGTAGGCTCGACCCCGGGGCACCATCAACCGGCATTGGCTCGCCGATGGCACCCCGAGAAGCCCCTGCCTGTGTACTCGTACAGGGCGGTTGGTATTCGATATCGGTAGGAGACGCTCTCGTAAATATCCTGGACCCATGTCTTGTAGGACTTTGAATGTTAACACTAAAACCTTGAATCTCACTTGGAGGGCAACCGGCAGCCAATGCAGGTCGCGCAGGAGGGGTATAACATGGGAGAATCAGGAAACTCCCATCACCACCCGCGTGGCCGCATTTTGTACCAGCTGCAATCTCCAGATGGTATGCAAGGGCAGTCCTAAATAGAGAGCGTTGCAATAGTCGAGTCGGGAGGTAACAAGTGCATGAGTGACTGTACGCAGGGCATCTCGGTCCAGGAATGGGCGTAGCTGGCGAACCAGCCGGACCTGGGCAAAGGCCCCCCTGGCCACGGACCCCATGTGCTCCTCCAACCAGAGCCATGAATCCAGGAGGACCCCCAGGTTCCGTGCTCTGTCCACAGGGGGCAACACCTCCCCCCCTTATGACCAATGATGGAGTCTCTTGACTGGACCGAGATGTCGGTATGTAAAGCCACTCAGTCTTGGCCGGATTGAGTCGAAGCATGTTTCTATCCATCCAGATCCATACCGCATCCAGACAACAGGACATCACGGAGAGGGCATCACTGACATGGTCTGGGTGGAGATGTATAACTGAGTATCATCAGCATATTGATGATATCTCACCCCAAAACCACGGATGATCTCACCCAATGGTTTCATATAGATGTTGAATAAGAGGGGCGAGAGGACCGACCCTTGAGGGACCCCACAAGTGAGAGCCCTTGGAGTCGACCTCTGACCCCCCCGTCAACACCGATTGTGTGCGCCCCGAGAGATAGGAAGAGAACCACTGTAAGACAGTGCCCCCACTCCCAGCCTCTCGAGACGCCGCAACAGGATACCATGGTCGATGGTATCGAAAGCCGCTGAGAGGTCTAACAGGACCAGGACAGAGGAAAAACCCCTGTCTCGGGCCTGCCAGAGGTCATCCATCAATGCGACCAATGCCGTCTCCATGCTGAACCTGGGCCGGAAACCCGATTGGTATGGATCTAGGTAGTCCGCTTCATCCAGGAACAGCGGAAACTGCTGGGCTACCACACTCTCAACAATCTTCGCCAGAAAGCGAAAGTTGGAGACTGGACGAAAGTTGTCTAACACGGCTGGGTCCAGGGCAGGCTTCTTCAGGAGGGGCCTTACCACTGCCTCTTTCAAGACGGTGGGAAAGACACCCTCCCTTAATGAAGCGTTGACCACTGCCCGGAGCCAGCCACATGTGACCTCCCTGGAGGCATAAACTAACCAGGAAGGGCACGGGTCCAATAAACATGTGGTAGAGCTCAGCCGTTGCATGATCCTGTTCACTTCATCCTCAGAGACAGGATCGAACTCAATCCAGATCGAATTGGCCAGACTACTTGCACCTTCTTCATCGGGCCACTGCAAATTAGAGCTCAATCCTCCCCTAATTCGAGCGATTTTATCCGCTAGATATTGACCAAATTCCTCAGCCCTACCCCGCAATGGGTCCACCGCCTCCCCCTGATGTAGGAGAGAGCGGGTCACCCGGAACAGGGCGGCTGGGCGGTTATCCGCAGACGCTATGAGGGTGGAGAGATAAGACCTTCTCGCCGTTCTCATAGCTACCAGATAAGTCCTAATATAGGCTCTTAACTGGGCTCGATTGGAGTCGGAGCAGGTGGACCTCCACCTGCTCTCTAAGCCCCTCCGACAGCGTTTCATCTCCCGAAGCTCCTCGGTATACCAAGGAGCTGAACAGGATCCACAGCGAGTGAGGGGCCGCATGGGGACAACTCTGTTGAGGGCCCTCGCAGCAGCCCGTTGCCAGGTAGCCGCAAGGTCCTCGGCCGAGTTGTGGATGAAGGAAGGGTCAGGCCCATGGCTGCCATGGAAGCCATGAATTCCTGGGCCAAACCCGAGGTCCCTCCCAGTGAGGGCAGGTTGAAATCACCAAGGACCATAATTCCCGGTAATTCCACCGCCACCCCCGAGAGGGTATCGAGAAGCCCAGGCAGGGCCGCTGCCACACAGCTGGGGGAGAGGTATGTAAGCAGCAGGCCCACCCGACCTCCAGGCCCCCACCTCAGGAGAAGGGTCTCACATCCGCCTATCTCAGGAACAGTGACCTCCCTTGGAATCAAGGTCTCCCAAATAACAACAGCCACCCCACCACCCCTCCCCTGGGTTCGTGACCGGTGTAGTATCTGATAACCTGGCGGGCATAAGTCAATCAGAGGGACTCCACCCTCTGGCCCTAGCCAGGTCTCGGTGATGCAGGCCAGGTCCGCAGCCGCCTCCTCAATTACTTCATGGAGGAGGGGAGCCTTATTAGCCACGGACCTGGCATTAAAGTACACCAGTCGGAGCCCAGGGGTCCCAGTTCCCACATCCCCAGGAGGTTGGGAGGAGGCAATAGGGTCGGAGCGCTCCACCGCTCGAAGACAGCGGGGGCGCGCTCCCAGGATGTGATATGGCCCCATGCCTTGTCATCTCCCACCGGTCCCCACCACCCTGGAGATTGCCATTCACGTCCCGCTCCCCAGGGCCCAGCCACCACCACCCCCGCTCCTCCGTCACAATTCTGTGCCGGGCTGTATTTGTCTCCTCATAATCATTACCCACCCCCCTCCCTAATCTTCTTAAAAAGCCATCTAAGAATTTTATTAATGGGGCCTTGGTAACCCTCTTTTTCCCTTTCCCAGAGTCCCATCCCCAATTTTTCACCCCGCCATGCCTATATATATCATATATCAGCAATGCTTAGGTGCATTGACTCAGTTTTGGTCCCATTCCTTATTGTGCTAAAATAAAATTAAATACATCAACAAATGTTATATTTCCTTTTCATTTGGAGTAATCATTTGTGTGCCTGCCTGCCTATCTTCCTTGCTTCTGTCTTATGGACAGTTGCCATCTGCAAGAATAGCAGAATATTAACAGCAGTTTGAAATGAGAAAGCATACTGCTACCCAACTGTTTAAAAATATCCCATTTTCCTTAAATCTTCTGGAATAAAACTATTTTTCCTTATTTCGGGAGATGGGATGAGATGGATGGGATTAACCCAGTACTACAGTCTTGGTTATAGAGATCATGAGAGCAACGTTTACTGAAAAACCTGGTCCTTCATCTCTACCAATTTAAGCTCCAAAATAGAAAAATCTTGAAGTACAGTCTCCTCCAAACCCAAAAGTGCTTTGTCAGGAGGCAACTGGACTTGTTTTTCTTTGAAGATGTTTCGTGGTTGATACACCTACTTTCCTATGAACAAGCTTTACTAAATACTGTGGACTTTTCATTTGATTAGACATGGATTGAATTACATTATTATTGAGGTCTGATATTTGATACCACAAATATCCAGCGCAGTTCTTTTAACATATGCATATTCCATTTATCAAATGGACACTTTCTGTAAGAGTAGAAACTAGGGTTAGAATGAATACTTGTATTAATAATTATTTTTCCCACCTTGTTACCATTAGATCGAGATAGAATAGCAATTGGTTCAGATGAAGGTCTGTATGTCATAGAGGTCACCCGTGATGGTAAGTAAATTCTTGATTGCATTTAGCAGATACGTGCCAAGGGATGAGCTCCATCAATTAATTCTTGATTATTTGAAGTATTCCCTTATACAGAACTTGCTTGTCTGACAAGAGATGAAAACTCAGAATACTGGCTTATTTAATGAACTGTTAAACAGTCATTTCCATGGGACATTTTGGATGGCACAGCATTTGTTCATTTGTTCATTTGACATCAAATACATGCCTTGGTGGTGCAGGCTATTAATAGCCTAGCACTTAGTTCCAGCTGCCTGTAATTACTGTAGGCTTGAATCCCACCAGGCTCAAGGTTGACTCAGCCTTCCATCCTCTCGGGGTAGGTAAATTGAGGACCCATGATTGTTGGGGGCAATAAGCTGACTTTATAAAAATGCTGCTTAGTAATAAGCAGGCATATACAATGGAAGGAAGGCTATTGCTGAGCGCATTGGGTTGTATCCCAGAAATTGTAAGCCGCCCTGAGTCTCCGGAGAAGGGCGGGATATAAATATGATTTTTTTTTTTAAAAAATGCATATTCATAGAGGCTAATCTGGTTTTTCACTGCTACTCCATAATTAGCTGATAAGTTACTTTCATACCTTGCTTGGAAAAAAAGAACCTTGGCCACTAAGCTGCATCTCTGGGTGATTTGTCTTTTGACATAATAAAATTCATCACAGAAGTACCCTTCAGGAGACTGTGGAAGTTTTAGGTAATCTAGAATAAGCAGCTTTTCAAACTCAGTCTTTTATCTTTACACAAATAACCATACATTATTTTCTTCCTCTCTTGCCCCCCCCAATTCCTCTTTCCCTAAAGCTCAGTTGCAGAAAAACACACAATTTTGGAGCATGGCCACAAAGTGGCACCAGAACCAATGAATATAAAATAACTTTGCTGAGATAGTTTGGTGATACAGAAAGAATGAATAGGAATTGAATTGCAAACAATTGTATGAAGCAAAAGAAGGAAAAACCAAAGAAGTTACAGTAACAGGAAATTGATGAGATCCTCAAAAAGAGGTTTAAGAAATTTTAAGAAACTTAAAGAGGCAACATGCATGGACTTCAAGTACTATGCTGCCTGGGAAATTCTAGAATCTGAAGTCTGCATATCTTAAAGTTGCTGATATGATATGATGATAAGGTGTCTCTCTCTGTGTGTGTGTGCGTGTGTGTGTGTGTAAATTTCCTACACTTTTTCTTATTTCATGTCTTTATTTTGCTATTTATTATTCCTCTTCTTCACTTGCATAATATTTAGCTTATCCTGAATGGGAGTAGTTTGATGATGATGATGATGATGATGATGATGATGATGATGATGATGATGATGATGATGTGTGTGTACACACAATATGTTAGGTTTGGAAATGAACTTGAGGGTGTAGATAGAACAAAATTGAGATGCCCCCAAAATTAATTTAGTTATGTATTCTGTAAACATCAGAACTTTCTGACTGCTTTCCAAAAGCATGTGATTTTTGGCATGTTGGGCTAATCTGGCCTGGATTTGATTAGGACTTGTGGGAGCAAAATCAAATCTGTTTTATCTGGAAAGTAGGATAGTATGCACACTAACTAAAGCTAGAAAATGAAAAGTAGGAAAGCTAGCCATTTGAGCATGGGAAGTATTCCCAAACTATAAAAACTGTCTCCATCAACTTGAACTTGGCTCCTGATGACCATATGGATATGCCAAATCTTTTTTTTCCCACTTGGCAACAGTAAAGAAATAGTTATTGCCTTTTTCAAATATATTTTTCAACTTCGCAAACTCGCCTAAAGCTATGTGTTTCTGTTGTGGTCTCCCATCCAGATATATCTCTCATTAGGTTTTTTTTTTTTTTAGCAGTCTGGCAAACTAATTAGTACAAAATCATCCAGGGCAGAGTACATCTCCATTTCCTGTTATTCTGTCTAGTGATCAAAACATTTTGGTAATGCCTTCATGAAACCCATTTTATTAGCATATGGGCGCTTTCCTCTGTGTTAAAAAAGGCAAGAAATAAGAGAATTTAAAAATAATTCATATATATTTGTGCTGTACAGCTGTAAATCCTCAAGTAACCCATCCAGACAGATTCACAGTAATATTAATTTGCAAGACAGTATGTGAAAGTAAAGATAAAAAAATATCATTCATTTTTATTCTTTCTAATCCAAAAGAATGTTGGAAAGGAATTGTGTCGCTTGCTTCATCCTTTTTCTCCTTCCTCCTAGTCATATGAGTGGAGCTAGTATTAAAAGGTTAGAAAGAATTCCAGAAGCTGTGTTTCACATGCTTTCTCTATCTTGTTTGTGTTTACATCATTTGCCTAATAGAAAACAGCCTTCTGGGGCTATTCATTTAAAGCAGTTTTTCTTGAATACTCTGGAGTTTTTTTAATGCATGTCCAAGCACTACAGTGCAGAAATCCTGCTACTGTGTCATTGAGTTTCACAAACCTCAGAAGCTCAGAATAATTATGACTTTTGGAAGGACTTCAAATATTAGCAGTAACATTTACTACCCTGTAACTTGGATATAATGTATTTGGATAATTGAAATATTTCCATCCTCCAGCTAAATTTTCCCTTTTTACTCTTCTTTATCGAAAATTCATTGAAAAAGATGTTGGATGACCATTCGTCTGAAGTGGTGTAGGGTTTCCTGCCTGGGCAGGGGGTTGGACTAGAAGACCTCCAAGGTCCCTTCCAACTCTGTTATTCTATTCTATTTCTGATTTCCAGAGCAATATTTCTGTTCCTATGCTTGTATTTATTATGCTGAACATGGGGAGGAGACTTTTATGCTTTGTTAACTCATTTCTAGAGAAGGGACTCTCTTGAGTTTATAGTACAGAAGCAGATATGAGAAGCTAATTTCCTTGTGACTTTGATCCATTACATTCTGGAAGTTTGCGTGATTTTCATATGGCTAATTTTAAGAGTTATGCACGGTATAGGTTTCATACCTAGGCACATTTTGCACAACGCCAAAAGAAGTAATCTTGTAATTCTTTGAATCATGATTTCTAGAGAATTATTGATAGTTAAATATAAATTATATCATGTTTCTCTGTACCAAAGAAAAGTAGATTATTCAAATAGGCATGCTTTACATTTTCCATGCTTCCCTATTGTAATATCTTTGTACAGAAGTACTTTTGAAAACAGTTCAGAAGCTTTAGCTAGTATAACTGCCAGACTTTTGACAGCATATTTGAAAAATACTTATCCTAAAGTACCTGCAGCAGAAGCCATTTTGTTCCTGAGCCAATTCAAAGGGTTTTTACTTGACTTTTCAATGTTTAAATACCTGACTACCCATGCATAACCCCAGCTATTGGCACTCAGAATCTTCTGACTCCATAGGGAAATTAAGCTTTCCAGTAAACAGGGCTTTTCAGTAGAATTATTCACATTCTGGAACCTTCTCCATAACAGAGAAGGAGCAAAAGACAGAAAAATATATAGTGTCTTAACATTGCCTTCTAAATATCTTAAAAGCTAACTTTTTCTGAACATTTACAATTATTCCTCTTATTTTTGCTTGCCCATGTGCACTTTACTTTTGATTTTATTTATACTGTTTTGAAATTCTGTATGAATAATAATTATCTTTTCCTAGTGTTTGTTCCTACCGTCCTCCTGGGCAGTGTGACGGTTTCTATTGATAAAATGATTGGGAAGTTAGAATTTGTTTCATGGATCTTTTTTCCAGGAAACGATCCACAATTGCTTAGATTTTCATTTTCAGGATAAACTCGCAGTCCTCATGTGTTTAAAATGAAATGTTTTGCTCCTGCTATGATAAAACTGTGTAGCTTTGTTATTGATTGATTGATTGAGTGCTGTTTTGATGCAATTGCTCAAATTCATCATGAGATCTGTGCTAGTACAATTATGTCTTCTAGCAAAAATTACATATATCTCAAACAATTACATTGTTAACATTTTATGGCTCAACTCATACGTGCTCTCTTATGTGCATCTGTTATTTTCCCTAGTGATTGTTCGAGCTGCTGATTGCAAGAAAGTCTACCAGATAGAGCTTGCTCCCAAAGAGAAAATAATTATTCTCATTTGTGGTCGGAATCATCATGTTCACTTGTATCCTTGGTCTTCCCTGGATGGGTCGGAAAGCAGCTTTGATGTCAAACTCCCTGAAACAAAAGGCTGCCAGTTCATTACAACTGGAGTGCTGAAGAAGAGCTCCTTACCAAGTTTGTTTGTGGCAGTTAAGCGACAGATTCTCTGCTATGAGATTCACAGAACTAAACCTTTCCATAAAAAGTTCAATGAAATCCAAGCTCCTGGCCATGTACAATGGATGGCGGTATTCAGAGACAGGCTTTGTGTTGGCTACCCATCCGGTTTCTCTTTATTGAACATCCAAGGAGATGGACAGTCTGTAAGCCTGATAAATCCCACTGATACTTCACTTGCATTCCTCTCGCAACAGCCTTTTGATACCCTTTGTGCTGTGGAGCTCAGCAGTGAGGAATACCTACTTTGCTTCAGTCTGTTGGGAGTATACGTTGATGCACAAGGTCGAAGGTCACGCATGCAGGAACTAATGTGGCCCGCAACTCCTGTTGCGTGTAGTATGTATATGTTTTTCTGTTTCTGTATCTGTGATTGCTTCACTTCAATTGGTGAACATTTGATAGGCCCAATAGCCGATTTGACAAAGCATGCTGCCTAATGTACATCCTCTCTAGACTCGCTTCCAGATTTTGCAGAAGAAACTATTTCACAATTATGGAAATAGTGTGCTGGATTTGATTCAACCATTTTTCTTGTTGCCTGCCAGTAGTATAAGCCATGCTTCACTCTATGGTCTATGTGTTGCTTAGTGTGGTATATGAGTGTAGTCTTAATGTGAAATCAGCCACTTCAGAGTCCTAAGAAAAGGCAGGTTCCTCCTACAACTTTGCTTTTAGTAATATAGACAGAAAGTTACTCACCTTACTTTTATTACTCACTGTACTGTATGAATTTGTGAACCTGGTGTGATTGGTGCAAAGGGGGAGTTCCCTCTTCGCTTACTCTCTTTTTTGGTGTGTGGGGGGGAAGGGTTTTGCTGATGTTAAATGCTATTCTGTGGTTTTTCTGGTGATGCTTGCTTTCCTCTGGGGTTGCTTTTAACTCTTGCTATTTTGCTTTGCCCTCCATCAAATTGGAGATAATATTCATCATGCCTGCAAATGCTTGAATACTCAAATTAAAATGACTGCCCT
The DNA here is from genome assembly GCA_009733165.1 of Naja naja. Lineage (NCBI taxonomy): Eukaryota > Metazoa > Chordata > Lepidosauria > Squamata > Elapidae > Naja > Naja naja. The sequence continues at coordinate 336,767,603 of CM019148.1, read as the reverse complement.
TCATCTCAGCCAGAATATATGAATTCATTACAAGAGATTTCCTTAAAGTTATGTATGAAATCTACTGTAACAAAATAAGGGAAAGGTGATTTGGTATGATGTTCAAAAGGAAATGCCATCCTTTTATTAAACTGAAAGGTTTTTGCTCGTAAACTGAAATCCAAGCACTGAATGGGAAATGCTTCAGTTAATGTGCTGTCAAAAATGCTATCTGTGGGGGGTTCTGTGTTTAGAGCAAGTTTTCCTCTTGAGTATCAGGTAGAAGTATGAGATAATTGTATGGCCAGGGGAGCTGCTTTCTTTAATGAGCATAACTAGCTGCCCAGAGTGATGGAATATCAGGCAGAAGTTTATTATGTAATAATCTTTTGAAAACATAGTAAATAAACACCATTATTCATTAGACCTATTTGCTCCCCCTGTTATATATTCAAAGTGAATGTTGAAAATGGATGTTTGAGCAGTTGATTAAACATGAAGGTAGGATATAAATTAAGTAATTATATAAGTGTAATGTTTCTTTTGTATAAAATGCTAGCTATTGGGCCAGAATTTTGGCTTTATCTGTTTCTTTCAAAATTCAAGTGCCCACCTGCAGTCAAAAGTGGAATAGCTCCAGCAAGGATTTTCCATAAGATGCTATTCTCCAGTATTAATCAGCTTGAGAAATAGCAGCAGTAAATACTGAGGTGCTCAGTTTTATCTCAAATAAATGGAGCCATAAGAGATTTTGTTTGTTTTTTCTCTCTCCAGGTTGCAATCCATCCTATTTAACCGTGTACAGTGAATATGGGGTTGATGTTTTTGATGTTAATACTATGGAATGGGTTCAAACTATCGGTTTAAGAAAGGTTAGTATCTTGAGTGTAGAGTAAAATGTGCTTTATAATTTTCTGAAAACTTCATTGCATTGTCCTGAAGGCCTATTCTAAAAATCTTCTCTCACTTTGCTTTGATAACAGATCCGACCTCTAAATGTTAATGGCACATTGAATCTCCTTAGCTGTGAACCTCCTCGACTAATTTATTTCAAGAACAAGTTTTCAGGTTGGTGAAGAGGGGCTTTCTCAGTAAGTTTTGGGGAGTCTAATTTTAATTTGGTATATTGTACCTATTTATAGCTTGAACATAGCATGACAAGGAAAAGACTTAAAGTGTCTTTTATTTCAATAAAAAAATATAGTGGGATTTACTCGCTTTTTAGTGCTTCAGTGAGGCATCTATTGAGGTTTTGTAACAAACACTATTTTATTTTAATTGTATTGTATAATTTATTTTAATTGTATATAATTGTATTGACTTAATTATCTAAAAAGAAAAGGTTGTATTTATGGGTCAATGAGGCTAGTATTGTCATGATTGGTGGCATAGGTTGGAGACACTTCCCAGCCTACCTGAAGATATCAGAAACCAAGGAGTAGAAACTTTTCTGTTAAACAACTGAATAAGTCTCTTATTCGCACAGCCCTTTAAGTAAAACATTACTAAAATTAAAGTATGCACATCTTGCAGTGTAACCGTGCTAGAAAGCAATCTCTGATTTATGTGTAACGGGGCTTTGCAGATGTAGAGATCTCCACAATATAAAATCTGGGGAACAAGATTTTGAAAATCTGGAGAGCAGCCTGTAGGAGATTGTATCTAGCTATGGAACTGCATTATATATATATATATATATATATTACAGGAGGAGCTGCTCTTAGTGTGCCAGAAACATCTGACAACAGCAAAAAGCAAATGCTTCGTACTAGAAGCAAAAGGCGATTCGTCTTTAAAGTTCCTGAGGAAGAAAGATTACAACAAAGACGGTAAGGTTTGGTTATTGTTGTCATAACCTGGGTGGAAAAAGGCATCTTTCCTATGCTGAAAAATCATGATTTGATACCCTTTGTTGATTCAGAGAGATGCTCCGAGACCCTGAGCTCAGATCCAGAATGATTTCCAACCCCACCAATTTCAACCATGTGGCTCATATGGGACCAGGAGATGGAATGCAAGTGCTCATGGATCTGCCATTGGTAAAACAACACCCACCCCCCACCCCCCAAAAAATGTTCCTAGGGAAAGCCTTCGCTCAGCTGATTTGCCAGAGGATAAATTGGCCAGGAGTTTTGCAGTCAAAACAGGGATACTGTTTTTTCTGAGGGGTAATTGAAATCATTAAGCAAGCCTAAGATGGTTCCTATAAAGAATTTAGAGGTTGCCTGTAATTCAATCTCTTACACTTGGTGGTGTTAGCGATTCAGGTTGTTTTTCAGCTGCTTGTGTTTTAATTTTGTTTAATCTTTCCATTTAACTCTTTTAATTTATTTTAATAGTTTGCTACCCAGAAGTCACACATAAATGTGTGACTTATACAAGCACAGTAGTCCTCAACTTATAGCCATTTGTTTAGTGATCGCTCAAAGTTACAAAGGCACTGAAAGAAAGTGATTTATGACCATTTTTCACATCACTACTGCTGCATCCCCATTATCATGCAATCAAATTTGGTGCACTTGGCAACTGGCATGTATTTTATGAAGTTGCATTGTCCTGGGATCATATGATCACTGTTTGTAACCTTCCCAGCCAGCTTCTGACAAGCAAATTCAATTGAGGGGGAAGCTGGATTCCTTTAATAACTGCCTTGCTTAGCAATGGAAATGTTGGGCTTAATTGTGGTCATAAGTTGAGGACTACCTGTGCATTGAATAAATAAATAAATAAATAAATACTCCTTTCACAATGATTTGTTAGCTATTTCAATCCAAAATCTCTTCTACTGTTGACATCTTTTCCAACACCCCTGTGGTCACAGGCGAGACCCTTGTCAGAAAAATACAAAGCATCCCATTAGTTAAAGATCTGACTGAAGGCAGAGGAAAAGGGAAGGGAGAATCCAAGCCCAACCCTTGGCCTTAATTCTAGGGTGGGCATGTGGGAAATGACATCTTAATAGCCCCTCTAATGTTGTTTTGAGAGCTGTTGCCAGGATCTCACAAGGACGTGGAAAATGAAATAAATTGCCAGGTGTATGATAGTGTTTCTGAATAACTCTTCTTTCCTCCTTCCTTTTCATGTTTCTTTTGTCTAAAATAATAGAACGAATTTCCTTCCCCCTCATCCTCCCGACATTCTGCTCTGATATCATCTCCAACAGGCTTTGAGCACGTCTATCACATGAGCCCTATCTCTGCTGATCTCTTTCTCCAGAGTGACCATTCCTCCTCAATGCTTTCCTCCTCTTCCTGCCCCTCCTCTGCTTCTGTAGCAAGGGTAGGAGTAGCTCGTTAGGAACTGAAGTGGATGATAGTGTGCATTAGACCTCTCAGCTGGCTAACCTGTGTGTGAATAAGCTTGTGCTTTCCTGCCCTGAGTTCTGCAGTTAAAACAGCAGGCTGTCAGCGCAAAATCTAAATTCCTAATAGGCTAATAATCTAGGATAAGAGAGTAACCAACCTTCCAGTGGCAGGAGGCAAAGAGAAAGCTTATTGGATAATACTCCATGTTCGTTTCATTGCAACCAAACTGCTTACTATCATAGCTGCCAAATGCAGCAAAAATAAAAGGCAAATCATGTTCCCATTTTATAATTTGGAAAGCCTAGAGGCATAATTTGCAATCAAATTCTGTTCCTTATGCTGTGTAATATCAGACTGTAATAGCACACTGGCAAAATCAATAAGATCACACAATTAATAGAATGTCACCAAATACAAAATAAGGCATTAAGTTATAACTTTGGCTATGCATTAGTCTTCAAGGGGGAAATAAAGCTATAAAGCAAAAGATAATTTGATGTGGCTCATTCAGACAGACTTGTGTTTCTGATAACTTTTGTAAAATGTCTCCAGCTACTGGAAAGAACTGAGATTTATATACTGACTTTTTGGGGTGGAATGGCTATATTTATCCCCTCGCTGATTCTTTGAGCAAAATGCTTTGCTTTATATGATTCTCAGTAGTCAAGATGAAACAAATTTGTAAAAAAGAAAGAGCTTCTTATACTGATTTCAGATTTAAAATATTTTAAAGGCTCTGTATTTAAAAAAGAAACTTAAGTTGAAAATATCTCATCTAATTGAGTTTGGTTACGTTTCTGCTACAGACTGGTTTACCTTCTTCACAAGATGAGAAGGTTTGTCCTCCAACAAGCAACATTTCACGCCAAGCACCTCACAGAAATAAAAGCTACATTTCATGGCCATCTTCAAGTAAGAGTCAAAGTAGATCTCTTTCAAAGCTGTAAGCTTTATAAGCTTCTCCTAGGGGAGATTCTCAAACATCTTTGCTTTGCAGGTGGTAGCGACCAGGGAGCAGCCATGCCCTTGCGAAGTATGTCTGATCCTGATCAGGAGTTTGACAAAGAGGTGAGATCAATCTCTATATCCTCACAGGTTTTCAAATAGTGAGGTGAATTTAGGAAAATTGGTTGATACACTAGAGCAGGGGTGTCAAACCCTTGTCGTCACGTGATGTATTGTGACTTTTTCTCCCTTCGCTAGACCGGAGATAGGCGTGGCCAACATGTGACGCATCTGGCCCGTAGGCCACGAGACACCCTTGTACTAGAGAGTACTGACTTCTAATATTTTTTAAAGTACACTTTTATGTCTGAATGTATGTGTATATCATCTCAACCTGTGATATTATATAAAATTATGCAGCAGTGAATGAAGGAAAATATGCATGTCCCAGGATAATGTCATAGGATCCAGTCTGAGTCGGTCACCAGGACCAGAGATTTAGTCTTCCGAGCTTTCGGATTCATGCTGGAGCCCATCCTCAAAGAACTTCTCTCTAACAGAGTGTGTGCCCCATGACTGACCCATAATGGGTCCTGCATCATGCAGCAGTGCTGCTTGTCTGTCTGAGGAGTTTGAGAATCCAATAATGGCATATTTCTCAGTAAACAAGCCTTTTAGTGGAGATCTTAATGACTTCATGGACACATTTATGTTCTTTTCTTGGCATCAGTATAAGTGGCTTCCATCGCCTTTGAGAATCCCACTCCCCTTTTGCGGGGGTTACTTCTCAATCTAACCTACAACTTTAGAATTTCTTGGAAGGGTCCTATTAACTATTGACCCAGCCCAATCTTGCTTAGCTTCTAAAGCCAGTCAAGAGTTACCAGGTGCTGTCAACTGCTAGGTATATACAAAACATTTTATTATTCAACCCAAGGTCTGTAAAACCAACATATCAAATTGCAGAATTTAGTGCTGTCAAAATTCTTAACTTAGAAGTCTCCGTGCCCATGGTATATACAAACATTTCAATTGAAAGCCTAAATTCTCTGTAAATATGTATTTGGAACATTACTCAAAATTAACATTTTTTCTTAGGGAAAATAAGAAATGATTCATAAGTTTTTAAAGGACAAAGATGGCTTTGATTTTTTTAATCTTAGATTCATCCTAGTTAATGATTTAATGTTGCATTACCATTAATAACTTCACTAGAAAAATTTTCAATTACAACCAGCTGTGGTTTTGAGTTTTAATGAATTTAATCATTAGAAAACTATTATTGGGAAGGGGGAAAACACATGCTGCAGAAGAAGAACTACTGCAGTCCTTCCACATGTAAGAAGCATAAACTACATTTTTTAATCTATTGACTACTCGGAACATTAGGAGAACAGACAGAAATCAAAGGGGCTTCTTCTTTTTACCTCTCTTTTTTTTCTCTGCTCTCTCCTCATTGGAAGTTGAATCAGCTTTTTGGTTCATCCTGCTTTCTGTAATAGAAAGCAGTTGCTTTCCCCCTATCAAAAGAATGTTCAGAGAGATATACTTTTTGTAATGTGGCATACAGCTTCCTTAGCATATATATTTAGCTGACCTTTTGGATGTTACGCATCTGTCACCAGAAATTCTTAATAGGGCTTGGCTTTACTGGTTCATGTATTTTGCTATATATAGACCCAAGTGAATGAATTGAAGGATTCCAATCTGGTTTTCTCAGTTTATTCCCTACATTATTAGGCAGCATTTTTTTAAAAATCTAGCTATCTGCTGCTTCAATTAAAAAGTCATCTCTAGATGACTTACACTTTAGGATTAAAGAGAACAAATAATATCCAATGATACATTGTGGAAAAAAACAAAGTGAGTTCATATGAGAGTTTGTATTTGGATCAATGCGGGGACTTGTATCTATGTTACATAGAAAGAGCAGTATGAAGTTCTGAACTGTACTCTGTGGATTGTTGCCTTATCATAGCATTTGTCTGAACAACTGCATTAGATATGGGGCTTAGAACCACAGCACAATCTCGACAAGTATATCTTCAAGCAATATAGCCATTTAATCTGTTGTCTAAATAAATTCTTCTTTCCCCAATTAAACTGACTGACACTATAGCACATCTGCTATGGAAGCTAAACATTATGAATAATTAACTGCATTCCAAAATACCAGAAAATTGTCCAAGGAAGGACAGTGTTTTGAATGCCTGCTATCAGCAGGATATCTCACAAAAGAGCTACAGATGCAAAGGCAGAGCTGTGGATATATTTAACTGCTTCATAAATCTCTAATTCCTTTTTGTACCATTTAATAATAAAAAAGATCATTGGTCATTTTACCTTTATAGTCTGTTCTCAAACTAAGTATGGTAGAATTCTGCCCTGAGGAAATTATGCAATTACATATTTGGCATAGTTTGGCCATACATCTTCTTGTTCAGCTGTAGGTCAAACCAAATTCAGGGTATAATTCCAATAGAATCTTTCTTTGCCTACTGCAAAAGAACATTAGAAAAGGAATGCATGGAAGGGAAATGAAGACAAAAAAATTTGGATCGATCATTTTGTGTTACTGCAAAAACTGCATCTTGCTAAGCAACATTAAAACTCTCCATGTAATTAGGAAACTGATCCCAATGGAGATGAGTTTGTGGTTTGTTGTCCCATGAAAGATTGTGAGATTGTCAGGATCTTAAGAATTTTGTATTTTTGAAGGCCAAAATATTCTGTTATAGAGAAGGCTGTTTGTAACATCGGTCTGTGAACAATTTCATGGCTATCTATAAATGTACAGATCCATTCTTGTCTCTAATTTGTTTGATTTTGATATTTTTGCTTTTGTGAACTGCAATTTTCATTTTAGAACATTTGATTGCTCCTATTGGCTTCTGAAGCCTTCTGGACTCTGTTCTTCTGATTAGTAGTGATTTACACTGAGCTGTTAATCAGTGTAATCAATGACAGAATATCATTTATTTTTTAAAAAAAGCAAAAAGAAACATGAGAAGAGACAGAGAAATGTAAGAATATAGGAATATAGATGAGGGCTTAAGTTAAAGACTTAGGAGAAAATATGATTTAGAGAAAGAGAAGAGAAGAGAAAATTGGAGGAAGAATAAACCTACACCATTTTCATACTTCTAAGGACACATAATAGAATGGGAGATGTTTGATGAGGAGGAAGAGGGGTCTTTCAGTGACAGTTGGCTGGGCCTCTCTTTTTATTAGATGCATCTTTGCAGTTCTTGTTCTAGAAATAGAATGTGATTGGAAATCATTGTTTTTCTGTTTCTTTTTAACAGCCTGATTCGGATTCTACCAAACACTCAACTCCTTCCAACAGCTCTAACCCTAGCAGCCCCCCAAGTCCCAACTCTCCCCATAGGAATCAGCTGACACTAGATGGATTAGACCAATCAACCTGTGATGCGTAACACTGCAGCTCTCTCCACTGTTTCTCCCATTTGGGATTGTCTGCTACGTTGTGGAGCATCAAAAGCAGGACATCTGTCTCCAACAACAGTGCCAAGACTGATGCTTAATTTTTAGCATTGCACAAAAGTACATTCCTGTATCTAGATTGTAGATTTGAGGGCATAAAAAGGAGGCAAGAGATCTTTATTGCTATAGTAACTAAATTGTTGTTGTTTTTTAATATAAACTGTTCACTCTTACACTCAAGGTGGATCCATTTCTGCACAGCTGTGATACTTTCATGACTACAGTAAAGGCTACTGATAAAATCTTCATTCTTAAGCTGAAAAAAGAGAGCTGCTGATAGTTTTTACTACTATACAGTACCAGGAATATTATTTTTCTATAGGATAATGTAATGTCTCATTATCAGCAAAGTCATTTTAGAAAAAAATGCAGACCTTTGGGTATGAAAAGCAGCCTAGTTACATCCTTGGCTAAATATGTTCTAAATATATTGTTTCTTTTTTCAAAGTTTAGAAGGATGATAGGAAGTTGTAGGGCCATTTCCAGCTTCAGTAGAATAAAACAGGAAAGTGAAAACAGAAGTTCTAGATTGTGGCCTTTTAACTTACTTAGCCATTACATACGTTCTCCGCTGTATAAATGTCTTTCTACTGAAATTTTAGTCATGTACATAAAGGACTTACCAGAAATGTTTTATCCTTACCCTACTTTTTAAATCTGATTAGCTAGGACAGGACTTTTTTTAAAAATAACATACTGTTAGAAAACAGATTTTACTGTTTTTTTCACAGTCCATCTTCTCAAACATTTTTGTAATTTCTCTTGGATTTTTTTTTCAGAGTAAAAGATAACACTACATTTTAAAAAGTTTTACTAGGCCAGCATTCTCTTGAGATTGCTCCCCGATGGCTGCTTGTATGATGGGGTTGTGTAGTAATAAATTGCTTCTGATATTTCTTGGTAACCAAAGTGGAAGCATAGAAGGGTGTGTATATGAGGGTACCTCATCTCCCCCCGCCCCACTTCCCTTAATTCATTATATCCTCACCTGCATGATGATCCCAACCCCATGATTGCTCATTAAAAGTACTGAATGTGTAGGGGAGGAAATGCACAGCACATTCCTGTATATTTTGCAGCAGTGACATAATTACATGTATATTTAATCTCATGCTTCCATGTATTATACATTTAGCAACACTACCCACCCACCCATCCTAGTGATCATGTTTCATTTAAAAGTGTGTAATTAATTCTATGGCTGGCATATTCAGTTTGTCATTGTCACACTAGTGTGCCTTCTGTGTCAATTTGATGACAGTTGGATGTCAATTGTTTTAAAATCTGGTTTCTATGGGCTAATACTATACCAATGGCTAACACTCTTTCCTGAGACACTGTATAGGACATGCACTTATCCCTAGTTTAAACCAAGTGGTTTTAGTCAACATTTAATTCTGTTTCATTAAGTGTTTGACAATATTTGCTCTTTCTCAGATTCTTGATTAATAAAGCTCAGTTTGAGCTGGACACTACTGCTTTGGGGTTTTTTTTTCCTGGTTTTTACTCTTTTTTTAAATGTATGTCTCAAGTCTTTGTAATTATTGAATTGTGAGAACATTTTTGAACAATCTACTTGTCAATAAAGCAGAAGAGGGATGTTTTAAAAAGTTCCTGGTTGTCCTGTCATTAATTAGATAAATGCACATAGTTCTTGGGAAAGCTCTGTGGCATGATTCTAATCTCTTCTACAGAAATAGGGAAAAGAAATATCCTGCAGAATTCTCAGTTGGGGAGGGGGAATAAACCTCCTACATAATCAGGTTTGTTGGTGCAAGAGCTTTTATCAACTTTTCCTCTTTAATGAGAAAAAAGCAGCTACAACAGCAGTTGAAATAGGAAGAATGCTGTGTTACCTTTACAGTTTGTCACAAAGGCAAATTTTGTTAATCTTTTCTTCCTTTCTTCTAGCATCTGTTCTAGTCTATGCTGAGTTCCCAATTTAATAATATATATGAATTTATTAGGAATAACAGATATTGGATGGGTTAATGTAACTGCACAGCTTAAAGATTGCCTGCTTTGACAACTTTTTGCTTTGTTTATCTCAGGGCAGATGGAAAACTTTTTATTTGTTTGAGAAAATTACAAGTCATTATAATATTGGCACAAGATCTTCCCTTTATCAAAAAATATCTTTGTGGAGTACTGGATTGTAAGGGAATGTTTACTGTTTTCTCTCTGATTTAATAGACTATATTTTAACTGTATATTTTAAAAATGTATTAGGAGTAGGAGAAGAATTGTTAGTAAAGTAGAATTAAATTTAGATGTTAATTATTTTGCATCTTGTGAAGAGGATTTCAGTCCAGTGCAGCTTATTTTAATAATAAATCCATTGGTTTTGGAGTGTTACTAGGTAGTTTGTTAAATGTGTTGTAAAAATCCTAATGGCTTTTCTGGATTTTTGACAGAATGAACCACAGAATTGAATTACACATAACTTGTTTCAGGTAAAACTGAAGTCATAGAAGATTCTGCATAATTGAATATCTAGAATGAAATTGGGATGAAAGTGAGAATATGTGAAATGGCAGAGCACTTGAATTAGCTAGTCTTGTTTTATCTGAGGACCCTGCTTAGCTGAGAGCTGCCAATTTTCTGTACCATTGGGAACACAAAATAGCTGGAGGATGGATTGGAGCCAATTCTTGGTAATGTTATCTCTTAAAAACAATTATCACTGAAATGGGATGTTCCAGCAAACTGATAGTATATTTTCACCCAAAAAGAACCAAATCAAGACATTTTAAAAAAAGACATTATTTAACTCTAATACAGAAATTCAGCTCAAATGTATTCCTACCACTTCACCAACCTTTTTTTTAAAAAAATTATGAGTAGCAATAATCAAACAAATTCAGATTTTTAAATTTTTCAACATAAAGTTCCCGTATAGACTACAACATTGTGCATATTTCTTGCCCACATTGGAAATTTCTTTTGCATAAGCAATGCATTAATGAATGGGTTGTTCATCAATCTTTAGTCATATGGCACTAGACCATTTCCTAGTGAATAACTAAAAGGGACTTAGGAGACAGTCATAAAACAGGGTTATACAATTTCTATTCAGGGAAAAGGACATTGTGCACTAAAAAATAAAAACCTCTGAGGGCCATGAGATCAGTATAGCAATGTTTCTGGAGTAGACTTCTAAAATTTGGTACTTTAAACAAGGGAGACTTCATATATTTTAACCTTTTAAAAAATATGTAGCCCAAACCTACCATTTTCCTTCTGAAATTTAAACGCGCAGGGTTTTTTTAAAAGTATAGACAGTCTGGAAGCCTCAAAAAATGTGCCCATACATGATCAAAGCAAATGAGCTTTATATTTATATGCAAGGACATGAGCGGTGCAGTAGACGAGAGGTGAAGCACTCAGAAAGTTTGAGAGTTAAATTCTAGGCAGGGACAAATGTTTCTCTATCAGGGTGCAAAGAGCAAATATCTGCTGTGAACTCCATATAGGCATCTGGAAGGGCATCCAGCCAGCAAACGGTCAGCTCCATTCAGTTCCCCTGACCCCACCCTGAAGTAAGGGATTATAGGGTCGTAAAAAGACAAAAATGTTATATGTAGGGATATGTGAATGCTGTCAGTAATATCAGGTATTCAAGTATTATAATATAGTGCACATAGTATTAACCTATTAACTTAGGCACATGGGATGCAAAGATTCCAATATTCTGGTTCTACTTCCAGGACTCCTTAACCTTACGAAGCCAAACTTATTTGACTGAAGATCCACTCCCATAATTTTCATTAAAATATCTCGCAAAAAGAAAAGGAAAAGAAAAAGTGTTTGGGGAAAAGTCTCAAGTAATAAGGCTTCCATATTTTGAAATATTTGTCTTACATAATATGCCAAAGAGATGATAGAAATTGGAAAAAAATACCACCTGTATGCCCCAAAGATGCTTTTCAAAAGGCAACTGGACTTTCTTGCTTTTTCCTTGAAAACATTTTGCTTCTCATCCAAAGAGCTGCTTCAGTTGAAAAACTGAATATTTCAATATCTAAGGGGCTCCCACAAAGAAGAGGGAGTCAACCTATTTTCCAAAGTATCTGAAGGCAGGACAAGAAGCAATGGATGGAAACTATTCAAGGAGAGAAGCAACCTAGAACCAAGGAGAAATTTCCTATCAGTGAAAACAGTCAACCAATGAAACGGCTTGCCTTCAGAAGTTGAGACTGCTGCATCACAGGAGGCTTCTAAAAAGTGACTGGAGAGACATTTGTTTAAAATGGTATAGGGCCTCTTGCTTGAGCAGTAGATTGGATTACAAGACCTTCAAGGTCCCTTCCAATGTTACTCCATTATTTGTTAAATTTCTGTGTGATATATCCTGGAGCCAATATAAATATTGTTTACCACATCCTAGAACAGTGATGATGAACCTACAGCAACCATGTCCAAGATGAGACACCATGGCATTTTGGGTGAGACCATTATTCACCAACAGCTGACAATATCCTTGAAATCATGCTCCATTCTTGCACAATTTTCAGAAGCTGCAGAGGCAGCCTCCAGACTGTCTGAAAATGAGTTTGTTTACTTGCATTTCATTTTTGTAATTATTTGAGGTGTCTTTACATCATAACACCTAGCACTACACATAATTAAACTGTATTTTTTAAATAAATGAATACATAAATAATTGTTTCTCTTTTGTTTGGAGGGGGATGGTGACATGCCAGCAGAGTCAAAGTTAGGTATTTTCCAAATTTCTAATATGCTGAGTTCAAAAGATTTGCTATCACCATCCTAGAAACTAACCTAAGAAAGTTCATAAAGGGGAAATACTTTTAAAAAGCAAGCATGGTGGAGAGGAAATTGAAATGGTAGAAGATTTGAAGCCTGAAGAATACCCTGTATGATAAATCACCTGTTTATTGCGTATATAAATGTAAATACTAAAGCAGTTCATTGCTGAGCTCTTATTAAATGTGATTGATTAGCTGTAGTTCACAGATTCAACCAGTAGAGGGACTATTGACTGCAGTAAATGAAATTTCTCAGGACACCAACCATTTTGTGTTATCTACTGGTTGCCAGGATACTAATTCTAAATCCCCTGATGCAAAACCATTACCAAATCAATTTTTTTCCTCTTGTCAGCACGCTCAGGACATCAGTAGTGCTGCATTCTTGAGAGTGCTGTGCAAACAACAGGGCCCATTTGTCATGAACTTGTCAATCTTTGGGGGCCTTATGCACCATCCACCCAGATACTTTTCTTATCTAATAAGGTCTGGAACTATAGATGGAGCACAAAAACATGGCTTCTTAGCTGCAAGACAGACAAGCTTTCATGCCTCTTCTGCTGAGGGCCTTACCAGAAGAGTGGCTTATTGATAGGCAGAGTAAAGCCAGAGAGCCAAGCCTAGAAAGAAGTCAGGCTTGAGGCAATGAGGAATCCCATCCCTGTCTTGGCTTCTGTGATCCCACAAGCAGGGGCGGGTTGCTGGAGGTTTGCAGAGGTTTGGTAGAGCCCCTAGCTAAAATTCTGTGTAGTTTGAAGACCCCCCCCCAAAAAAAACTCCCACTCCTGGCTGGCCCCAGCTACCCCTCCCCACCCCTCCCAGGAGTCCTCACACGGCCCATTTTGGATGCTGGTAAGTGCAGGGCACTCACGGAGACTAGGGGAGGGCAAAAAATGGGCCTCCTAGAAGTTTGGAAAGGCAGGAAATGGGCCCGTTTCCAACTTCCAGAGAGCCTCCAGAGCCCAGGGAGGCCATTTTCGCCCCCCTGGAGCCTGGGGAGGACAAAATGCCCCCGTGGTGCAAGAAGCCGACTAGGCCACGCCCACCATGACCACGCCCACCCAGCAACCGGGCAGAAAACCTGTTGCTAAAATTTTTGAAGCCCACCCCTGCCCACAAGCCAGAGAACTCATTAAGCCAAATTAACAGAGAAAGACATGGCAACCAGAGGTCAGAGTAGTAAATCCAAGCAAATGTTCTAGCAGTCCTAGTTGCAACTATCATGCATTTGGTCAATTCTTTAAAATACACTCAGAAAAAGGCCAGGCAGCTGGGAAGTCTTCCTTTCCTTTGCACTGTGGCCTGGAAGAAAAAGAGAAGGCGGTGAGGGGAAAAGAAGAAGACCCCTGTTCCACGTTTACAGGATGTCAACTGATGAAAGTTCAAAAGGGCATTTTAGATTGCCATTCCCATGCACTGGAATTGTCTCCCAAGGAGATCTAGTTGTCCTTCCCTTCTAAGAGCAAGCTGGAACAAGACCTGGCTCTGTCTAATGCAGGAGGAAAGCATGTTGTCAGTGAAGGTTGGAATCTGGCAGATGTATGACTTGGGTGTATTTTTGTGTACCCAATTGTTATTATTATACATGAGTTCATTATTTTTGAGGGGGTTGTTTTTTAATTTTATGCTAATATTAATAATTAGCTATCCAGAACTTTCAGGAATGGGTGGCAGACAAAATAAACATTTTCCTACCATCAACGGCAGTTCTACCTTAAGATGATGTTTGGAGCGGGGTGTCTTGTGACATACTATTTCTCTGAGTTTGGTTGTTTTCTCGCAGACATTTCATTACCAAATAGGTAACATCATCAGTGCACTCATGTCGGTGGGATGTCACCTAGTTTGGTAATGAAACATCTGCAAAAAAACAACAACCAAGCTCAGAGAGCACCAAGGACCCCTTAACCTTGAGCTACACATTTTCTCTTATCAGTAATATTTTTCTTTCATCAGCAGCACAAAATATTTAGAACTTTAGGATACCAATCTTACAGAACCTTATATAATGGCTATCCCTTAAAATCCTAGGGCAGAATTAATCTGCAATCATATAGAATAACTCTAGTTGATAAATTATAAAATGAACTCTTAAGATCATCCAAAAGCTGATTTGAATAAAATAGTTCTCATACGTTCCTAGAGATACATACTCGATTCACTGCCACTAGGGACCTGAGTGCCAACTACTTCTCCTTGCTTTTTTTATGGCATTATCTTATCTTTAGAGTAAGAGAGGATTTTCCCTAGCTAAAGAGCAGAGAGAAATTATATCTAGCTCTGGTATATGGTGAGCTTATTTATTGGAAAACACATTCTCACATTCAATGTACTTGTAAGCTTTTATATAAAATTCCCCCTTGGAATAAAGTTCCCAACAGATGCCAATATGTTTTCCCGGTAATTTAGAGTTTCTTTATGAAAGCAAAGCAAATTTATGCTCCTCAAACACACGTACTATATTCATCATATCCTGATAACTATGTAGGCCAGACAAAATCTAGAGCATGGGTGTCAAACTGGATGAGCAACTATCATCAGCATATTCATGATACTTCAATCTATACTGACAGCAACTTTCTGTAGATATTTAAAAGAAGAGGGAGAGGGTGGTGCCCTGAGGCATTATGCAAAACAGGGGCCTGAGACTCAACCTCTCAATTCTAGTACACTGACTTTAATTGACCCTGGAGGAAAGAAGGTAACCATCGCAAAATGATGCCCCTATGTCTGACCCCACTAAGTTAGTCCAGACAGAAACCATGGTTGATGATATCAAATACTGCCAAAAGATCAAGAAGAGCCTGGATGGGTGCACCATCCCAAACTCATCCCACATTATCAATAATGTAAAACCAAATCAAAGCCATCTCAATACTATAACGTAGTCTGAATCCAAGTAAAAGAGGTAGGTTGGAGACTGGACAAGAGTTGACCAGATTTGGCTAAAACCAATGATGGCCTTTTGAAGAAGGAATGCATCACTGCCTCTTTCAGAGCCACCAGAATCACATCCTTCCTCAAAGATCCATTTGTCAATGATGAATTAAATGCCTTAGTCAACCGGAGGGTCATGGATCTAGAATAGTGGTTCTCATCCTGTGGGTCGCGACCCCTTTGGAGGTCGAACGACCCTTTCACAGGGGTTGCCTAGACCATCGGAAAACATATATTTTTGATGGTCTTAGGAACCGAGCCATAATTTTATGGTTGGGGGTTACCACAACATGAGGAACTGTATTAAAGGGTTGTGGCATTAGGAAGGTTGAGAACCACTGATCCATAGATGGCTGTCCACTTCCTCAAAACTAATAAGCTTGAACTCATCCCAGATAGTATGACAAGAATGTGCCTCCAGTCATGTTCACTCTTAGTTTTACACCAGCAGTACTCAAGAAGTCTCTTCTATGACTTCATTCTTCAAAAGATCTGCTAAAAAACAGAGGGTAAACTGCCTCATTCCTATTCAAAGTTGTGGGTATTGATCAGACGTATTCATGGATTACTACAGCAATGTAAAAACAAAAGCAACGTGTCCTTTGAGGCAATGACTCTTTTGCCTCCTGGTAGGTTCTCCAAGAGATATCTATGGAGTTTCTTGACAACCGTTCAAAAGTGGCTTGCCAATACCTTCCTTTGGAATATTTATTTGATTTTTCCAGCCTAGTCAGTCAAGACTTTTTGAAGGAGTTTAATCTAACAAAAATGTTAGTGCATTTTCTATAGGCCCAACTTTTCATCATCCTGCTACAACTGGTTTTTCCATTCTTTCATAATTCTAAGATGAGTGAAGCCAAGGCCATTTTGCATTTCTCTCTATGCTAGACTGCCTGCCTTGCCCCATTGTCTCCCAGTCTCATCTTCCCAGTCCAGCTAAAAAAAAGAATTTGAGCATTTGGTTAAAAGGAAAACAAAAACTACTTGATAGGCTCTGCTGAGCTCAAACGATTACCAAATCTTTTAGCTATGGTGAAACAGTCTTTTCTTCTGGAGCTATTTACTGATCCATAGAGAACTACAAGTTCTTGAGGTAGATAAATAGCAGCTGACAATATGACTGGGTGAGCAGTCTCACTGCAACAGAAAATGTGTGCTTTCAGGATTCTTTAGATGGCCTTATACAACTGAAATAACTCAAAGTATACCAACCTGATTGGATCAAATTAGCCAGGCAGGTACTGTGGAAGATAGATAGACCCTCAAGTAACCAGGTCCCATTCTATTTAGATAATGACCGTGTGCCTGATTCACACCAGAAACAAAGTGGTAACCAATGTAGCTCATGAAGCAAGTATGCATTTACCAAGGCATGCCCATCACTGCCTGCGCCACTGCATTCTGGACCTGTTGAAGCTTCTGGGAGGGTTTTCAAGGGCAGCCTCATGTATAGCACTTTGCAGTAGTCAAGCTGCAAAGTGACTAGAGAGCATGAGGAATAGCCTGAAGGCGCTCCCAACTAAGGAGAGGATGCAACAGGGCACAAGACGAAAATGTGGAAAGATCCTACCATTTCATTGAGCAGAAATTGTGAGGTCTGGAATATCTCCAGATCTAGGTGGCCTAAACTCCCATAGCCATTTGGTCTTGGTAGAATTAAGTTAGATATCATTTTTCTTCCTCTGAATCCACACAGCTTCCAGGCACTGGGACACAATTTTTAAAGGAAAGGCTGAAGATAGGACAATAGTTCTCAAAAACTGTTGGGTCCAAGGACAACCTCTTGAGGAGGGCACATCTCTTCTACTTTTACTTTTATACTTGCTAGATTGTTGTCAGTCTTATCAAGTAGACCAGACAGGAAATGCAGACAGAGAAGTTAATTCTATTTTATTGTAAAGCTATATTAACAGAATCTTGCAAATCAGAAAGTACAATTCTCCACCCATCGACTTTGCTGCCTGACAACTTAGGGACGGTTCCCCTGAGCCTCTTGCTCCACCTACTACGCAACTGTGGGCTATGTTCCCTCTTATCTGATTGTTACCTAGGTAGCATCTTTTACTTGGTCTCTTCCAAGGTCATTTACACTTATTTATTTGTTTGTTTGTTTATCATGCTTCCAGACCATCTCTCTCCCTCAATTTCATGAGAACAACTAAGACAGGGGTGTCAAAGTTGATTTCCTCGAGGGCCACATCAGGGTTGTGTTTGACCTTGGGGATTGGGGTGGGCGTGGCCAGGATGGGTGTGGTCAGCTTGGCATCACTCATGTCAGGGGCATCTGTGGTGGCCCAAGCGCTCTGCCAGCAAAAACGGGCTCCTGAGCTCCATTTTCAGCTGCAATGGCCTCCTGCCACCCTCTGCTAGCAAAAATAGAGTTTGAAGGGGCCGGGCACGGCTCTCCCAAGCTCTGTTTAACTGGCAGAGGCACTGTGGGCCAGTCATTTGCTTTTTCCAGGGTGGTCCCACAGGCCAGATCTAAGCACCCTGTAGGCTGGATCTGGCTGGCAGGCTTTGAGTTTGACACCCCTGAACTAAGGCTCAGCCAAACCATTCACCAACTCCTCTGGAAAAAGCCCAAGCCCTCTCTGGAAACAGGCCTATCAGCCTGTAGGGAAGATTGACACCACTGAGCCAAAAGAATCTTGTCTGTGCAATGCTGCTGTTCCCTGAGTGGATATCCTGAAGGTGCAGAGCTGCAGGCAGCCTTGGTACCCTTTTTACCTAGCTCCAAAAAGCCTGTGGTAATCACATTTGTGGAAGAGTAGTACATCCTCTCCTGTGATGTTAAGGTAAGAAATACTGACAATGATAGCAGAAGGCCACAAATAGGCCTAATTTTAAAAGAGGGGGCCCTTGAACTACTCCCAAAACTGATAGGAAAGAATACAGGCATCAAGCCCTCTCTTATGTGTATAATGATTGTGTCCACTTTTTGACAATCCCCACTGATTGTGCTCCTCTGTCCCTCATCAACATTGTTACCTCAGTCCCCCATGCTACTGCGTGGGTAGTGTCAGCTGATTTGGGAAAATCACTTCAATAACCTTCTCCCGCTTGGTTCATTTCCTACCGAAAGACTGTGCTAGCATGATTCCTCAGCCAAATTGCTACAGTATCTGTTTTAGAAGGTATACCTGCTTATCAGAAGATGAACTTGCATCCCAGGATGCTGCCTACCATTTCAGTAGAGCCTTTGTGAACCCAAATGCTAGAGGCTGCTCCTTTGCTTTGCATCATGGATGAGAATGAGGATGATTTAAATTCTGGTGGGTTGGAACTTGGCACTATATAACCCACTTTTCAGTTTCTTTTTTCCCTCCAAGGTACATTCAAGATCTGTGGTCATTGTCATCCCATCATTGCCACAAAAGCAATCTTTCCAATGCAGAACTGCATACAATTGCCACCTACACAGTGCAGAAATGTCCATTAGCATTTTCCTCCTGTAGTGTTTTGTGTGTGTGTGTGTAGAGATTAAGAGGATCAAAATTTACCACAATATCCAAGTATCCCTATTGAATCTACTCAGTCCACATGCCTCTCCCATCCCCATCCTAGTTACTTCTTTAAAAAGTTTGGAGTCTCTGCAGAGTTTTCTTCTTGGGTGATGGAACGTGTCTTCCACAGGAAAAGAACAGAATGTGCTTTGTTAACAGGCTGACAGAATTGATCACTGCTTTAATTAAAATCTTTTCAGTGAGTGACCTTAAACTCTCACACTGATACTAATGCATCACAAACGAATCCTTGCTAGCAGAGGGGATCCTGACTCCCAAATACGAAGGGGCTAAACTAAGCTGATATTATGCCATCCGAAGCCGCTGCTTCTTGTCACGCTGCATGTTACTGTTTACTCTGACATCCTCTCTTTTGACATCCAATCCTCCTGTGACTCAGACTTGATTCTGTTCAGATATATTTGTATGACATCTGAGTTACTCAGGCTGCCTGAGAAAATCATGTTTTGCTGCAGAGCTAGTCAATGATCTCAATAATTATTGCCTTTCCCTGGGCAGCTTCAGAAGACAGTGTTCTTTTCAAACACTGACACCGCTAACTGTGAGGGTGCTCTGCCCCAAGTGTCTTGTGATATCCCATCTATGTCACTTCGGCCTTTTTACTCTCATTTTCTCAGGCATCGCATCAATTGCCTTCGTTGTATTAATGGCTGAAACCATTCACTTCACGGCATCTTCAGTCTATCCTAAAATCCCCTGACACGTAGCCAGAATGCAAACTGATCTAAAGAGAACCCAAAGTTCTCTGCAGGGATGAGTCACCTTAGGAAACGTCCATTAAATGTGTTTGCCAGGCATCTGCAGCCTATTAGAGCAGCTAAAAATCACAATCCTTTTACCTGCACCTGCTCTTACTATTTCTAACTGTTGTTTCAAGCAACCAGCATCTCTTTGAAGCTGAAAGGATCTTCATTAGCTTTTCTACTATAACATGAGTCAGTCATCCTGTTAGCTTGTTCTTTTTGTGAAAGAATAAACACTGGAATTATATGAATTAATTGCCTCCATCAATGAGATTCAAATAGAATAGTCAGAAGGAAATCAGTTTGAACTTCAGAATGGAAGGTGTGAAAAATATGGAGCTTTTTCAGGAATAATTAGTAATCTAAGTTCTCTTTGACCACTAGATAATGCTCAGAGATAAGCAAACTGCCTTCTGTGTTATTTCTGACACTAAATCTTATAAGCTCACTCACTGTAATAAATGGGTTTTGATTTATTTATTTATTTATTTATTTATTTATTTATTTATTTATTTATTATTTGGTCTTATGGGTGTTATCACACAAAAACATTTTTGGTAACCCATCACCTCTGTGCAGATTGGCAACCTTTATTTTCATAAAGAAAAAGGTAAGGTTAGAGGTTTTTTGAAAGAAAGAAAGAAAGAAAGAAAGAAAGAAAAACTCATAAAAATCTTGTAAATAGTATCTGCAATGAATGTAGAATATCAAGCTGTAACTCTCACAGCAAACCAAAAGAATTAATAGAATTTAAATCTTAGTCTACAGATGCTTCCAAACAAAGCTTTTATTTTGTAACCTTTCTATCTCTATTTTAAGAAAGTTGAAACATTGCCATCTGTATTTTCCCAACACTTCTGTATCTTTTTTTTAATGTTTACACACAGAGAGACACACATAATTATGATGGAAAAGAAAGTTAAAGAAGCATTATGGAACTCTCAGACTAAATTGATTTGGACCTGATATAGCTTGAAATTAGGAAGAAAATATTTCTCATTAGAAATAACAATTACGTTTTGCTTGGCAGTTTTTGGTTTTGTTTTGAAATGCTGATGTTGCATTTTCCTCATACTTTTGTTTAACTATATCTGTGAACTGGTTCTACTGAGAACTCCTGTCAGTGATCAATCTGCATATGTAGGTATTTTTTATATCTTCTTACTTCTGTTGAGATGCACAAAAATACTCAGCCCACACGTAAAATTAAATAAGTTTCAGCAATTACAAAGAATTGAAATTTAAGGGAAACTTGGAATCATCCACTTTACTAAATATATTTTCTGCCATGGTTCTGTATTGTTCAAAGGCATCTTGAAAGATGAAATTCTTGAAAATCCACCCACTTTCTCTCTAAGAGTTTCAGAATGCACATATTTTCTTTTGTTGTGCTTGACTTTCCATCATAGGGCTACACATACAATCAGGCCATGATCTGTATGCACTGAAAAGTAGGCTCGGCACAAATATATTTCATTGTCATTTGCTGCTTTCCTAGGTGCCCTTATTGAGATTATCTAGATCCTGTAGGCAGAATGTTAAGTAACTATTCCCTTGCTTTCAACATATTATTTGGATATCTGGATCTGTTAGATTAAAGAACAAAAAGTAATGAATATAGTAATATAGATTTGGTAGAAGCGAGGATAGAAGAAGTAGATCTAACATGAATAGTATACAGTGGATTTATTTAACATACCTACATACCCCCTTTCATGCTTTTAATTAACTTTGGCTTATTGTTCGTTATCTTTTTTCGCACTTTGCATAACACTGCTTATCCCAAGAGGACACAATGTAATTGGTGTGCATGGATGTAAGTTGCACAATTTTTATTTTATCAGAGTCCACCTTTATTGATTTGTTGCTACTTTAGATTTCTTCAAGTTGGTTTCCAGAAAAATAAATATGTTAACATAACCTTCCCCAACTTATATTCTTCAGATGTGATGGATTATAGTCTTTCCCCTTCTCCACCACCAGCCTGAGAATTGTATTATGAGAGCTCTATTCCTACTTATAATAAGAGCATGAGATTGGAATAGCCTGTGCTACCATAATAAGAGGATAAACATAAAAGAGAATTTAAATTAGGTAGAGTCACATGTATCCCTCATTTTAATGAAAATAAGCACCTATAAATATGGATCACAGCAGTGGTGGGATTCAACATTTTTTACTACCTATTCTGTGGGTGTGGCTTGGTGGGCGTGGTGTGGCTTGGTGGGCATGGCAGGGGAAGGATACTGTAAAATCTCCATTCCCACCCCACTCCAGGGAAAGGATACTATAAAATTCCCTCCCCACTCCTGGGGGAAGGTTACTGCAAAATCCCATTCTGTTCCCACCACACTAACCTGCTTTCCAGCTCCGTTCTCCTCTGCAGGGCAACAAAAGAAGACCCAGCCAATCAGCTGGGACTTGGGAGGCAGAGAATAGATGAAGGTGGGGCCAGTCAGAGGTAGTATTTGCTGGTTCTCCAAACTGCTCAAAATTTCTGCTACTGGTCCTCCAGAACTGGTCAGAACCTGCTGAATGCCACCTCTGGATCACAGTTATTCTCCAACACATTTGGAGGGTGCTCAACTGGGACATGTTGGCTGGCTGGCCTACTAATAACATATGTACTAAGGAAGCCTTGGAAAAGATGATATTAATTGCCTAATCAGAGCAGAGTCTGACCATCTCTTTACTTCTCCAAATCTGCTCTTTGCCTGGGAACAATAAGGTGATTAATTCTGAAACACATGTGTCAAAACTCTGAGAATTTCATTAATAAGCCAAAACACAACCATTGACGTTGATTGATTGATTGATTTCTAGGGCCTCTCGGTGAAAATGTGACTCTATTTTGAGAGTGTGGGAAATGGGTTTTTTTTCTAATAGCAATAGCACTTAGACTTATATACTGCTTCCTGTAGAGTCCCCAACAATCTAGCTCCTCATTTTACCGACTTCAGAAGGATGGAAGGCTGAGTCAACCTTGAGCCAGTCAGGATTGAACTACTGGCAATTGGCAAAAGTAGCCTGCAATACTCTATTCTATCCACTGTGCCACCATGGCTATTTATAATAGCAGAACATATCATAGCATGATGTTGTCAAAAACCAAAGATTAGAATATCTTTTAACTTGCCCCTTCTTTATGTTTCTTATGATCCACACTTTATTTCTCCATTTAATATTTCTCGGCAATCAGCAAATCAACAGGATTTCCATTTGCATTCCTACTGTCTTGTGAATTAATTCCTTTATATTGTTCTTAAACTTAAATTGGACTCTAAGAAAACATTGAACTGAAATTATTTAATAGCATCTCATTAGAGATTCCAAGGTAGGAATAATGATTTACAAATCACACTGTGGATGGGTTCACACAATAAACTAGGCCTGAGCAAACCATATCATAACTTAATGTACTGTGCAAACCCAACATTTTAATTTTTCTAGTTCCAGTCAATAAACAGTACAGTAAGCAAAGCAAAACCCTCAGAAAGAATAGCCAATCTTATAGTAAAATGCAAGATATTGATCGCTACCAAATTAAATAAATCTACCTACATAAACATACTTCACAGAAAATTCTACTCAGTGCCTGCATCTTGCAATAAAATTAAGGACAAATAGAAACAAAATGTGGACTTGGATTCATTCATTTTTTGCTGGCTTCCAGTGTTATCTAAATTTGTGTGTGTGTATATGTGTGTGTGTGTGTGTGTGTTTGTTTTTTTCATAACAAGGATTGGTGGTCTTTCATTATATTTCATTTAAAAAAGAACAACTCCTGCCTTTTATATCAATGTAGCAAAGGTGAAGAATATACATATTTGCATTCCATTGATGAGGCCATAAATGAAATACAAGAAGTCATGGCAAGTTGATGCTCCTCTCCTGCTTAGCAGAACTAGAATCCCTCTTTGTTATTCAAAGATTTTGGAACTCTTTTGACATACATTACAAGTGCTGCTGAAATATGGCAGCTACTCTATAGCATTTAAAAGCATTAGAGTCTGTCTCCAAGATAATGGCTCACTGGAGATATTCAGATGGAAACTGACTTTTTCTTCTAATATGTTTCCTGCCCAGATTAAATGTACTTCCCTTCTCTTTTCAAAGCTTTACTATCATTAATAGGAATGAGGGAAAGGGACAATTTTCTTCAGGCTAAGCAAACCCAGTTCTGTCAATTTTTCCTCATAAGTTCAGGACTAGACAACCTGATATCCAAATATTTTCAACTACAATTTCTAGTCCTTTGTCATTGCTTCAGTTGGCTGGAGTTGGTGGAAATGATTACATGTCAGCAAGTTTTTTTTCTTCATTATGCTCTCTCCTTAACCTTTATAGAGTGGTATTAGGTACTAATATCACTCTATAAAGCCTTAGTAAGATTACACCTAAAGTACTGCATCCACTTTTGGTCACCACATTACAAAAAAGATGTTGAGACTCTAGAAAGTGCAGAGAAGAGCAACCAGGATGATTAGGAGACTGGAGACTAAAACATATGAAGAATGGTTACAGGAACTGGGCTTGGCTAGTCTGGTGAAGAGAAGGACCAGGGGAGATATGATAGCAGTCTTTCAATATTTGAGGGGCTGCCACAGAGAGGAAGGAATCAAGTAAAACACCCGAAAGCCAGACAAGGAATAATGGATGGAAACTGAACAAGGAGAGATTCAACCTGGAAGTAAGGAGAAACTTTCTGACAGTGAGAACAATCAGCCAATGGAACAGCTTGCCCTTGGAAGTTGTGGGAACACCATCACTTGAGATGTTCAAAAAGAGATTGGACTGCCATTTGTCAGAAATGGTGTAGGGTCTTCTGCTTGGATGGGGTTGGACTAGATGACCTACAAGGCCCCTTCCAACTCTGATTATCTGTTGTTGCTATTATTATTATTATTATTATTATTATTATTATTATTATTATTATTATTAACCTGGTCCTTCAGGTCTTCCAATGACGCACCCACCAGTACTGTAACTAAGTCTATTCACTTTGCTGTTAGTCATCCTCTTCTTGTCTTTCCTTCCACAGTTCCCAGCATTAGAATCTTCTCCAGAGAGTTAAGATACCTTTGCATGAGGTGTCCAAGTAGCATAATTTGGGTTTGTTCATTTGTGCTTTGAGGCCAACCCAGGATTAATTGTTCCCTTGTCTGCCCATCTTCAGGCATCTTCTCCAAGATGGAGGAAATGAAAGGCCAAACAATCTAGAAGGTCCTAAGTTGCCGACTTCTGACATAGGGTGTGCCTTCAAGCCCCATTATCCCCTGTGCTGCCCTGTGGTGGACGTATTCCATTTGGTTTAAGAAGATATTTCTATACTACTGTGCTCAGAACTTGATGTGCTTCCTTACACAGCAAAAGCTCTCCATTTCTTTTCCTTGTGGCCAGCGGACTTGAACATTAACACCTTAAACCTGGTAAAGGTCTGATTACTTCACTTGCAGAGGATTTCTTAAATGAGGCAAAGATCATAAAGTTTGACTGGATTGCAATATCTCCATGGAAGAACTGGGAATGAATATACAATGTGCTATGCCTATAACTCTGTTTAATTATGCCAGGGATCTCTTGTAGAAATCTGATGAAATTATGTAAATCAGGGTTCCCCCCAATTTTTCAGAGTAATTGGAAAATGTTGCTTGAAAGGGGTTGCAATTTCAAAGGATATGGAGGATACCAAATGAGGGAATACAACTATAAATGATTAGAAATAAATTTACTTACGTAGTTTATTACCCACAATTTAATTCAGGCCACATCATACTGATCTTGGTATAATGCACACAACTGCACAAATGAAATCTGTACCTAAGAATAATCAGTGACTGAGTCTTTTGATTGCTACCAATGCATGACTTAAACATTAAGTTCTATTTCATCATATAAAGGGTTAATGTAATAAAGCCTGCTATTTCTGTTTGCCATCTCCTCTTGAGTTTCCTCCACAGAATGTCTATTGGCTAAAACCTAGAAGAAAAAAGAGAAAATGCACATGTTGAATGCAATTCCTGAAAACTAATTTGGGAAACTAAATGCTTTGAACAGAAAAGAGCTCTTGTTAAGGTATGATGAATTCATGCTATCAGTCCAGTATTTATAGTTGACAAAGTAAACATAGTCCTTGACTTACAACAAGCCGCTTGGTGACCATTTGGACTTACGAAGGATCCCAAAATGCTACTTATGACCTGGCTTCAAAGTTCTGACATCTCACATCCCTGCAGTTACATGACCACATTTTGGGGGCTCAGCAACCAGCCTGCATTTTTGGCTGCATGCCGAGCCCCTCGTCAGGTGACTGCAATACACGATTTTGCCAGAAGCCAAGATTTACTTCTGGTTTCCAACAAAAATTGCCCCATAGTGAACAGATGGTTCACTTAATAGCCACCAACGTGTCTACTCAACAACCATTGCATTCACTTAACCATGCTATATTCGCTTAATCATCACTGTGTTCCTTAATGGTTACCATGAAAAAGGTCATAAAATCAGGTCTGGTCACACAGGTGACCCCATTATGACCATCATGAGTTACAGCTGAATGTCAGCCTCAATTATGGTCATAATTCAAAGGACTACCTATAATGCTTAGGCTGTTCATTTGCTGTGCACATAATGTCATTTCTGCATTAAGAAAACTTGAACTTTATATTTAAACACATTTTATAAATGTATAATAGACAGGCAAAGTTGCTTGGGTGACATAAAATCTCTTGTTTATTTTTACAGAAGTGTATCTAGGTAACAAACCAAATATGCTAAGATATAATACTTAATACTTTTAAAGGTGTTTTTTTTTGGCTTGGAGGTTTGAACCAGATTAGGATTACAATGGGGTAGTGGGTAACTTCCCCCCCAACCCCCACCCACCTCACTTAGCTAATAGTAAGGGACTACTTAGGCCATCAAGTCCAACCACCTAGTCAGTGCAGGAATCCAGATTTAACAATTCCAATACAATGGTCTGTTTAGCCTTGTGCAAACACATTAATAACATGGAACCTGTTAGGTTTGCATAGAGAGGCAGGACGTGGAGTGCTTCAGCTCTTAGTTTATTGTGACTTCAGCTCAGAACAGACCCAATTTGGCTTAGCCGAGGCAGCTATATATAGCCAGCTGCCTCGGCTGACAGCCAATCAGAGTGCAGGGTTTTCCCGCACTTTTAAACCAATGATTTCAAACACTTTACAAGAACAACCAATCAATTCAAACTCTGCATACATAACACCCCTCCCCACTAGGTTTGGTCCAACCCCATCTATCTAATATACTCTTGCAAATAGGAGGGGCTTCTTGCAGTACGCTTGAGACCTACGTGGTTCAGGTGTTTTGGGGTTCTCACATTGTGAGGAGGAAATGTGTCTGTTAACATTTCATTTGGACTTCTAGTATTGTCATAACCTGTTTGGTTACTACAACCTGGTCTCTCCTCCCGATCCATCTCCAACCCAATGTCAGCACCTAAGTCTGGTAGTGATGTGCAATCTTCCATTTGTAAAAATGGTTGTTGGCACTGTGACAGGTTTTGGGATGGTTCCTGTCGTTAGCTCGTTACACATGGGGTTGATTCTTGCTTGCTGATTACCTTCATAATCCCCCTTCCCCTAGAAGGCAGTAGGTATGGGAACCAGAGAGGAGCAATGGCGATGCTCCTGAGGTAGTCTGGACCGTAACTGATCTATGTGCCTGCTCCAGAGGACACCATCCTCAGTTTGAACCCTGTAAGACCTGGGGCCTGTAATTTGGGTTATCTCTGCAGGAATCCATAATGGTTCACCCACAAGGTTTTTGCATAAACAGAATCACCCACAGTGAATGAGTTTTGCTAGTGGAATCTAGTGGTGCGCTGGGTGCGTAAGTGGGATGAAGGCGGTCAAGGGGAGATCTGAGTTTCTACCCATCAACAACTCGGCGGTTAAGTTTAGTTGATGGGTTGGGAGTGATATGCTGGACACTGAGTAGTTTTCAACTTTCTCAGTGATGTCCCCTGGACCCAATTGCTGGAGTTTCTCCTTGGTAATCGCACCATGCGCTCAGCCCGCCCAGTCAAGGATGCCCAGGGCTGTAAGGGGTGTCTGATGCCCTGCTGTGCTAAATATGATTCAAAAAGGTTGGAAGTAAATTGAGGACCATTGTCAGAAACAAGTACATCAGGCAACCCATGAGTTACAAAAGTTTCTTAAGCTGTTTGACAACAGCATCTGCTGTGGTGGATGCCATGGGAACAACCTCTAACCATCTGGAGTATGCATCTACACAATAAGGAAAGTGTGCCCTCTGGTAGGGCCAGCAAAATCAATGTGAATCCTGGACCATGGGCCCCTAGGACATTCCCATTCCTGTTTGGGGGCTAGAGGTGGGGCAGCCTGACTTCCTGACAGTTGGGACAGGATGCAACCCAGTTTTCAACCATTTTGTCAATACCTGGCCACCATACATAACTCCTGGCCAATCCCTTCATTCTGACAATTCCCGGATGACCCTCATGTAACATTTCCAAAACCTCTTTCTGTAGTTTTGCAGGAATAACCACCCTGTTACCCCACAAAATACATCCTCTTAATACAGATAACTCAGTTTGTCTGGATTTAAAAGGTTGGGAACCTTGAGGTAGATCTTGAAGTGGCCAACCTTTCTTAATCCAGCCTATAATAGGAGCTAATAAAGTGTCTTTGGCAGTCTCTCTGGCAATTTCAGCAG
Organism: Naja naja; assembly: GCA_009733165.1. NCBI lineage: Eukaryota > Metazoa > Chordata > Lepidosauria > Squamata > Elapidae > Naja > Naja naja. The sequence goes on along the minus strand of CM019148.1, from coordinate 336,739,182 downwards.
CATGGACTGGAAGTTTGGCAACAGTTTCAGAAAAAGGTGTAAGATTCAGGAGCAGGGTCCTCAATGTGAAGGAAGTGGGCAGCGACTCAAAGCATCAGCGTGCCCAATGTCTTTTCCAGGTCTGTGGATGAGTTTGTATGAATAAGCAGCAAGAAATTCAGTCCATCTCAGCATTCTTGGTGACAGGATTGTGGGCGCTGGTCTGTCTCCTGCCACAATGCCTAAAGAGGTTTGTGATCTGTCACAATGGTGAAACTTCTCCCATAAACGCACTCATGGAACTTCTTGACAGCTGCCAATTGCCAAAGCTTCCTTGTCCAGTTGGCTGTAGTTTCTCTGCTTTGGTCAAAGTGCGAGAGTAAAATGCAATAGGGGCTTCCTTCCACTGGGAAGCATGTGGCTCAACACCCCCCCACACCAAAAGGGGATGCATCACAAGTCAATACTACAGGTAAATTCTCAGAAAACTGTATCAGGACACAATCAGAAGTGATTTGTCTCTTAATGTTGTTAAATGCAGCTTTTGTGCCCCAGACCCATGCAGATTTTTATCCAGTAATCTGTGTAAGGGTTCTGCAGTGGTTGCTTTCTGAGGTAGAAACATATGATAGAAATTAATAAGTCCCAGGAATGCTTGCAAGTCAGTTTTGCATCTAGGCCTGGGGGCTTCTTTGATTGCCTGAACTTTGGCTTGTGGGGTGGATGCCATGTTTATCAATCATATAACCCAAGAATTCTACTTGTCAGTTCTTAGTGTGCATTTCTTTTTGACCTTTAACCCCGCTTTTGAACCTGGTTAGAACTTCTGAGTTTTCGTGTAACTGAGTGTCATTTTCAGCAGAGATTAAAACGTCATCAAAATAAGGCACCACCCCAGGCAACCCTTGTAGCATCCTTTCCATGAGGCTTTGAAAATGCCTGGTGCCACACTTACTCCAAATTGTAACCTCTTGCATTTGAATGCACTCATGGGTTACAATGGTTTGGGCTTCAGTTAGATCATCTACTGTTAACTGCTGGTATGCTTGGGAGGTCCAGCTTGGCAAAGACTGTGCCCCCGCCAAGAGAGTGTAATAAGTGATGAACCACTGGAACTGATATGTGCTCTGTTGTAGCATGGTTCAATGTCCCTTGTAATCCCCAGAGATTCTCACCCAGCCATCCCCTTGACTGGTGTGACTATGGGTGTCTCCCACCTGGAGTGGTCTGTGGGCTCTAATACCCTTGGGCTATCAGTTTATCTAATTGTTCATCAATTTTTCCTTCAATGCAAAGGGTACCCTTCTGGGTTTTAAACGGATTGGTTGTACCTTGGGATCTAGGTAAAAGTGATAGGGGTCCCCAAGTACTTGCCTAATCCATCGCTGAAGACCTCTGGAAACTCAGACTTCAAAGACTCTTCCCACTCAGTGTTGCTCACGTGATTGATGCCAGTCACGATGCCCAGCGGTTGAACCATTCCAGTCCCAGCAAACTTGGGCGATCTTTATCCACGATGGTCAGGGGTAGGCTTGTGTGACCTTTGAACTTCACATTGAATTCTCTTGTTCCAACTACTGGAATCTTGTTCCTTGGTAGTCTTTAAGAGTTAATGCCTGCTTCTTGAAGTGAGTCTTCTGAATGTCTGGTATCAGTCTTTGAATAGTGTCCCATGACACCATGGATAAAGTATGAACCTGAGTCCACTTCCATTTGGCAAGGCCTTCCTTCAATGAATACCTTGACATGCACTTTCCTGTTATTTAAGGGGATGAATGACCAATAGTTACTGTTTGATGAGTTTCATTCCTTCCATTTGCTTCTGTGTTGTGCCCCATTTTCTCACTGATGTTGTTTGGCTTGACTTCTCTGTCTTTGTTGTTTGCAGCAAACTTCCTTCTGTTTGGTGGAGTTCTGGATGATTTGCAGACTCTTGCAATGTGCCCTCTTTTTCACAATGGAGGCAAATGGTGTCCAGGAACTTGCATTCAGTGCGGGGTGGTTCCCCACAACCTATGCAGTGGAAATCACTCTTCCTTCTCAGGTCGTTTCTGCTTCCGCTCCATTCTGAGTCTGTTAATTCTTCTTCTTCTTCACTGTGATCTGACTCAGATTCCAGTTCATCAAAATGAGTTGTGGTGGTCTTCTCCCCTCAGAATGGCCCGTAGTCTTGTTCATCTTTCTCATGGCTGCTGCTGAGAATTTGGTGGCCTCTGCTGAAGATGCTTTCTATGGCTTCTTTCAGCGTGATCTTAGGTTTCATCAGTAATTTGCTCTGCAAAACCTTGTCTTTAAGGCCCAAAACAAAACGATCGCGATGGCCTCCTCTAAGCTGCTGAATTCGCACGCACCCAATGTCTCTTAAACTTGCCACAAGTCATTTACGCTGTCTTCCCCTGATCGTGGCGATAAAACTTGTGTTCTTAATGAGGCACGATACTTGGGGGCGTAGTGTGCCCTTAAAAGCCTCTCCAGATCAGGCCATGCCATTACCTTCACGTCTGCTGTGCCAGCTAATGCCTTCGCCATCTTGAAAACTGCCGGACCGCATACGTGAGAAAGACCGCCCTCTTCCGCTGCTCAGAAATGGCGGCCAGATCGCTTCCTTCCAGATACATCTGAAACCGATCTGCATACGACTCCCAGTCTTCATTCTTCGGGTCGAATGGGGCTGGGGTGTTCAGCGCAGCCATCCGCTCTTCTCTGTTCTGCTGCCTTCTCTTCAGGGAGATCCCACCTTCGTCGCCAGTGTTAAGTTTATAGAGAGGCAGGACGCCGGAGTGCTTCAGCTCAAAGTTTATTGTGACTTCAGCTCAGAACAGACCCAATTTGGCTTAGCCGAGGCAGCTATATATAGCTGGCTGCCTCGGCTGACAGCCAATCAGAGTGCAGGGTTTTCCCGCACTTTTAAACCAATGATTTCAAACACTTTACAAGAACAACCAATCAATTCAAACTCTGCATACATAACAGAACCCACCACTATACGGACAATTTGTTCCATTGAGAAACTTCTTTGATATCAATCAAAATCTACTTTCCTATAACATCAACCTGTTATTTAATGTATTGCTCTAATTCTTCACCTACTCCTATGTCACATTTTTTCAGGTATTTGAAGAGGTCTAGCATAATAACCCAGTCTTCTGAAGCCTAACAATGTCCTTCAATCTTTGCAGACAGCTTAATTTATAGTTTCCTGATCTCTCTTCCTTGCACTTTTGTCAGTTTCTTCTTAAGATGTACTGCCCAGAATTAAGTGGAATTATTATTTCTTGTGATATTGATGCTACTTAGCCTTTTTTCCAGCAACATCATACTGACTCACATTTAAATTACATTTCCATTTTCTACAGTATTAACTAACCTGCCCAATCTTGTGTCATCTGCAAATTTGTAAAGCATTCCCTCCACATAGAAGCCATTAATATATAATATACAGAGCTCAGAGCCAAATGTTGTGGCAGTCGATTTAAGATCTCCCTTCTAATTTAGCATTGATAAATATTCTTTGAGCAGTTTTGACCCAAGTACGTGTTTATATAATTATTATGCCATCCACTCCATGCTTAACTAACTTACTAATTGGAATGTCATGGTTGTCCTTTGTCAAATGCTTTGTTGAAATCAAGCTATATTATCTCACAGCATTTCACAATCTACCAAGGAAGTTATCTGATCAAAGCATGAGATAAGATTAGTTTTGGAAACCTTGTTCTGGAGAAATACATAACCTGACATCTAGTATTTACACCTTGTTTCAAGTTGCTTACAACTCAATCTTTTTATACTGTAGAACTGACAGACTGGATAATGGATCCTTATTTTTCCTTTTTCTGAAGATTGAAACAGCATTCATATTTCTCCAGGATTTCTCTCAAATAATACATAAAGGTTTGGTAGATCACCTGCATGATTTTTCAGTACCCTAGTATGCAGTTTATCTGACACTGAAGATTTAAACTTATTCAAAGTAACATATTCATTTACCATGTTTTTATCAAACTTAAGTTTCCATCTTGCCATTTTAGTCCTGCTCTTCAGAACTGCTTGTTGGAATGCACATCATTTTCTCCGAAAAGACTAAGTCAAAAGGTGAATTGAGTAGTTCTATTTTCCTTTATTATTCTCTAATGTTTTGCAACTTCACTGCATTTTGATCTGGCTTTTATTTTGAACACATCTGAAGAAGTCCCTTTTGTTCTTATTCTCTAGTCCAATCTTAACCTGTATAACATCAGTTCTCGTAGGAAGTGGGGTTTGTCCTCTGTACAGGCCATGCCACTAGTATGTAAAATGAGAGCAAATCCCACTTCCTACGAGCACTGATGATGTTACCTAGTTTGGTAATGAAATGTCTGCAAGAAAATAACCAAGCTCAGAGGGCACTAAGACTCAGTTCAACCATGAGTACAAATATTTTCTTTTATTATTAAAATCAACTTTCTTAAAATAAAAAATACACTAAATCATCTTCAGCTTTAGTTTTCCCTTACAATCAAGAACTCCACTATGATATGGTTTCTTTCCCTTTATATTACTGCTATTTCAACTTCCAGACTATGTCTACCATATTGGTAGTATCACTGACTTAATGAAAGTGGAGTCATTTGGTCCTACTCTAAGAGATTAATGAAAGGGAAGTGATCTCTTGCAAAAGCATATATTCAAACACTTCTATTTCATGGCATTCCTCCTCATGGGAGAGCAACAACATTTCTTCAGGCTGAAACCAAGATTATAAACCTAAATTTCTAATTTACTCTTAAATAATAGTGCCAATCTATATCTCAAAAACTAAAATGTTAACTCTTATTATTGTTTATTATCTGAATAACATCAGCAGGTTTTAGATCAACATCAGCAGACTGGGTATCAGATTTATGACATAAAACAATGTACAAATATTTTTTTTCTATTTTTAATTTCACATCTTTGATGGATACCTCTGTCAGTTAGAAAGCTATGAGATTTAATGTTTAATTTTTCTTAAAAAAGGGTTTCCCTTTTTTCCATTGCCAAATTGATTTTAGGAGAAATCCAACATTGCAAATTGGGGAAAACATGGTAATATGAAAATATTGAATGGAAGAAGGTATATTGACTTAGGACCAACTGATAAATGATGAAGAGGAAATTTTAGCATACTGCTCCATCACTGGAGGTTTTAAAGAATAGATTAGACAGACACTTGTCCAGAATTATATAGGGTCCCCTGCTGGAGCAGGGGATTGGACTAGAAGACCACTAATGATCCTTCCAAGTCTGTTATTGTCTTATTCCAAGTAAAACATAAATATCATCTATTAGATGTAGCCCAATGGCAATATTTACAGTTACAACATTTGCTAGCAAGGTTGTTTGGATGAGCAAACAATCACTTTTTCAGTTTTGGAGATACCTGAGACACTAGAACAATTTGTTAAAACCCACTATTAATTTTTTATTACCATATTGGTAGATTTGTTACCAATAAATCATTTTGATATGCAGATGTTAAGATATGAGTAGAATAAACAATCAGAGTTTCCCAATCATCTAGACAACGGAAGAGTATATTATCTTCTATAGCAAGACTATCAATTGATCTCAAATTATGATTTACACAACAAAAAATATTTATAACTTATTGGACTCTATTTTATTTGTTTAAAAAAGGATTGTCAAAACAGCATGTTGTTGGAGATGAAATGAGGATAATGTTTTTAAAATACATTTCACAATGTCCTATACTAACCAAGTTTTGGGAAAAAGTAGTGGACTCTAGATATGATTGTCAAAGAAAAGCTAAACTTCTCAGAGAATAATATCCTCTTGAACTGCATACCTACTATATGGAACAAACACATGAATAGATTCTGTGTGCCCTTACTATGCCAAAAGATCATAGTATTGGAGCATTAGAAAGATAAGGGTATGTCTCCTTTCACTCAGTGGATTGAAGAACTGATTGCACTTATCATCTATGAACGGATTGCTTAGAGATGTGGATTTTGTATGGACAGGTATGATGAAATATGGGATTTCATACAGAATATACAGTAGGTTAAAAATAGCTTTATAAACCTATCAGAAATGTATATGTCTTGACCAATATTGCATTAGACAAGTATATATAGAATTGTTACTGTTTATCGTTATAATGACGTTATTTTTGTTGTATTTTTCCACTTTTTGTTATAGTACTTTTAATGTGTTTTTAATAATGTATGTATTGTATCACTATTATTTTTGTATTCTGCTCTTTTTTCTTTTCTTTTTTATTAATTAAATAGCAATAATATTTGCTAACTTCAGAGCCCTTTTGTTTTAAATGATAGCTTAAAAATATTTTAAAATTGCAATTGTGGGATGGAGTTGGGCACAGGAACAACTGGGTAATTTTGGCACCCTATTTCAATAGGAGATTTTATATTAGATGCCCTTATTCCATTCCTACAGATTCACTTTTGAGACAAGGTATATTGGGTGGATTGGCATAGATCAATTGGGAATGTATTCCAGCCTTTGCACTTATATACTGCATATGTTTTTTCTCCCACTGATTTCAGTACAACAGGGAAACTGTCCAAGTAAAGTTGGAAAAATGTTGATCACCCACATTTAGTGTTGCCATTACAAATACAGGAGGGATAATGTGGGTGGTTGTTTTTTGTTTGTTTTGTTTTGAGTTCTGGAAGTTCCTGTCACATTGGTGGAGGTGTATTGTTCATACATACATAAATATATAGAAAATTGAACTCTTACACTTGGGTTACATGGTGTGTCAAACATGGGATTATCAAACCCTTCCTCAGTTGTCCCACCAAAATCTTCTTGATCCTTTTTTTGGTTCCACAAAGAGGAAAGACTCAGAGAGGAAAGAGATCTGTGAAAATAGAAATGATAGAACGTTAACCAAGACAATTTTATTTGATTTATTAAGAAGAGTCACCTAAATCCACTGAATTTAGTAAATTATCAGAACTTGAAATCTATGTACCATCAATGAAAACTGGCCAAAAAGAGAAGCTACCCTAATATCAGCAGTCTTTGTAACAGATGTGTGAGCTAACATAATAATATACAAGAAAAGTAAAATAAACTCTCAAAGTATACTTTGGTATTTACAGGATGTTTATGCTGCACAAGAATTGATGTCACTGTGATCTAAATTTACTTTAGAACTGCAGTTTAGGCTGGATTAATAAGAACATGTATTTGACTATATAAAGATACTGAGTGATTTCTCAAACACACCCATTTAGAGGAAAGGAAAAGACTGGTAATAGGTTTCCAAGATACAGTGAAATTGACATGTGAGAGACATATAGCAGATTTGATAGTATATTGTCTTCTGTCAGAAAGTGGAACTTTCTAGTGTTGCTATGCAGTTTACAAATTAGTAGAGTTTGATGGGGTGATCAAATCCACCAATAATAGGGTGGCATTGAGCACCCCACTGTGATGCTTTAGGACACACCCCTGTGTATATAAGGGGCTGTCAACTGTCATTTCCTCTGAGGAGATTCTGAGGAGATCTAAAGATAAGGAGGAGATCGGAGATACTGAGAAGATCCAAGACTCTGAGGAGATATTGGGATCTGACAGACTGAGGCCTGCGTATGAGAAGATATAACGAAGGGATCTGAGAGAAGATCTATAACCTAAAGAGAAAGGGACTTTCTAAAGAGGTTAGCTATAAGGAGAGGTTATGAGAGGAAGAACTGTGAATCTCTCATAGAGACTTCTAGTTCCTTGAAGGACTGTTTAAGAGGAACGAAAGAAGAAAAGACTCTGTATATATTTAAGAATAATATATTGATTGATTGTTCTACTCTGTTATAAATAAATCTGTTTTAATCTGACACAACTTGGCATTGCAATTTATTGAATGACTCTGTGAAATAGATATAGGTTTAAAGATCCAGGACAAATTCAGTTTAATTAACTAACATCTTCCTTATGACTATAACTTTTGCAAGATGGCCTCTCTTTGATTTGACTGCTTCATCCCCTGGGAAATGCCATGTTTTGGGTAGCTGCCATGAAAAAATGCCTCCTAATGGGACCCTGTAGGTGAGCCTTTTTTTGTCACACTCAGCACATCTTTTGGAACAGATAAAGTTGGCTTTCAAAACCTGTTTTTTCCCCCAGTCACTCGGCTAGGCTATTGGAGGAGCCCATCTGGGAAATGATTTAGGAATGTGAACATGCTGTGAGATGGCCTTGGTTGTGTTGAATGGCAGTGTGTTTCTATGATGTTTATGCTGTTTGGTTATTTTATTTTGTGTTTTTAATTCTAAGTTAGCCATTCAATTTCCCTTAGGTGGCCATATATGCATTGCCTAAACTAACTAACAAATTTATTTAGCGTGCTATCTCCAATGCTGTGGAATATGCAGGCCTATTGGTAACAATTTGTAGATTACTTTTAGAACTGCAATTGAATGATAGCTCCATATTGTTCTTTATCCAAGGCAATATAATTGGGCTGTCCCTGAGGTAACAATTATAATGGCTGTTTATAAAGCAGTCAATGGAAACATTGCAGATTTATTTATTTATGCATTTATTCATTTATACACATACTTTTTGCAATAAATCACACAAGAAACAGAAGCAGTGACAAAGCATGTAGCAAGATTAAGCAGAGCATATTTAATACCTCAGAAGGAACTCATGTACAATATCTACCTTTTACAATCCCAAATACTTCTATTATATCCTTGCACCCTCACCCAGAAGGGAATACATAAATGCTTTGCCCTCAGTGCTGTTGACCAGAAGATTCAATAATATCTCCTATCCAGAATACACGTGCATATAAATGAGTCCTATCTATCATTCTTGGATGACAGAGTTAATCATTCTTCTAATCACAAATTATCAGCCCTGATCTCAAAAGGCAATTGGGTGTTTCTTATTAAATAACCAGGATCATAAAGCAAGAGAGTGAGAAGACAATATAGGTATAATACATGTAACTCCTAGTGTGAATGTCTTTTTTTAATCTCAGGTATTTGAATTTTGCTTTTTTGTTTACTTTGGTCTGTGACTAAATTATTTCCTCCTCCTCCTCCTCCTCCTCCTCCTCCTCCTCCTCCTCCTCCTCCTCCTCCTCCTCCTCCTCCCCATCACAATCACCATCAAATACATTAGTCATTAAACACCTAAGCAAATGAAGATTCACAAGGGCCACACAAAATAGTCCACCTATGTAATTAAGGAGGTTGTCTCTTTGATTGTTAACCTCCTCACCTTGGAGGGTGGGGGTGGGAGGCCTGAGCAGAAATCCTCCGAAAATCATGTTTGATGGTGATATAAGAAGCTGAACTCCTTTTATTCCCTACAGCTGCATAAAATCCTTTATTATTCCTTTTAAGATGACCTCAGTCACCCTGAAAGGTGCATAATAAATTTGATCCCATCTTTAAACTCTCATTATAAGTTTGCGTGACTGTTCAGGAAGCTGCTCCTGGCTGTCTCTGCATTCAAGAAAGGAGCTTTCTCCTTGCATATTTCAAATCCTCTTGTGATAGATTAGCACAGCCCTCTTATTTATAACAGGCACCACATGAAACAGATGTAATCAAAACTGTCTCTTTGTAACGGTTCCATTTCAAATGGGATTCTGAGATTTAGCTCTCAGAAGAGCTGCTCTCTTGAAATTCCTATACATATATCTATTCCCCATGGGAAATAGCTGGGCTATTTCGTCTTAATATATGAAGGAAGAAGCAAGTGACTTTTTGACATGTCCTTCTGGTAGCAGAGGGAGCTACAAATCATGCCCATGCATATTTTGCAGAATTTAATTTTTTTTTGTTCTGAGCTCTGGAAAGTATTCCAAGGAGGCTCATCTTCAGAGTCGTAATATTGCTTATGGGCTTCCAGATTATTTGCTCAAAGCTGTCCTCTTTAGAAGGCATTTTTCCCCAGGAGCGGTTTGACTTGAAGATGTTATCTATTTTCCCTGCCCGCTCTTGTTAGTTATTCTTTTCAGTGTTATATTGGCCTTTATTGTTAGACGATAGCTAAAATAATTTGGTCTAAGTTATTTTAATTTTGTACTGATATAAATGCTGTTGGCCACCTTGAGTGCTGCATATGCATTAGAAAGGCAGGAGACAAATATTAAATAAATCAAAGTATTAGGTCTTGTTGGCTTCATTTTATGTATCTGTTATTCTACGGAATCATATTTTCGTGCAATTTGATCTTGTCAGTCTCGGGTTTTTTTTAAAAAGCACCACAAATCGCTCCCCCCCTCTGATTTCCACCCTTCATGGAGGCTATTGTTGTTTTTCCTCAGTGTGGCTGCCAATTGGAGGATGGGGATGAGGAGAAGGAACATCTCTGTTGCCTAGGCAACCAGGCCAATGCTCCCTTGGATCTCCAAATGTGCACCCCCATGAAAATAATGGTGTGCCAAGCCATGGAATTTCAGTGCAGATGTTATTGCTTCTCACATTATACCAAGAAGTTAGATGTGCTAGCTCTTAGTCTGTGTGTACTTACACTATGGATTCTATGCAGTCTAAGCTTCTATTTTGTCCTGGAATGAGCTATGGAGCCAAATGTTTGGTAGACTGCTGGGAAGAAGAATCACATCCCTGAAGGATGACAGAGTGTGTCAGAGCTTAGTCTTTATACATGGAGCATCGTTCCTGATTAACATTGTTCACCACATTAAAAAAAAGATGTTGAGACTCTAGAAAAAGTACAGAGAAGAGCAACCAGGATGATTAGGGGACTGGAGACTAAGGCACATGAAGAACAGTTACAGGAACTGGGCTTGGCTAGTCTAGTAAAGAGAAGGACCAGGGGAGACATGATAGCAGTCTTCCAATATTTGAGGGGCTGCCACAGAGAGGAAGGGGTCAAGCTATTTTCTAAAGCACCTGTAGGCCAGACAAGGAATAATGGATGGAAACTGAACAAGAAGAATTTAACCTGGAAATAAGGAGAAACTTTCTGACAGTAAGAACAATCAACCAATGAAACATCTTGCCCTCAGAACTTGTGGGAGCGCCATCACTTGAGACTTTCAAGAAGAGATTGGACTGCCATCTGTCAGAAATGGTGTAGGGTCTCCCGCTTGGGCGGGGAGGTTGGACTAGATGACCTACAAGGTCCCTTCCAACTTTGATTATCTATTAGCTGTTAAAATTGAGAAGGTGTTATTTTTCCTCCACTGGTTGAGTGCAGTATTTCTCATCCTTGCCAGCTTTACTATATGTGGACCAACACTCAAAATTCCTCAACTTGCATTCCAACTGGGGGATTCTGGGAATTGACACCCACAGATTTAAAGCTGCCAAGATTGAGAAACATTGAATTAGGCTGAACAAAAGTGCTCCCAAAGAAAAAATGTCATATCCAGTGCCTTTAAGAAGCATGATCCTAAGCTTAGCTGGGAAAAAGTCATTCAGTGCTAAAGCTTTCCTCCTTTTGAGAGGGATGAATTGGTCAAAATATTGGCTGATGGGTCCGGCAATTCCATCCATCTCAGTTCTCCTTGTACCAGCAAGCAAAGATATTTTTATTCAGACAGGCCCTTTGGCATATGAGCTGCTTTGACTGCTGAGCCAGCTGAGTATGAAGGTTTTTCCTTTTGATCTCACTTTTCTTGTTACTAACAGCTGCCAGGAGCTCTATTTTGGGGAAGGAAATGTTTTGTTTATAAAAAATTAATGTACTGAATTCATAAATTATAATTTTTGTTTTAAAATCAAACAAAAGCCAACCAAGTAAATAGAAATGTCATTTTATGCAGCAGCACTACATGATGCTTATAGTATATCTTCTTCTATTTGTCTTCTATATTAATACTGTAAGTATGCAATTTAAATTCATGTTGTCTGAAGGGACTCCTTGTGGTTTTTCTTCATTCCAGGAGATCACTTTACTCCATTCTCCTGAGCCTTTTACCTCCAGATGTTCTGGTATTGTTTGTCTCTATCCAGGATGTCTTTTGATTAGGAATTGTAAAAGCTGAAGGCCCAGCTTCTCTGAAAGTTACCTAGTTAAAGAAGACTGAAAATTGGTCCATTCTCATTATCATCTCAAAGCCATTCTTTGTGCTGTTTTAAATCCCATAATGACTTCGTATCTATTTTTCTATTTCTCTAATCCTGCCTATGTTACAAGTCAATTCCAAGGTTTTAGTTTAACCTGACAGATCTCTAAAGCAACTCATGATCAAAGTCTAATTTTTGGTTCTAGGTTTGGAATTCTCCATTCATTTTTTTGAGCTTTCTTCCAAAAAATTCAAAAGTCCAAAAAATTTCTTCTAAAGATGTGATCTTATATTTTTTTGCATCAGTATTAAGCCAAATGTTTTAAAAAAATGGTTTAGCTGAGATTTCCAGTCCATCTTTCCTGGGATCCCACAAGATTCCACTGAAGTTTAGTTTCCAGAATCCCTCCAAGCAGTGTACATTTGTAACAGCGATCTTCCTTTTGTGTTACTTGCCCAAGGAACCCATTCTTAGATTATTCTTTATAATTTTTATCCTGGGATAAGAGTGCCATCAGCTAAAAAAACATTTCTGTTGTTGAACTAATTGTCTTTCACTGACTCATCACATGACCACATTCAAGAGCAGATTGACCAACCTAGTATCATAAAACCCTTTAAAGCCAAATCCCTATCTCAAATGTTACAAAACTCCCAATTCAGATTCCTAGGATGCTATTCTGATTATCTTACTGTATTTCAGATTCAGGGCCCCATTTAGTAATTGGGATGATTCTAAATGAATCTTTCATCTAGAATTTCCATAGCTAAACACTGGAAAGATATAATTATGATGTTGGAGCACTGGTACTAGAATGTTTAGCATATTGCTATAGCTGAGAAATTGCTTGCATTCCTCAGCTGTGCTTAAGTCAACCTACAGTTGCAAGTATATGGTCTGATTTTATATCTTATGGTATCCATGGGGACTATAATTGTTTCATGTCAGATTAATATGGGAGAAATATTAAAGATTATTAATATGTGATTTTATGACTTGCTTTTGTTGTCTTCCTTTTAACCCTTATACGTATGTGTATGTGTGTATAGTGTATGTATGTATTATAATATCTTTATAAATAAAAAGGTATTTAAAAATATTGGCAGAATATAAACAAAAAAACATTCACATTAGCAAATTACCTATTCACTATTAGTTATCCAACACAATGCAAAACTCTCTCTTTAGCCCACCTCTACATGATATTGGAGGGATGATATAATAATGTTCTTTTTATCCCTATGGCTTGAAGGAACCTGAGCCTTTAGTCCTTGTAGTCCATCAATTCCCTTCTACATCAACTTAGGCCCTGCCCTGATAACTCCACCTACAAAAGAAGCTACATCTATTCTGAGTATGATTTCATTTTCCTTTTACTGTCAAACCAGAATCTTGACATCTTCAGAAGAGTTGTAAACGGTCTTTCCACTGCTATTGCTTTATGCAGGAAAATACTCTTCTAATTTTAGGATCTTATAAACATACAAAGTTGTATTACAATCTAATCAATTTGTTTTAAGTATTTAAATGCTATAAGATTCTACTATTTTTTATTTATAGTGCTTTGTGGGTAGAATCAGTCTATTTATTTCTATAATTAATCCGTGTTTTGGGGACTTATAAATGTTAACACAAATAGTACAAAATCCTGGTCAGTTATCATAACAAAGAAAATACAGCAGTTTGAAAAGGTAGAAAGTACTATCCCAGGATAATAGATTTTCAAAAAGGACATAGACTAGGTCATTTAAAAAGGTGGGGGGACCCCTGGTTATAGTACTGCCTTTGATGCAGGAAATCAAGTTTCAAGTTCTGGCTGGTACTTAGCTTACCAGTAGGGTTCCTTGGGAAAAGACCTTTTAATGCTTCACCTGCCTACATGAAATACAAGAGTGACATGAACCAGGAGAGTCATACCAATTCACTTATCACCCAGATCTCTGCAGTAAGCCTTCTAATGTTAAAACACTATCTGTACAGATCTAAATTGCTATCATGTTACATTGCCACACCATGCCAGAGCTGCAATAGTAAAGGAACAAGCATTCAACAAATGCACAGCCAACTAGCACTTGGTACAGCAGCTACAAAGGCTCTGGAAAAGGTATTCAAATGCTATGTACCTGTCCAATCATAATTGTTCATTGGTATGCTTGTGACATTCTACAGAAGTAAAAACTGAACTTTTAAGAAGCAGAAAAAGGTAGAATATCAATGTTTTTGGTGAATATCATGAACAGCCAAGAAAACAAACCAATGGATCATCAAACCTATCATCTCAAAATCCTCACTTGAAACATAGATGACCAGGCTCAAATTATCCTACTTAATAACATTATGAAAGACCTAGCTCTTTGGAGAAGCCTCTAATATTGGGAAAGATACAATGAAAGAGAAGAGAAAGATGACCAGCAGCAAGATGGCTGGGCTCAGTTATAAAGTCACCACTGGAAAACCTGGAAGATGAAGTTAAGGATGGATTGTCATGGAGAAAATCTATCTATGTGGTTGCTAAAACTCAACAGTCCCTGATAACTCATAATCAAACTATAATAAATATATGCGGCCGCGTGGGTTGTGATGGGAGCCTCCCGGTACTCCCATGTTACACCCCTCCTGCATGACCTGCATTGGCTACCAGTTGCCCTCCAGGTGAGATTCAAGGTTTTGCTATTAACATTCAAAGTCCTACAAGGCGTGGGTCCGGGAAATTTACAGGAGTGTCTCCTGCCGGCATCAATGCCAACCGCTTCTGTGCACGAAATAAAAGACAGGCAGGGACTCCTCGGTGCTGTCTGTGACTCAGTGTCATTTGGCAGTGTCCCGGGGGAGGGCCTACTCTGTAGCAGCTCCCATCTTGTGGAATCAACTACCCCTGGGGCTCCATTTGGCCCCTGACCTTCGCACCTTCCACCATGATTTAAAAACCTGGTTATTTGAACAGGCCGGGCTGTGCTGACCTCTTGGGGGGGGGTTATATTTTAAATTAATAAGGGTTTTTAGATGAATTTGGCTTGTTTTATTTAATACTATTTTAGTTAATTAATTTATTGTTCTGTTTTTAGGTGTGAGCTGCCCTGAGTCCTTTTTGGAGAGGGGGCGGCATACAAGTCAAATGAATAAATAAATAAATAATAAATAAATAAATATGTTAGGAAACAGGCTATATTTCTGAATCTTCGAAGAATGCTAGAATAGAGGTGAAGTAGCATCATTAAATACTTTCATGGAGCAACTATCTTGTGTCATCTTTTTTAAGGTGGATGATATCATACTAAATAAAATTGAGAAACATTACTTTGATGTAGCTGGAGAACTCCAGGCAACACTTGTAAGGAATTTTGCATTAGGAGATGATAAACCTAGGAAAACCTAGGAGTGAGACTTTATAATGTGCCACAGAGATCAGTAATGTTATGTATGCAGAGTTTAAAATGACTGGTTGTGTTGTAAAGTGTTTGAATTCATTGGTTGTAAAAGTGCGGGGAAACCCTGCACTCTGATTGGCTGGCAGCCATGGCAGCCGGCTATAAATAGCTGCCGTGGCTGAGCCAGTTGGGTCCATTCTGAGCTGAAGTCACAATAAACTTTGAGCTGTAGCACTCACGTCCTGCCTCTCTATGCAAACTTAACACTGGCTATTTATGGGATCTCCCTGAAGAGAAGGCAACGAACAGAGGAGAGCAAGATGGCTGCGCTGAACACTCCCCCAGCCCCATTTGACCAAGAATGAAGACTGGGAGTCATATGCAGATCAGTTTCAGATGTATCTGGAAGGAAATGATCTTCACGCATTTCTGAGCAGCGGAAGAGGGCGGTCTTTTTCTCATGTGCGGTCCAGCAGTTTTCAAGATGGCGAAGGCATTAGCTGGCACAGCAGACGCGGAAGGTAATGGCATGGCCTGATCTGGAGAGGCTTTAAGGGCACACTACGCGCCCCAAGTATCGCCTCATTAAGAGACACGAGTTTTATTGCCGCGATCAGGGGAAGACGAAAGCGAAATGACTTCGTGGCAAGTTTAAGAGACATTGGGGTGCGTGTGAATTCAGCAGTTTAGAGGAGGCCATGCACCGATCGCTTTGTATTGGGCCTTAAAGACAAGGTTTTGCAGAGCAAATTACTGATGAAACCCAAGATCACGCTGAAAGAAGCCATAGAAGAAGCGCGTCTTCAGCAGAGGCCACCAAATTCTCAGCAGCAGCCATGAGAAAGATGAACAAGACTACGGGCCATTCTGAGGGGAGAAGACCACCACAACTCATTTTGATGAACTGGAATCTGAGTCAGAACACAGTGAAGAAGAAGAAGGAATTAATAGACTCAGAATGGAGCGGAAATGAAACGACCTGAGAAGGAAGGGCGTGATTTCCACTGCATAGGTTGTGGGGAACCACCCCAAGACTGAATGCAAGTTCCTGGACACCATTTGCCTCCATTGTGAAAAAAGAGGGCACATTGCAAGAGTCTGCAAATCATCCAGAACTCCACCCAACAGAAGGAAGTTTGCTGCAAACAACAAAGACAGAGAAGTCAAGCCAAACAACATCAGTGAGAAAATGGGGTGCAACAAAGAAGCAAATGGAAGGAATGAAACTCATCAAACAGTAACTATTGGTCATTCATCCCCCTTAAATAACAGGAAAGTGCATGTCAAGGTATTCATTGAAGGAAGGCCTTGCCAAATGGAAGTGGACTCAGGTTCATATTTATCCATGGTGTCATGGGACACTATTCACAGACTACTTCCAAACATCCAGAAGAATCACTTCAAGAAGCAAGCGCTGACTCTTAAAGACTACCAAGGGAACAAGATTCCAGTAGTTGGAACAAGAGAATTCAATGTGAAGTTCAAGGGCCACACCAAGCGTCTACCCCTGACCATCGTAGACAAGGATCGCCCAAGTTTGCTGGGACTGGAATGGTTCAGCCCTGGGCTCGAAGTGACTGGCATCAATCACGTGAGCAACACTGAATGGGAAGAGTCTTTGAAGTCTGAGTTTCCAGAGGTCTTCAGCGACGGATTAGGCAAGTACTTAGGGACCCCTATCACTTTTGCCCTAGATCCCAAGGTACAACCAATCCGCTTAAAACCCAGAAGGGTACCCTTTGCATTGAAGGAAAAAATTGATGAACAATTAGATAAACTGATAGCCCAAGGGGTATTAGAGCCCACAGACCACTCCAAATGGGAGACGCCCATAGTCACACCAGTCAAGGCGGATGGCTTGGTGAGAATCTCGGGATTACAAGGGGACATTGAACCATGCTACAACAAAGCGCATATCCAGTTCCAGTGGTTCATCACTTATTACACTCTCTTGCTTGCGGAAGCACAGCTCGGCACTGCTGGACGTGGCCCAAGCATACCAGCAGTTAACAGTAGACGCTCTAACTGCAGAAGCGCAAACCATTGTAACCCATCGGGTGCATTCAAAGCAGAGGTTACAATTTGGAGTAAGTGTGGCACCAGGCATTTTCCAAAGCCTCATGGAAAGGATGCTACAAGGGTTACCAGGGTGGTGACTTATTTTGATGACGTTTTAATCTCTGCTGAAAATGACACTCAGTTACACGAGAAACTCAGAGAAGTTCTAACCAGGTTCAAAAAGCGGGGTTAAAGGTCAAAAAGAGAAATACACACTAAGAACTGACAAAGTAGAATTCTTGGGTTATATGATTGATAAACATGGCATCCACCCCACAGAAGCCAAAGTTCAGGCAACCAAAGAAGCCCCCTGGCCTAGATGCAAAACTGACTTGCAAGCATTCCTGGGACTCATTAATTTTTATCATATGTTTCTACCTCAGAAAGCAACCACTGCAGAACCCTTACACAAATTACTGGATAAAAAATCTGCATGGGTCTGGGGCACAAAGAAGAAGCTGCATTTAACAACATTAAGAGACAAATTACTTCTGATTGTGTCCTGATACAGTTTTCTGGGAATTTACCTGTAGTATTGACTTGTGATGCATCCCCTTTTGGAGTGGGGGTGGGGTGTTGAGCCACATGCTTCCCAGTGGAAAGGAAGCCCCTATTGCATTTTTACTCCGCACTTTGACCAAAGCAGAGAGAAACTACAGTCAACTGGACAAGGAAGCGTTGGCTATCGTGGCAGCAGTCAAGAAGTTCCATGAGTACGTATATGGGAGAAGGTTCACCACTGTTACAGATCACAAACCTCTTTTAGGCATTGTGGCAGGGGACAGACCAATGCCCACCATCCTGTCACCAAGAATGCTGAGATGGACTGAATTTCTTGCTGCTTATTCATATAAACTCATCCACAGACCGGGAAAAGACATTGGGCATGCTGATGCCAACTTCCTTTGCACACTGAGGACCCTGCTCCTGAAATTTACACCTTCTTTCTAGAAACTGTTGCCAAACTTCCAGTCCATGCTGCTGAAATTGCCAGAGAGACTGCCAAAGACACTTTATTAGCTCCTATTATAGGCTGGATTAAGAAAGGTTGGCCACTACATGATCTACCTCAAGTTTCCCAACCTTTTAAATCCAGACAAACTGAATTATCTGTCTTGAGGGGATGTATTTTGTGGGGTAACAGGGTGGTTATTCCTGCAAAACTACAGAAAGAGGTTTGGGAAATGTTACATGAGGGTCATCCGGGTATTGTCAGAATGAAGGGATTGGCCAGGAGTTATGTGTGGTGGCCGGGTATAGACAAAATGGTTGAAAACTGGGTTGCATCCTGCCCAAACTGTCAGCAAGTAAGGACTGCTCCAGCCCTCGCCCCCAAACATGAATGGGAATGTCCTAGGGGTCCATGGTCCAGGATTCACATTGAATTTGCTGGCCCTACCAGAGGGCACACTTTCCTTATTGTAGTTGATGCATATTCCAGATGGTTAGAGGTTATCCCTATGCGTTCCACCACAGCAGATGCTGTTATCAAACAACTTAGAAACTTTTATAACTCATGGGTTACCTGATGTGATTGTTTCTGACAATGGTCCTCAATTTACTGCTAACCTTTTGAATCATATTTAGCACAGCAGGGTATCAGACATGCCCTTACTGCCCCTGGGCATCCTTCGGCTAACGGCCAGGCTGAACGCATGGTACAATTTACCAAAGAGAAACTCCAACAATTGGGCCCAGGGGACATCACTGAGAAAGTTGAAAAACTACTCAGTATTCAACACATCACTCCTAGTCCATCCACTAACTTAACCCCAGCTGAGCTTTTGATGGGTAGAAAACTCAGGTCTACCCTGGACCGCCTTCACCCCACTTACGCACCTAACACTCCAGTAGATTCCACCAGCAAAACTCACATTCACTGTGGGGGATTCTGTCTATGCTAAAAACCTTGTGGGTGAACCATTATGGATTCCTGCTGAGATAACCCAGGTCACAGGCCCCAGGTCTTACAGGGTTCAAACTGAGGATGGTGTCTTGTGGAGCAGGCACATAGACCAGTTACAGTCCAGACTGCCTCTGGAGCATCGCCCTTGCTCCTCTCTGGATCCCATGCCCTCAGCCTCTTCTAGGGGGGAAGGGGGAAATAATGAAGGCAATCAGCAAGTAAGAATCAACCCCATGTGTAACGAGCTAACTCGAGAGGAACCATCCCAAAACCTGTCAGGGTGCCAACATCCAAATTTACAAATGGAGGATTGCGATTCACTACCAGATTTAGGGGGTGACATTGGTTTGGAAATGGATTGGGAGGAGAGACCAGGTTGTAGTAACCAAACAGGTTCTACTAGTACAAAAAGTCCTGATAAGGGAATGTTGGCAGATACATTTCCTTCCTCACAAAGTGAGATTCACAAAACACCTGAACCACGCAGGTCTCAACGTACCCATAAGAGCCCCACCTATTTACAAGAGTATATTAGATAGATGGGGTTTGAGTATGGACCAAACCTAGTGGGGAGGGGTGTTATGTATGCAGAGTTTAAAATGACTGGTTGTGTTGTAAAGTGTTTGAATTCATTGGTTGTAAAAGTGCGGGAAAACCCTGCACTCTGATTGGCTGGCAGCCGCGGCAGCCGGCTATAAATAGCTGCCGCAGCTGAGCCAGTTGGGTCCGTTCTGAGCTGAAGTCACAATAAATTTGAGCTGTAGCACTCCGCGTCCTGCCTCTCTATGCAAATTTAACAAGTAATCTCTCCATTCTGTTTTAACACCTATATGAAGTTACAAAATGAGAGGTTCTGACACCCCATGGGATGAGGTATCATCAGTACATCAATGATACTTAACTGTATACAATATGTCCATCCCAGATGCTGTACAGTGTGACTATTACTGCTATTTCCCAGTGCCTGGAGCCTGTGAGGCATCTGGATGAAGGACAATAGGCTTCAACTGAACCCTGACAAGATTGAGTGGCTATGGGTATGTGGAATCTTGGGATAGGGCAATTTAACATCCTTAGTTCTGGATGGGATTGCATTTCCCCAGGCTGATCCCATATACTACCTAAGTGTTCTTCTAGACTCATGACTCCTGCTTGAAAAACAGATGGCAGTTGTGACTAGGAGAGCCTTTGCACAACCATGTTGTACACCGGTTGCACCCTTTCCTGGCTTGTGAAGCTTTGCATTCAGTCATTCATGTTCTGGTCAGCTTGTGCTTGGACCACTGCAATGCGCTGTATATGAGGTTACCTTTGAAGAATATTTGGAAGCTTCAGCTGGCACTAAATGCATCAGCACAAACAGTTTTAGGTGTCCCAGGTGACATCTGTTGTGCAAATTGTACTCGCTGCTGGTTTGCTTCTGGATCAGTGGTGGTGTTCTACCAGTTCGGCCTGGTTCTGCAGAGCCAGTAGCAGCAATGAGCAGTAGAGACTGAACCAGTTGTCTCTGCTGCTCTGCTGTTGGGCCCACTCAGCCGCCCGGGCTCCCATGCTCATTTGAATTTGAAGAGCAGCTGCTTTGCCGCACAGCAGCTGCTGAAGTGACCGGGAGAGGTGAGTTAGAACACCTCTGCACCTGCGCAAAGTGAGCGTTTGGGATGTGCACTCATGCAAAGTGTGTGCATGCATGCAAAGCGTGCCCACCAAGCCATGCATACCGAATCAGTGGTAAAAATATTTGAATCCCAACACTGTTCTGGGTCCAATTCAAGGTGTGGGTTATCACCTTTAAAGCCCTTCATAGCCTGGGTCAAGGCTCTCTGAAGAAGTGTCTCAACCCAATGGGTTTGGCCTGCCCCACTTGTGGTGGCAGAAGCAGCATGCTGCAGATTTCATCAACTAAGGAATTGCCGGTGATGAAGCCCAAGAAAAAGCCTTTTCTGTTATGGCTCCTGCCCCTCGGAGCATCATTCCCCTAGAAGTGAATCTGCCCCCATCCTCTTGGCCTTTGATAAGGGCCTAAAACCTTGGCTGTGTCAACTGGCTTGGGGTGTCCCATTCTTGAGGTGGCTAGAAATTTAATAAGATAAAATCCCACCTTATACACTGATTCTTTGTTTAACTTATTGTTAATGTTAACTTTCAATTTTAAGACTTGATATTGTAATGTTTCTAATGTAATTGTGTATATTGCTTTTATGATATTGTAAGCCATCCAGAGTCACTCAGTGATGAAATGGGTGGCATACACATTTAATAAATATAGATAGATGAGAGAGAGAGGGAGGGAGGATATATAAATAAATATGTTAATGGACAATATTCAGGTCTTATTTTCTCTCTAGCAATCATGTTCTACATTCAGGATTTTTAAACATAGAAAAAAGATGACACATATTTATTCACACCATATTTACCCAAGAAAAAATATTACAGCATGCCATGTATCTATTACCTTAATGCATCATTTTTATAAAGAAGAAGACTAATTCCCAGAAAAAGCAGGACAAAGAGGATTCCTATGACAATCCCAGTGATTGTAAGGCCAAGATGGCTGCTGATTCCTTGAGCACTCCAGTTGTTGCCAGTGGCTACTTGTAGGTTGGCTGTCACAATGCCAAAGAATTTTCCTGGAAAATAATCAAATATTACAAGTCATTGTAATTGCAGGTAGTAGCCCATTTTCTGTTAGGTAGGACATAGCTCTTCTTCCAGCATGTTTCTCTAGCTGATTTCCTCACTGCGGAAAGCATTGTGGCTACCAGCAAGTAACAATTATCCCCAAAGAGAGCAAATGAAAGCAGCAACCAACCTCTTCATCTTTCTCTGTTTCCATTTTTAGTGCTGCAATGCACTTTCCCCAGATTTGGAAAGAAGAAACACTGTGGGATTGTTAACCCATGCACAACACAAGCTCGTGTTTATTCAGTTGTGTCCAATAATTTTGGAAAGTATGTAAGTCTTTATAGTGTATAAAATACAGGATTATAAAAGCCAATGAATATACTATAATATGAACACTTATAAATTAAAACAGTAGCAATAATACTATACATAGTAAGAGCTTTTTGAAGATCTTAGGAGAATTTCAGGAAGGAACCATCGTGGTAGAGTATACATTTGGCAAGTCAAAGGACTCAAATTCGAACTCTGGCATCTGCTGCTGGATGGATGAGGTAACAAATAATAGAAAAGTCCTTGATCTGGGACTTTGAAAACCTCCTTTCATTCAGGGCAAACAATATTGGATTGAATGGTAGAAAAAAAAAGTCTGACTTGGAATTAGGCAAGTCCTTCAGAACAGGGGTTACTAACCCTCAGTCCATGGACTAGTACCAGTCCGTAGCGTGTTTGGCAATCGGGGTGCAAGTGGTGGTTGAGAGCAGGAAGCTCCATTTGCACAAGTGGTGTGAACACACACGAAACCATCCACTCCCGCCCCTCCCGCCGCCAGTCCATGGAGCTGTAACGGTTGGGCGCTGCTGATTTAGGAGATACATACACACTGTTATTGCTGTTGTCATTGGTTACAGTGATAAGTATTATAGGTCACTGTTCTGATCATTGCACATATTAAAATGATGCATGATATATATATATATATATATATATATATATATATATATATATATATATATATATATATATATATATATAAAAATACAGCATTACAAGGACTGTAATTATACCACAAAATGCTACAACAAAATAAAAGCATCTTCACATGCATATAGAGAAACACTTGTTTAAAGCATGATACCAAAGCAGCTAAATTATTCCTAGCAGTACATTAATGAAAGCCTGGCAGGGCAAACAGAAATAATATTTAGTGAATCTTCCAATGTCTTAATGCTTTATTAATGGCTTCTAGCACATTTAGTTTTGCACATTCAGAGCCAGGGAATTCCACACACCCCTCTCTCTCTCTATCTACTCATATGCTTGTCACAAATCAGACGCTGTGGAAGCTATTGGATGAGCCACTTTATCTAGACATTAATGCCTATTCTAGCAACCAATGATTCTTTATGCTTTTGGACAGATAATTTTCCTGTGTCTAGTAACACGATCCTTTAATTTTCATTGCAAGGACATTTGGCATGCAAAGTCATTCTCCCATGCCCTTTTACTCAAGGAAGACTCTTGTACAGGCAAAGCACACTGCTTTTCCCCTGGAGCTGGACCTCTAGAATAAGGACATACTACAGCAATACAATTGAAAGAGTTACCATGGTCTGATATATCCTTCAGGATGTCATTAGCCAGCTGCTCAGCATGAGTGCCAGCATAGGGTCCTGTTTTATTGTCAATTAGCACAATCTGGATGATTGAGTCTAAGCCACGTGGCACAATTCTCAAGGGAGTCTGCAATTTTTTCCTCTTGGACATGGCCATCTGAATACCTTTATTCCTGGGCTTTGCAGAAGAAAAAGAGAAAGAAATATGTCTATTTAAGCCAATCCAATTGTTAAGCAACATTTCTAGAAATATTAAGAAATCTAATTTTAGGGTTAGTCGGGACAATGACCAATTAATTGTATTCTTTTTGACTAGATAAACATTCATTCAAGTCTTTTCCTAACAGTAAGCATTGGAATGTGTTTATCCAATAATCCAGCTCTAATTTTCTGATTTAATATTATTTTTACTAGCATCCCAATTACCTTTACACTGATTGGCCACCAGATACGCTCTGGTTGTTTTGGAAAGCTATTTTCATTAAAAATAAAATTAAACTAAAACTGGAGTGGCCTGATCAAAATTACTCTCTGTAGGAGTTTCACAGGAAGAGTTAATCAATTGATAGATTAATGAACAGATTAATCCTTTTGTCTGATTCTACCTAACACAAAGAACTATGTAACCCATGCAAAAACCTGGTCAGCAATGATAGTTAAGTAGCAATGATAGTTAAGTAGTTACGCTTTAACTGCAATTTGATAAATGGTCCAGGTTCAGATGAAAATCTAAATTTCACAATAATCTCATTTAGTATTTTAGCAGATACTTTGGCATGGATACCACAGTTATCCTCTAGGTTACATCCTTCTTGGCTACAATGAATGTTGTATTAAGAACTTATCTAAATAAGCTATTCAGAATGATAATGGCATAACTGCTGCACCAGCAGCACACTGACAAGATGATTTCGCTCTAGGGCAACAGTTTAATGATCTATATATATTTCACTTTTGGGCAAAACAAAAATGATAAAAGACTGCATTTTTCTTGCTTTCTCTCCTAAAGAAAAAAAGTGACCAGAGAAGAAACCAAAATACATGGCTCTCCAAAACCTTTTGTGCTCTTCTCTTTCAGCATACAATATGGATAATTATGGAACAGATAATTATGGAAGGGCCATAATTCAGTGGCAAAGCACATACCTTCCTGCTAAAAGTCTCAGGTTCAATCTTGGGCAGCTTCCATTAAAAGATACAGTGAGCAAAGAGCTGCTAGCCCATCCACCTGAGTCCTTGAAGGGATGTTGTCTGCTTCATTTATCTGTCCACTAAAACTTGCCTTTCCAGGGGTGTCCAGATGGTATAGTAAAAAAAACAAACCAGTCAAGATAGCAGCCACAATGGAGCAACTAAAGCTCTGCCTATTTTTTTAAAGTGCAGTCAATTGCACCATCATGGTCACCATCTTAGCTTTTTTGATCATGGGCTATTCTATATCAAATTACTGTTCTGTAATGGCAAATATTCCAGACTAGTTGATTGTCTTCATGCTCACTTCCATCATGTACAAGCTTAGAATACACGTACCAGATTCAGAAAAGTATGAAATATTCTGTCTCGATAGAGTTCAATGTCAAAATCAGCAGAGTATGTCAAGATAATGATGACCCCTGTAGTTAAAATACAGAATAAGACAATATAAAACATTCTACAATTGGATGATGGTCAGTCTGTGATTGTACCACTCTATATACTGTACTAGTGAAGCCATACTTGTAATACTGTATCTGGTTCTGTGATGCTGAGACTCTTAGAAATGCAGAGAGGAGCAACAAACGATAAGATGTCTGGAGACTAAGCTGTACAATGAATGGTTAAGGGAATTAACCATGTCTAGTCTAATGAAGAGAAGGACTAGGGGTGACGGGATAGCTTGAGGGGCATTCACACAGAAGGAGGGCTTGACTTCTCCAAAGCACTTGAGGGCAGGACAAGAAACAATGGGTAGAAACGTGTTAAAGAAGAGTTACTACCTGGAACTAGGAAGACAGTGAAAGCAATTTGTTAAGTTTGCATTGAGAGGCAGACACGGAGTGCTTCAGCTCTTAAGTTTATTGTGACTTCAACTCAGAACGGACCCAACTGGCTTTGCTGCGGCTGCTACTTATAGCTGGCAGTCGCAGCTGGCAACCAATCAGAGTGCAGGGTTTTCCCGCACTTTTTAAACCAATCATCTCCAACACTTTACAAGAACAATTCAAACTAAACCAATGATTTCAAACACTGCATACATAACACCCCTCCCCACTAGGTTCAGTCCATACTCAAACCCCATCTATCTAATGTTTTCTTTTAAATAGGTGGGGCTCTTACATGTACGTTGAGACCTACGTGGTTCAGATGTTTTAAGGTTCTCACCTTGTGAGAGAGGAAATGTGTCTGTTGACATTTCCTTACTTGGACTTCTAGTAATGGTAGAACCTGTTTGGTTACTACCACCTGGTCTCTCCTCCCAATCCATCTCCAACCCAATGTCAGCACCTAAGTCAGGTAGTGATGTGCAATCTTCCATTTGTAAAAATGGTTGTTGGCACTGTGACAGGTTTTGGGATGGTTCCTGTCGTGTTAGCTCGTTACACATGGGGTTGATTCTTGCTTGCTGATTATCTTCATAATCCTCCCCTTCCCCCCTAGAAGAGGCAGTAGGTATGGGAACCAGAGAGGAGCAAAAGCGATGCTCCTGAGGCAATCTGGATCTTAGCTGATCAATGTGAGTGCTCCAGAGGACACCATCCTCCGTTTGTACCCTGTAAGACCTGGGGCCTGTGATTTGGGTTATCTCAGCAGGAATCCATAATGGTTCACCCAGAAGATTTTTTGCGTAAACAGAATCACCCACAGTGAATGTGTGAATTTTGCTAGTGGAATCTAGTGGTGCGTTAGGTGCGTTTCTAGAAAAAAGGTGAAAGTCTCAGGAGCAGGGTCCTCAGTGTGTGAAGGAAGTGGGCAGCGACTCAAAGCATCTGCGTGCCCAATGTCTTTTCCAGATCTGTGGATGAGTTTGTATGAATAAGCAGCAAGAAATTCAGTCCATCTCAGCATTCTTGGTGACAGGATCGTGGGCGCTGGTTTGTCCCCTGCCACAATGTCTAAAAGAGGTTTGTGATCTGTGACAATGGTAAATGTTCTCCCATATACGTATTCATGGAATTTCTTGACAGCTGCCACAATTGCCAAAGCTTCCTTGTCCAATTGGCTGTAGTTTCTCTCTGCTTTAGTCAAAGTGCGAGAGTAAAATGCAATAGGAGCTTCCCTGCCCCTGGGAAGCATGTGGCTCAACACCCCCCCCCACTCCAAAAGGGGATGCATCACAAGTCAGTACAACAGGTAAATTCTCAGAGAACTGTATCAGTACAGAATCAGAAGTGATTTGTCTCTTAATATTGTTAAATGCAGCTTGTTCTTTTCTGCCCCAGACCCATGCAGATTTTTTGTCCAGTAATCTATGTAAGGGTTCTGCAATGGTTGCCTTCTGAGGTAGAAACATATGATAGAAGTTAATGAGGCGTAGAAATGCTTGCAAGTCAGTTTTGCATTTTGGCTTCTTTGATTGCCTGAACTTTGGCTTCTGTGGGGTGGATGCCATGTTTATCAATCATGTAACCCAAGAATTCCACTTTGTCAGTTCTAAGTGTGCATTTTTCTTTTTTGACTTTTAACCCTGCTTTTTTGAATCTGGTTAGGACTTCTCTGAGTCTCTCGTGTAACTGAGTGTCATTTTCAGCAGAGATTAACACATCATCAAAATAAGGCACCACCCCTGGCAACCCTTGTAGCATCCTTTCCATAAGGCTTTGGAAGATGCCTGGTGCCACGCTTACACCAAATTGCAACCTTTTGCATTTGAAAGCACCTCTATGGGTTACAATGGTTTGGGCCTCTGCAGTGGCATCATCAACTGTTAACTGTTGATATGTCTGGGCCAGGTCCAATTTGGCAAAAACTGTGCCCCCGCCAAGAGAATGTAATAAATGATGCACTACTGGAACTGGATATGCGCTCTGTTGTAGCGCATGGTTCAATGTCCCCTTGTAATCTCCACAGATTCTCACAGACCCATCAGCCTTGACTAGTGTGACTATGGGTGTCTCCCACCTGGAGTGGTCAGTGGGCTCTAAAACCCCTTGAGCTATTAGTTTATCTAATTGTGCATCAATTTTTTCCTTTAAGGCAAATGGAACCCTTCTGGGTTTTAAACGGATTGGTTGTACCTTGGGATCTAGGTTAAAGGTGATAGGGGTCCCCAAGTACTTGCCTAATCCGTCGCTGAAGACCTCTGGAAATTCAGACTTCAAGGCCTCTTCCCATTCAGTGTTGCTCACGTGATTGATGCCAGTCACCTCGATGCCCAGCGGGTTGAACCATTCAAGTCCCAGCAGACTTGGGTGATCCTTGTTTATGATGGTCAGGGGTAGATGCTTGGTGTGGCCCTTGAACTTCACATTGAATTCTCTTGTTCCAACTACTGGAATCTTGTTCCCTTGGTAGTCTTTAAGAGTCAATGCTTGCTTCTTGAAGTGATTCTTCTGGATGTTTGGAAGTAGTCTGTGAATAGTGTCCCATGACACCATAGATAGGTATGAGCCTGAGTCCACTTCCATTTGGCAAGGCCTTCCTTCAATAAGTACCTTGACATGTACTTTTCTGTTTTTTAGAGGAGAAGAATGACCAATAGTTACTGTTTGATGAGTTTCATTCTTCCCATTTGCTTCTGTGTGCTGCCCCATTTTCTCACTGAGGTTGTTTGGCTTGAATTCTTTGTCTTTGGTTGCAGCAAACTTCCTTCTGTTTGGTGGAGTTCTGGATGATTTGCAGACTCTTGCTAGGTGTCCTCTTTTTTTCACAACGGAGGCAAATGGTGTCTAGAAACTTGCATTCAGTGCGGGGGTGGCTTCCCCCACAACCTCTGCAGTAGAAATCTGGCCTCTTTCTTCCAAGGTCTTTCTTTTTCCGCTCCATTCTGAGTCTGTAAATTCCTTCCTCCACCTCACTGCAATCCGACTCAGAATCTCGTTTCTCACAATGATTCGTAGTGGACTTTCCCCCATCAGAATAGCTCGTGGCCCTGTTCAACTTCCTCATGGCTGCTGCTGAGGACTTGGTAGCTTCTGCTGAAGAGGCTTCTTCTATTGCTTCTTTCAGCGTGATCTTAGGTTTCATTAATAACTTGCTCTGTAGCACCTTGTCTTTAAGGCCCAGGACAAAACGATCGCGCATGGCCTCTTCTAAACTGTTGAATTCGCATGCACCCCCAATGTCTCTTAAACTTGCCACGAAATCATTTATTCTTTTGTTTTCCCCCTGATCACGACGGTAAAACTCGTGTCTCTTAATGAGGCACGATACTTGTGGCGCGTAATGGGCTCTTAACAGCCTTTCCAGATCAGGCCAAGCCATTACCTTCACGTCTGCTACTCCTGCGAGTGCCTTCGCCATCTTGAAAACTGCCGGACCGCAGTACGTAAGAAAGACCGCCCTCTTCCGCTGCTCGGAAATGGCGGCCAGATCGCTTCCTTCCAGGAACATCTGAAAGCGATCGGCATACAACTCCCAGTCTTCTGCCATCGGATCGAACGGGGCTGGGGGGGTGTTCAGCGCAGCCATCTCGCTCTTCTTCTGTTCCGCATTGCCTTCTCTTCAGGGGAATCCCATCCTTGTCGCCAGTGTTAAGTTTGCATAGAGAGGCAGATACTCAGCTCTTAAGTTTAAGTGCTTCAGCTCTTAAGTTTATTGTGACTTCAACTCAGAACAGACTGGCTTTGCTGCCGCTGCTACTTATGGCCGGCAGTCGCAGCTGACAGCCAATCAGAGTGCAGGGTTTTCCCACACTTTTTAAACCAATCATCTCCAACACTTACAAGAACAATTCAAACTAAACCAATGATTTCAAACACTGCATACATAACACAATTAATCAGTGGAACAGCTTGCTTCCCAAAATTGTGGAAGCTATAAGATGCCAGATGCTATCACTGGAGGGTTAAAAAAAAGATTGACATTCATTTGTCTGGGATGGTATAAGGACTCCTGCCTTGAATAGAATAGAATAGAATAGAATGGAATGGAATGGAATGGATCAGAATGGAACAGAACAGAACAGAACAGAACAGAACAGAATAGAATAGAATAGAATAGAATAGAATAGAATAGAATAGAATTCTTTATTGGCCAAGTGTGATTGGACACACAAGGAATTTGTCTTTGGTGCATATGCTCTCAGTGTACATAAGAAAAAATAAAATACATTCATCAAGAATTATAAGATACATCACTTAAGTGATAGTCATATGTTACTATAAGCAATCAAATCATTCATAGGTTACTAATATGTGATCAAAACATACTAGGTTAAGGGAATTATCTTGGACAATGTATAAAATATATAACCAGCCTGAAGATGACGGATGAGATTTCGTCGAAACGTTGCCAAGGTATTCTCAATCTTACACGGGACAAGACCCGAATACACCAAGACCTACATACCTTTACCCGTGAAAATCTACGAAAACATATATAACGTTAATGTATATAAATAACAAACTTCTTTTATTTCTTTTATATTTATATTTTTTAATAAAATCTTGTGCTGCTGCACTACCAGCTGTCCAGGGATACATGTAACCTTGGGGTTGTGGGTTAAACATGCCTTGTCTATACTCATTTGTTCATCTGCCTCACATCTATTTTTCCATGGAAGTATGAATTGAAACTGTGATGAATCATTCTTGGTTTTTCTTATGCCAATTAGTTCCGCAAGTACAAGCTTGGTAGTGAAACCTCCTCTTTGGAATATTCTTCTTCACTGTTGTGGAGATATCTCTTAAATTGTTCAGACCTATAAGTATGATTTATCTTTTCATCCAGATCTTCCCGGGGTGAATGGTATGCACAGATTTTTAAATAAATTTAAATCTACCGCAGGTAGAATATTTTCAGTGCCATAAAAATACACATTTTAATTTGTACTTGTTACTATGATAATTTTCTCTCAAGGACAACTTGTAAGATGCCATATAAATGTGACAAATTAATTTGATTGTGTTGGGTATTCTGAATCTTTTCCTGTGCAGCAAAAATGTTTTAGGCTGTTTCCCAAGAATATTTGAAAATTTTCTGCCAATATTAAATGGATTAGTCCATTTAACCCAGTTTCATGTATGAAATGACAATAATGAGGGCACTGATAGAATCATTTTAGTTTACAGGATTTTGACTCATTATATATGCAGTTGTATGAAGTCCTATTAATACCATGGAACATTTACTCCTGTTATGGTGTCTCTTTTTTCCTCACATCCTCAGGTCACAATAAACCACTTTAAGATCATTACTAATTCTAAGTAATGTTCATCATTACATTTAGGTAATGAAGAACATTACTTAGGTTCTCTTGAAATGAGGTGCTGCTGTTTCTTAACTAAGCTTCTGAAATTCAATATATTTTGTTCTTCCTTCATCCCCCACCTTACTTCTCAACCCCCTTTCTTCTCTTTTTTCTTTTAAATATATACATACCATTTTAACTTTTATTTTGCTATTTCTTTTTTTATAATTAATTGGACCATAATGGAGTTAATCCAAACAATCTTTATCAGGGCTTAATATAAGTTAGCATGGCTTTACTTATACTCTTAGCATTTTATAAATTATTGTATTACTTTTATCTTTTTTTTTAGTTATCTATCCTAGCCATTTATAGCATTAGATTTTTCATTGTAGAGATTATTTTGCTTTCAAATAGCTGTATTCTGCAATTTTACATTAATGATTTTAACTTTATCTTATTTTATTCTACCCTATTGATATGACTGTTTATGTTTATTTCTATGTTATTGTTATGTTATTAGTTTTATGCTGGTATATGACCAAAATAAAATTAATTGATTGATATTTCTTCCATCTATCATTATTTATTCCAAATTCCAAATTCTGTGAAAGCAAAATCATTGTTTAAAATACCACAATCAAGTAAAGTAGATCTAGTGAAAATGAGCCCATGGCCTTTTTTTAAACAGCTGGGCAGAGTACAATGGTGTTCCAAGATTCAGCAGTCCTGTCTTTACTCATGAGGCATTAAAATTGCATACCCATGAGTTTCATTTATTTATTAACTGGTTTAATGAGGAGTGTTCTCAGCATGCAGAAGAGGTGAGCAAAGACTTTCCAGAAAATATGGTGTTAAATGCTTTAAAAACTTGTCTAAACAGTGCACAATGACTCCCTAAATGAGGGCTGTCAAACTCCTGGCCCACAGGCCAGATGTGTCACTTGCTGGCCATGCTCATGCCCAGTTTAGTGAAGCGGGGGGAAGTCCCGATATGTCACATGATGCCGCCATGACAATGTGAGTTTGACACCCTAAAGCATTCAGCTTTTGTAACAGTTTTTTAAAATGGCACAGGAAAATTCCGTATTTGGCAAATCACACGTGAATGAAATACAAAAGTAAACTCAGTCATCAACCTGTTTGAAAGATATTTCACTTTAAATTGCACTTAAATATTGGTTTGGTATTCTCCTTAGGTATTGCTATTTCAAATTTGTATTCATATCCTACTGTTTGTCTGAAACATCAAGGTAGTTTACATGGGTATCTTAATTTTATCTTCTCCAACATCTCTGCCTGATAAGCTCTTTATTGATTTTTAAGGAGATCCTGTCTTATGATCCATATTCTGGACTCAATACTGATGGGTTCTGGTTAAGTAGACTTGAATTAGGGATTGATTAAAGAGCAAAGCTCCTACGGTCTCTCTGAAAGATTCTGAATGTTTTTTGTAGGTAATTGCACACATTTGACTATGCCTTCATGTTGTTTGGTAAGAGCCATGTGAGGTGGGTTAGGGTAACGTCTACTGGTAGCAACGTTATTGGAGAATCTGTAAAACCAAAAGAAATGGATAAAATGAATTATAGGATGGGTACTGCTGCCTGGGATTGGCATGGATTTATGCTCCATCTAGCATCTATAGCATGACTAAATTGGGGGGTGG
Organism: Naja naja; assembly: GCA_009733165.1. Taxonomy (NCBI): domain Eukaryota; kingdom Metazoa; phylum Chordata; class Lepidosauria; order Squamata; family Elapidae; genus Naja; species Naja naja. The sequence continues at coordinate 336,706,635 of CM019148.1, read as the reverse complement.
GGTGGGGTGGGGAATATCACTCTGAGGGAAAGTGAACTACATTCAAAAGACACCAGCTGAAGAGATCACCTCTCAGTCAGCTTCCATCCTGTCTCCTTCTCTTTTTAAGAAAGGCTATTGAGAGAACCTTAGTTAAGGATTCTAGAAGATGATTAATTCTTTTTTTCAGATGAAACACTGGTCTGGTCATGTGATAGACACAGAATTGGTTATTCTGGTGAATGACCTTTTTACCAGAACTGGATGAGGAAATGTATCCCTCTTTCCCTATTAGACCAGTTTCTGATACTATTAACCATGTTATCCTTCTGAATTATGTCTGAGGGCTGGTGACAAAAGGACATTGTTCTTCAATGGTTTTGCTCTTAAATGATGAGTCCAAGTCCATGTGGCTTTGTCTTGTCTCCCATGATCTTTAATAATTGGCTGGACAAATTGTGACCCAATGGATGATCCTTTGAAAGATCCCCTTACCAAAGTCCTCAGTGCCTACAACAAGGACAGAACTTCACTGGAAAAGTTGGGATACATTCAGAGATGCATCTGTCTTGAAAACAGCTCATGTTAAGCTTATAGCCAAGTCAAACATCTGCACAGGAAATATTTTATGATATTTTATATTATGTCATAAATTGCTTTATGATAATTTTGTGTCATAAAATGTTTTATACACTTTTTCAATTTTCAATCTCACAAGAGTCATGAATCCTGAATTTTGGACACATCCTGTAAGTTAGCCCAATAGAGATTCTCTGCTTCAAAAAGTGTTGCCCTATGAGGCACCATTTCGCCGAATTAGTTATAGGAATTAGAGTTTAGATACATAGAAATAGATAGATAGACAGACAGACAGACAGACAGACAGGCAGGCAGGCAGGCAGGCAGGCAGGCAGACAGATAGATGATAGATACATAGATAAAGATAAGAGGTAGATAGATTATATATATATGTAGGTCTTGGTGTATTCGGGTCTTATCCCGTGTAAGATTGAGAGTATCTTGGCGACATTTCGACGAGATCCCACTCACCATCTTCAGGCTGGTGTTTTTGGCTTTGTGCTTGTGCCAGCAAAGCGTGATTGGAGCTGCCTTCTCTCTATAAATACTGGAGGGGGAGGTGTGGTGTGCTGGCTCTGTTGTAAGCAGGTTGGTTGGCTGTGTTGTTGGCTGTGTTGTCGCTTCTTGGTTGGTTGATGGAGTTGATGTTTGCTGATTGGTTGGCTTTTTCTTAAGAACCTGTGTGGCTGAGGTAATGGCTGTGTGTCCTTCAGCGTTTTGTGTTGTAACTACCTAGGTAGTGGTCTGTGTGATGACCTTCTGAGTTTTATTGTTATGACACCCTGGGTCTTGTGCTGTAATCTCCTGGGTCATTGGCTGTGTTGCAACCTCCTGAGGTTTTGTGTTGTACTCTCCTGAGTTCAGTGATGTAATATCCTAAGTGGAAGGCTGTGATGTGACATTCTGGGCCTTTGTTTGGCTCCGAGTTTGAGGTCTGGCTATGAGTTTATGAAATACCATGCAAAATTTGCCCAGCCACATACATTGGACAAACCAACAGGAGAATAAATGCACGCATCGCAGAACACAAGAACGCAGTCAGAAAAGAAGAAAAAACTTCCTCCTTTTCCAGCACCTTAAAGCCACAGGACATGAAATTGATTTTGAGGGATCCAAATTAATCTCCAATACGGAACACTTCAACAAGAGAATAATTAGGGAAGCCATCGAAATAGAGAAACACCCCCATAACATGAATAAACGGGACGATACCTCCCGCCTACCAGACATCTGGAAATTAGCCCTAATCAACAAATGAGTCCCAGCCACAAAAACCAACACTGGACCCAAAATAACACATGACGCCACCACCAACCTCCCTCACCAGACTCAAACCCAAGCCCATCCCACAGACGAAAGGCAACCACCATCCAGAAACCAGACCATAGCTACAACTCCAGCTGCTACACCCCCCTCCAACCCCCAAACTAAGCAAACTGACACACGCTATAAACACATAGCCAGACCTCAAACTCGGAGCCAAACCAAGGCCCGGAATGTCACATCACAGCCTTCCACCCAGGATTACAACACAAAACCTCAGGAGGTTGCAACACAGACAATGACCCAGAAGATAACAGCACAAGACCCAGGATGTCACAACAATAAAACTCAGAAGGCCATCACACAGCCCACTATCCAGGTAGCTACAACACAAAAGGCTGAAGGACACACAGCCATTACCTCAGCCACACAGGCTCTTATGAAAAAGCCAACCAATCAGCAAACATCAATTCCATCAACCAATCAAGAAGCAACAACACAGCCAACAACACAGCCAACCACCCTGCTTATAGCACAGCCAGCACACCACACCTCCCCTCCAGTATTTATAGAGAGAAGGTAGCTCAGATCACGCTTTGCTGGCAGAAGCAGAAAGCCGAAGACACCAGCCTGAAGATGGCGAGTGGGATCTCGTCGAAATGTCGCCAAGGTATTCTCAATCTTACACGGGACAAGACCCGAATACACCAAGACCTACATATATATATATATATATATATATATATATATATATATATATATATATATAATGATAGATGGAGGGAGGGGGGAGAGAGAGGCGGGATGGAGGGATTGAGAGAGAGGTTTTATTTCAGTGATACTGACTTTTCAGCACTTCACAATCTACTCACCACAAGGAATAGTGGGGTGTGCATAATTAAGATTTGACTTTGCATCATTTTTTTTATGTATCACTCTATTTTCTCTTTGAGACTGAGATCTCAGATCATTTCCTTCTGCTTATGCTCCCAGGCCTACACACACAGAGCACTTGGTCTTGGCTCTCCTTTTTAAGGAAGTAGTTGGCTTTGCCTGTCTAATCCCCATCATGTCTTTCCTTAAATACATTTCTTTTCTGGTACAATTATAAAGCTTACTTCATTCATCATTGTCCAGGTTAGATTCCTATTCTCAGAAACCTTATACACATATACAATCTCTTTTGTCCCCATGCAAAGTTCTACCATGGAGTTTCCCAATAAGGTGAGTGGGCAGAGTGAGGGAATAGGGTGATCCTCAGCCCATGTGTTATGTACAGGGGATTAGAGGAATTTGCTCTTCTGTCACATAATGACAGAACATAATGTCATAATACAGTTACAACAACAACCACTCACCACATATTTCACAGCAATGACCAGCAGGCTTTATTGTGTCTTTGCATGTAACCATTGGACATTGATTCCTGGACTTCTGGAGCAAGGCGGCACAGATTCTTTCATGGGTCTTTAATTAAATAATAATAATTGAAAAGAAATGACATAATTGACTTCTGATAATTCCAAAATAGCTTGTTAAGAGGTTCCATAAGAAAAAAACATTACTACATTGTCACTGTCAACCCATTTGTAAAGGATGATTTTGGGACCAAGTTAACCTCCCTCCCTCCTTCATCCCTTGTCCCTTTCAGAGATGGAGCCACACACAGAAACTATAGGAAACCAGTTAAATGATGGTGTCAGCTGCCACCCCACGCTTGCTGTTTGCAACCATTCAGCGTCAGCTGCCATGAACTCTAGGGGGGCTGGATGGGAGAGGGGAGATGCTTCCAGGAAAATGAAACTTCACTATATCTCTCCAAGATGGGCTTCAAGGACAATCAGCTGGGAACAGAAAGGCAACTGCATACCAAACCTAGGCCTAAAGTGACCGTTCGAAAGACATCTTGTTTAAATTAGATTGGACATTGATGGGAGGCAACTAAAGGAGGAAAAAGTTAGACTTGGGGATTTTGGCATGTGATTTTCAGTTCTTGCTATGCATTACTGTAATTCACTTGAATTCTAATAAATCAGGGCTGTCAAACTCATGGGCTGCAGGCCGGATGCATCACACACTGGCCATGGCCACCCCCGGTTTAGTGAAAGGGAAAAAAGTTGTGATACATCATGTGACGATAACGAATCATGGTTTGACACCCCTGTAGTAAGCTATACCTTTCTCGATAAATAGAGTTAAGGATCATTCTTACTTAGAGGTTCAGGCTGAGTCAGGTCTGATGGATGGGCATAATCCATAACAGAGATCAATATTTTGAAGCAGAAATACTGCAGTGCATTATCGTAATTTTAGTATGTTCTAAAATATTTCCCCTATATACACACATTGTTGGCACACTGTTGTCTCTATAGAAAGGCCTAAAGAGGAATACCTGATCAGGGGTTCAGGGTTTAGGCTACTACGCTTCTATAGTCAGGAATGTCCAGTTTCCTTTCTTAGTTTACAGGATCAACAATCATTTCTCGCTGAATGGATGTTTATGACTCAATCAACCCACTGAATTACTTCAGTAATATATCATTATGCTCAGAAGGTTTTTAACAGCTCATTCCATTCCTTCCATCCTTTCATTAGTGTAGCCTCTTAATAGCGGAAGCTAGAATGGAGGGAGCCTATCTGTGGCTCTAATGTTGCCCATGGCTTCATTTCAAAAGCCCTCTGTCAGAGATTCCTTCTAACTCATAGGAACAGAAATACACTATTTCTTTGGAGGGAAGAGAAAGAAAAGCACTTTAGCCTTCACTGACCAGCAGTGCCATGCACTGACACATTTCCTAGGGCAGGGGGTCTCCAACCTTGGCAACTTTAAGTCTGGTGGACAGCTTTGCTGGCTGGGGAATTCTGGGAGTTGAAGTCTGCCAGGCTTAACGTTGCCAAGGTTGGAGACCCCTGTCTTAGGGGGTGTGAGAAAGAAAAGTTCCCCATCCTGATATCAAATCTGAACACAAGGACTTACTGCTGAGTTTCCACATTCACAGCCAGATTTGTCTGCACATCTGGTATGTGACAACTGGAGTGTCCCTTGTCCATGGAACTGAAGTTTTGCAGAAGAGCTCTGCATGTATTCTGTCAGGGTACTGTCACTGGTGAGGTTCTAATTCCAATTCAGGGGAGGAAGGACAAAATCAGCAAATCAATTCCTTCTATAGCAAATCACTATCAAATAGTTTAATTAAACCTAGGCCCTCACCCTCCGCTCCAAACATTAACTGCATTGCAAACCAAGGACGAATGTTTTGGGGAGTGCAAGTGAATGCAGTGAGTAGGACAACCAATCATATATATGTCACACATACGAGAGCTGTGATTTGGTTTCCCTAAATTGTGTTTGCATTATACTAAAATTTGTATACTACTAGTGTCAATATTGTAGGAATTCAGTTTGCTAGTTTTCACTGATCTCACCATCCGTGTTTGGTATGGATTCCACAAATCTCTCTCCCTCCCTCCCCGCTCCCCGTCTCTCACTCACACACACACACACTCTAACTTAGGAAATCCACAGGGTTGTGTTACTCTAGACAGACAATTGACTGCTATTAAAGCAGCTTGGTGCCCTCTGGATGTATAGGAAATCAATTCCAAAATAGCCACCCAGCACAACCATAGAATGATGGAAGGTATAAAGTTGGGGATTATATTAATGCTTCAGACTGGAAGTAACTTTCCATGTTTCCTATCACCACTGAAGAGCTTAAGGTGGTGTGGTCGGAAACAGCAGCTTTTGAATCAAAAGTGGAAATCACATGTGAGCAGTGCATTTGCTAGCTCACCATCCATTCTTACACTTAGGAAATAGTGAGCGGCATATCCTGGCAATGCGCCAAGCATAAAGTGCAGACCTGCCCTGCGTCAATACATCTTTTACTATTATTCCTTAAATGAGTCTCTTTAGATGCTGAAAACATTTTAGCCATTTTATAACAGATGTGGTGATCTTTCCTCCTAAGCCTGCTCACTTGGCCAATATCTTTATATTTATATTTTGAAATATAAATTCTGAATGCCTTGCAGGGCAATGTGCTGTGCAGTGGCCTGATCCAATCCTTTAGATATCATCTTTTATTGCACACATTCATACACATGGTGTTTTTCTCATCTGGAATGAATGCTTTTGCTCTAAAGGAATGTTTATGTGTTGAATTGACTGAGTTAATAAAGTGGGGCTAAATATTTGAAAGTAATTCAGTTTATTTTCCATGGCAATTCAATATAAATTTGGAAAAAGTTGATATTACTACAGGTGAAACTCGGAAAATTAGAATGTGGTGCAAAAGTTCATTTATTTCAGTAATGCAATTTAAAAGGTGAAACTAATATATGAGATTGACTCATTACATGCAAAGCAAGATAGTTCAAACAGTGATTTTTCATAATTGCGATGATTATGGCTTACAGCTCATGAAAACCCCAAATCCACAATCTCAGAAAATTAGAATATTGTGAAAAGGTGCAATATTCTAGGCTCAAAGTGTCCCACTCTAATCAACTAATTAAGCCATAACACTTGCAAAGGGTTCCTGAGCCTTTAAATGGCCTCTCAGTCTGGTTTAGTAGGAATCACAATCATGGGAAAGACTGCTGACCTGACAGTTGTGCAGAAAACCATCATTGACACCCTCCATAAGGAGGGAAAGCCTCAAAAGGTAATTGCAAAAGAAGTTGGATGTTCCCAAAGTGCTGTATCAAAGCACATTAATAGAAATTTATGTGGAAGGGAAAAGTGTGGAAGAAAAAGGTGCACAAGCAGCAGGAATGCAGCCTGGAGAGGATTGTCAGGAAAGGGCCATTCAAAAGTGTTGGGGACTTTCACAAGTAGTGGACTGAGGCTGGAGTCAGTGCATCAAGAGCCACCACACACAGACGGATCCTGGACATGGGCTTCAAATGTCATATTCCTCTTGTCAAGGTGCTCCTGAACAACAAACAATGTCAGAAGCGTCTTACCTGGGCTAAAGAAAAACAGACCTGGTCTGTTCCTCAGTGGTCCAAAGTCCTCTTTTCTGATGAGAGCAACTTTTGCATCTTATTTGGAACCCAGAGTCTGGAGGACCCAGAGTCTGGAGGAAGAATGGAGAGGCACACATTGCAAGATGCTTGAAGTCCAGTGTGAAGTTTCCACAGTCTGTGTTGATTTGGGGAGCCATGTCATCTGCTGGTGTTGGTCCACTGTGCTTCATTAAGTCCAGGGTCAAAGCAGCTGTCTACCAGGAGATTTTGGAGCACTTCATGCTTCCTTCCGCAGACAAGCTTTATGGGGATGCTGACTTCATTTGGCACCTGCCCACACTGCCAAAAGCACCAAAACCTGGATCAATGACCATGGGATTACTGTGCTTGATTGGCCAGCAAACTCGCCTGACCTCAACCCCATAGAGAATCTATGGGGCATTGTCAAGAGAAAGATGAGAGACATGAGACCGAACAATGCAGAAGTGCTGAAGGCTGCTATTGAAGCATCCTGGTCTTCCATAACACCTCAGCAGTGCCACAGGCTGATAGCTTCCATGCCACGCTGCATTGAGGCAGTAATTGCTGCAAAAGGGGCCCAAACCAAGTACTGAGTACATATGCATGCTTATACTTTTCAGAGGTCCGATATTGTTCTATGTACAATCCTTGTTTTATTGATTGCATGTAATATTCTAATTTTCTGAGATTGTGGATTTGGGGTTTTCATGAGCTGTAAGCCATAATCATCACAATTATGACAAATCACAGCTTGAACTATCTTGCTTTGCATGTAATGAGTCAATCTCATATATTAGTTTCACCTTTTACGTTGCATTACTGAAATACATGAACTTTTGCACGATATTCTAATTTTTCGAGTTTCACCTGCAGTTGCCAGCTTTTTGGGGGGAGGGGGGAGACACAATGTAAAGTGATGAAATCTCAGCTTCTATTTTACCTGCCCCATGATTGAAATGCTGTTAAGCTGTATCGTTTGCTCAGAGGTGATGTTCACGTGGAAGGAGGTTTCAGGCTGAAAAATAACATCGTCATACTGGCATGGAACTCGTTCTTCATCAACAAGGAAAATGTATTTGCCCAGATCTAAGTTTTCCAAAGAGGTTGCAGCATGCCATAATGTAGGATCATGCCATTCATAATTGTCTGTACTTTTAAATGTGATTTCTGAAGCTAATAAGGAAAATGACAGAAAATAAGAGCCATAGATGAAGTCCATTTGCCTTCGCTGGTTTTTAAAAAATTCACATAAATCTGTGGAACGAACTCTTATTTTTTAAAGTCTAAGAACATGTAGAATATGTAGTCCAATCTACATGGCAATTTGATTCATAAGATTTTTCTTCATCAATGAAGAATAATTGAAAGTAATCTAGGAATCAATCTAGTGATATTGACATTATGTACTGTATCTCAGTATTAGATTTCAAATGCAAAGTTTATTGTTAACCTGAACTTTAATAATATGGTTCTGTCCTGTGAAATTTAATACTTTTCAGATATGTTGATTATACAATTTTTAAAATTTCAACAAAGCATTGGCCATGGCAGGTTGGAATTCTGGGAGTTGAGAGAGCAATAGATCTGGATGTCATCTAGATAAGGAGACCTCTTTTAAATTATAACTACAGCATATAGAACATTTTATCTAATGCATTCCAAAATTTCCACTGACTTTTTTCCTCCCATAGAAATCTATTATAACATCTATTGTTATTTAACCTAATAATAAAACTGAGGAAAAATATTGAAACCCAAGGTATCCAATCTCTCTGAATTTGACGTATTTTTTCATGAAGAGGCATCCTATAGATGTGCAACTGGATGTATTAGAGGTTGTGTTTTAGCTATAGTGAAAACCTTATTTTTCAGAATGAATGTATTTGTAATTGTTCAGTTACGGCATAACAGGAATCATTGCTGAGACTGTCTGAGAAGCAGCAGCAGTCTGGCAGTCTCCCTCATGCATTGGCCATTACTTCTTCCTTTCTGCCACCAGTTGCAACTGCTAAATTAATAAGAAGTAAAATAAGCAGGAGAATCACCCAAACTCTCTTTGACTTTCCTGGCTCAATTTATGATGTGTAAGGCAAGAGGAATGAGGATTCTGAGAAGGTTGTCTTTACCAAAAATTGAACCTCTCCATGTTATGCAGAACTAACATTTTTCTTGCGATATGTGGGTTCTGTCATACAGATGGAGAGAGGCAGTGGTGTCTATAGGGGTGTGTGGGGGTGGGGGTATCAAAATCAACAAGATGTTGGGCATGTCATCATTCTAAAGGGAAGGGCTTGCTATCTATCTATCTATCTATCTATCTATCTATCTATCTATCTATCTATCTATCTATTATCTTCCAATTTTGGCTGCCCTGGCAGATACCACTGTTAAAGGATAACATTTTTAATTTCTTTTCTTTTTACAAATCTGGTTGGAGAGTTTGCCGACCAAAAACAGTCAACATGCTTATTTATTCATCATTATTATATAGTTATCATACAAATATGATCACTATCATATTTATATCTGATAGAGATCATATTTATATATGATAGATATCTAAATATATATCATGTTTATATCTAACGTGATATCAAATATATCTAAAACATCTCCCCAATATAATCTCTTGCTTATATATAAAACAAATTGAAAAAGTAAATACAACAGAAGATAGGAGTGGAAGAATGGGTTGCAATAAGGATACCATCCTTGCCCAAATTATCTTCAAACACTTTATGAAAAGCATATTTCCCAGCATTTTGGCTTTCTTGGCCATTGCCCAGCCTTTGTGGATGGAAATTATCCAATCCAGATACCAGATTGGTAAAAGTTGAGCTATGGCTTTGAGCAGGATGATGTTATTGGATTACTGCATTTTTTTGAGCAAGCAACCCCTGCTGGTGACAAAAAATTAGAGTCACCATACTGTATTATGGCAATATTTGGTTTATTGCCTCAGATGGTTTAATAGAACACTACCTAGAACTTAAATGTTGCTGCTGGAGAGAATTTCCCATAAATATGATATGAGAATAGGCCTGTGGGAAGCTAGGATGACAGTAAGCATGACAATTTTATTAGTAATGTATTAACCATTTTTTCCACAGCCATCACTTTTTTTTACAAACATGCCAATGAGTATCATAATTCCTCTGCTAGGGAATTACAGTGCATGAGGGATATTATACACAGTGCATTACTGAAATTCATATTTAATTCATTAACAACTTTCTATTTAATATTTATGAAGCTGTCATGCATCTATGCATAAACCAGTATACTCACAAGAACCCAAAGTCCTTGCTATGGCACTTAATATTCCCGAACTGCATGGGACATAGGGTTTTCTTTTACAGATAAAGCTTCCACATCCTCTTCCTTCAGAGGAATATCAACCACAGTTTATAGATTACGGACAATTGGCTTCCCCATTTACTCAACACAAGGGATTATTTCTCTGTGATATCTTTTTCTATGCCCCACATCTTACCACAATTCCTAATTGATTAGAATTAGTTGAATTCCATATTCAATCACCATGCCCTCCTACTCAAAAGTAAAATGTACTTTTCTAAGTTTGCTTGTGCAAAACATGATGTAAGCACCCTTGCAACTAATTTGTAACTTTGTTGTATGAGATGTTGCTTCCTCAGCGTTTCTCAGCCTTGTCAACTTTAAGTTGTGAGACCTACCTAAAATCACTGAAGAAACAGCCAGAACTATGTTGCATGTAACAAGGTTATGGTATGCTTAAATCCACTGCAATCAATTTGGTTAGATGTACACAACTTAATGTGCAAGCTCTGAGTGCAAGAACCCACAAAGGCTATTAACTTTATTATTCAACAGCCCAAAAAGATTCCAAGACTTGGCACCAAATCAAAACCAATATATATATTTTTTAAAGAAAAGCCTTGGAGCTTAAAAATTCAGATGTTCAATATCACCAGGAGAAATAAAGAAATTCAACAAGCTGGTGTATCCCTATGTGAGTTGTCCTACAGCAAATATAGTGGTAGCAAGAACAAACCTCTTATTCATAACACTTCCACCAGAAAAGGTCTCAAAACATATACATGACCAGTGTTGATAATTTCCTTCGTCTTCCTCCCATTATGGAAAAGAAAGCATTGATGATAATTCCCAAAACTTTGGAGAGCTCCAGGGGAAAGTTTATTATAACTGGAAAAGTGACTCAAATGAACAGAGGGACAACTGAGGAATAGTGCTTATTTTGCATGACTAATTAATGGTTGGCTGAGCACAATACCTGTCTCACATCCTGGACTGTAATTGCCGTCGAAAGCTGAAAACCCAGCAGCGGGGGCCATAATGAATTCTCCGTTCAACGGAAGGTACTAAGCAGCAAAACAGAATAAACAAAAGGCATAAATTTTGCAATTTCTCTCTGGGCTGATCTGCTGAAGACCAGCTATGCCCAGAATGTGCCATTAACTACAATCTTCCCCAGTTTGTATTATTTAGAAACACTATCCAAACATCATCAGTAATGACAATATTGATTCATTTATTATTTATACAATATTTCCATTTGAAATTAAAAGCAGCCAGTCTTAATTATTCTGACAACCACTATTTTGATATAAGGGAAGGTGACTTTTTTCTCTTAGGCTGCACAGTTCAGAGTGACCTGAGGAATGTGGATAAGTGAAATATAATATAACATTCAGAGAATTCTTAACCTGAAAGTTGCAGAGCTCCCCTTGAAATTTTCTATCATTGCCTATAATTCATTTTAATAAGAAATGCTGCAAAATCCAAAGGTCTACTCAGATACAGAATGCCATTCTTCAGAGTCAGAGAGAAGCAAATTAATTATAATTACAAGGGCCCTTTTATTTCAAATGGAAATATGATTTTTTTAAAAATAGTACATTATCTACAAGCCAAACCAAGACTCAAAATTCTGAAAAAAGAACAGGTCTGCTTTTTTGTGTGTATTTGGTGATCTACATAAAGGCAACCCAGAGGTTACAGATGGCCCTCAAATATTTAAGATGCTACACCCCTACTTCCAAATCCACTGGAAAGATTTGCTAGCTTCTGAAGCAAGGAGACAGCATGTGCAACTGCCCTCTTCCCTAGCACAACTATGGTAGCCATGCTAACTTACCATTAACAGGAATAGAAATATTCAGGGGGATGTTACTGTCAGTGGCTCCCAGTCACAATATTAGTGCCGTGAGCTATAAGGTTGGAAGTATTTGGCCTTTATTTTGTTCTTTCTAATGGTAGGGCAGGAGGCGTGATGGCTCAGCAGTTGAAGACGCTGAGTTTGTTAGCTGGAAAGCTGATGCCCCAGGTTTGAGACCCAAGCACCATGCAGTGGGATGAGCTCATTCATGCCCCAGCTCCTGCCCACTTAGCAGTTTGAAAGCATGCAAATGTGAGTAGATTAATAGGTAGCACTTTGGTGGGAAGGTACATCTTTGGCATATAGCCATACTGGCACATGACCACAGAAAAAGTCTTCGTACAATGCTGACTTCCTTGGTGAAGAAACAGAAATGAGCACCATGTCCTAGAGTTGGACACAACTGGACAGGGAAACCTTTACTTTTAACGGTAGGGATGGCCCCACCATCAACTGGCTTACAATGTTCTAAAACAGTGGTGGCTAACCTTTTTGGACTCCTGTGCCAAAAATTGTGCGCGCGCTTGCATGCTTGTGCTTGCGTGCAAGCACCTAAAGGCAATGCACACCCCACACCCCCTACACATCCGCATGCAATCCTCACCCACCCACCCCCACTGCCCCCTTATCTGCAGTGCACCTCACAGTTGATTTTTGGCCGGGTTGAAGTCTTTTTTGGCCTCACAGAGGCTTCAGGAAGGCTTCTGCAGGCTTCTGCAGGATTTTCAGGCCGAAAACTAGGCCCATTTCATCACTTCCAATATTTCCGGAAAAACAGGAAGTGACAAAGCGGGCCTAGTTTTCGGCCTGAAAAGCCTGCAGAAGCCTTCCTGAAGCCTCTGGGAGGCTGAAAATCAACTGTGAGGCGTACACATGTGCAGTGACGTAAGTTTGCCTTCAGCTCGAGTGCCAGCACAAATGGCTCTGCATGCCACCTGTGGCACGCATGCCATAGGTTCGCCATCAGGATTCTAAAAGGTTGTGTAACTGATTTAGCAAGCCAAACACCAAGAGCTGATTTTTCTCTGCACTTTTCTCCTTCTGTCCTTTTACTCAATCTTCTCTTCTTTACCATGCCAACAGATGGAATGCAACCAATTCTCAATCTCAATTGTAAATGAAGGAAATGTAGAACAAGCCACCAAGGATGACAGCACAGCCTGGATAATTAAAGATCAGTTGGATTTGGGTTCCTAATAATCCAAGGGCTGTGACATAATTACGTCTACAGATTTTTTTTTCATAATCTGCCCTTTCCTAAGCATTTCAAAATTTATTCATATTCAAAACACTGGTTTTTTTAATGCCTATAGAAAGTTCAATTCTCGGGGAGAAGGTCATTTACTGCATAGCCATTTACCTACTTCATAAATAATAAAAAATACATAATGCATCACAGGCAACTCCAGGAAATATAAGCACCAGTGTTAACAAATAGCTGTAAGTACTGTAGTATCAATATATCTTTCCAGACCCCAACAAAAGAAGATGATCTTCCTTCATTTTCTAAATAAAAATGGGGAGTAGCCATCTTAACCCCAAAAGGAATAGAATATCACAGGATTGAGGCAATCATAGAAATGGTCTGTCTCCCATGCCATTCAGACAGAAAAAATCAAAAGCACATCCATCTAGGTCAGGGGTGTCAAAATGAAGGGTGCTTATATCTGGCCCATGGGGCCACCCTGGAAACAGTGAGGGACCAGCCCGCAGTGCCTCTGCCAGTGGAAACGGAGCTTGGGAGCACTATTTTCACTGGCAGAAGGTTGCAGGAGGCTGTTGTAGCCAGAAACAGAGCTTGGGAGCCCTTTTTCACTGGAAGAGCGCTCAGACCATCACAGGCACCTGCGACAGGAGTGATGTTGAGCTGGCCATATCCACCCTGGCCACACTTACTCTGGCCTCCCAAGGTCAAACACAACCTGATGTAGCCCTCAATGAAATCAAGTTTGACACCCCTGCTCTAGGTATAGCATGGAGGATAGAAGATTACATGGCGAAGATGGTCTTTCTCAAGCTAGCTGTCTAATGACTCCTTTTTAAGGGTGGGAATGGAACCAGTGCTCTGCAGACATAATGCCAAATCATAGCTGGGCACTTACACAAGGAGACCTGTTGCACAGAAATTCTGTCTCATTATGGTACAGAGCAAATCAATGCTTGCTTGATACCTCTGAACCAAGAAGGGATAGATTAGTCTGGTAACCACAACCCCATGCTTTGCATAAGGATGCACTACCTATGCATTTGAAAAGAAAAGAGACCCATACATCAGAGAGCTATTGCTAGATGGGCAAACAGCCTACCCTATCATGAAGCAAGCTACTAAGCAGAATGTGATAGAGAAGAGAAGATATAAATACCAGGTTTATTTAAGCAGCCAGAAATTGTAATTTGATATTTTATATGAGAGCAGCCATTATTTGTACATGCTAAAACTAATGTTTGCACCACCATAGTAGTCTTTTTCAGGTGTTCAAAATTCTTATTATGGCAGGAGGAAAGGGAGCCAACTTTGTCATCATTTTTCTGTGCTTAAACTTGTGATGTCCTGGAAGGCCTAATGTTATGTATGTATGTTTGAATGTCATTGGTTTAGTTTGAATTGTTCTTGTAAAATGTCAAATAAGATTGGTTTAAAAAGTGCGGGAAAACCCTGCACTCTGATTGGCTGGCAACTACGGCTGCTGGCTATAAGAAGCAGCCGTAGCCCAGCCAAGTCGGGTCCATTCGAGCTGTAGTCACTTAATAAACTCTTCACTGAAGCTCTTCGCGTCTGACTCTTCAGGCAAACTTAACACCTAAAAGTGGTAGTACTAACTCATGCATGACTGGAACTCTTCAGCATTTCCAGGTGAGTACAGGTTGTCCTTGATTTACAACAGTTCATTTAGTGACCGTATGAAGTTACAACGACACTGAAAAAAGTGACCGATGACCATTTTTCACACTTACGACCATTGTAGCATCTCCATGGTCATGTGATTTACATTTGGATGCTTGACAACTGCTTCATATTTATGACCGTTACTGTGTTCCAGGGTCATTGGATCTAGTTTTGTAACCTTCTGACAAGCAAAGTCAATGGGAAAGCCAGATTCATCTAACAACTGTGTTATTCATTTAACAACCACAATGATTCACTTAACAAATGTGCCAAGAAAAGTCGTAAAATGGGGCAAAACTCACTTAACAAATTTCTCACCTAGCAACATAAGTGTTGGGCTCAATTGTGGTCATAACTTGAGGGCTACCTGCAGATGTTCCATTCCAGTCTTCTTGGATCCATTTTGAAAGAAAACTGAAACTGATTGTGCTTTATTTTGGCTTTATTTCTAAATGAAGCCTGAAGATTATTATTTCTCTACAAGGTAGGGGATTTCCCCACCCCACCCTACCCCAGACATTTCCCCCTCTGTCTTGGGGTTAAAAGAATAGCAGGCAGAAGTGACAAGAAGAACAGCAAGATAAAGAGTTACCAGCTTTTGGGCAATTTCAGGAAGTCTCACCAGCTTCTCTGCATTCAGGATTTCCCCTTTACTCCTATATCTCTAATATCCAAGCTGTTTTGTGGATTTCCAGGTGTTTTAAGGACAAAAGCATATTTATTTTTATTTATTTTATTTGTTTGTCAAACAGGTACAAGATAGCAAGTATAAGTATGCACATAAACATGGACAAAGGAAGTAAATACAGATAAATGGGGACAGTAAGACAGGGACGGTAGGCATGGTAGGCACATCTAGGTTAAAGTGGTGTCATATTGCTTATGACAC
This sequence comes from Naja naja, assembly GCA_009733165.1. Lineage (NCBI taxonomy): Eukaryota > Metazoa > Chordata > Lepidosauria > Squamata > Elapidae > Naja > Naja naja. The sequence continues at coordinate 336,690,888 of CM019148.1, read as the reverse complement.
CACTTTAACCTAGACAGAAGTGTGAGGATCTTTCTCTCCTGTCTATTCAGTGCCTTGAAATGACAACTTTTCATTCAAAGAAACAACTGAGATACACTGGAAATGTTTGTCAAGGCAGCTTCCCAGTTATGACATCAACCAATCACCAAAGGACTCAGCTTATGACCCAGGTGGGTCTCTACCTCTCTCTGGAAATGCCCCTTCGTTATCTCTGCACTCCATGTGAACATTTTTAGCATCTCTGGAGGGCAACATTTGAAGTAGTTGACCAACTTTTCAGGTGTGCCTCTGACTCTGATAAGGCCAGAGCAGCATACAGGGGGGAAGGGGGGGCCACGATAATTTCTTCCCCACAAATAATGCTCTGGGTATTTGTGGGGCTCATGTCTAGGTTCAAAAGCCACACAGCTTTGAGTCACACAGCTGTCAGAGATGGGAAGAATTAAGTGTGCTTAAGGTGGAACAATTCTATTAGATGTCATCTGCTATGCTGTGGTTTTAATTTCATTCCTCTCAGAAATGAAAACCATTTTCATTTCGCTCTGCCTGCATCGTGCCAGCGTTGTCCTGCTCACATGTCACAGACTGCATCATTGGAGCATGCTGTTCTGCAGTGCTGGAACCACTTGGGAGTGCTGCAAACGGGCTTGTTCGTAATCAAGCCTGCGCGGTGTTGCTGATTGGAGGTAACGTTCGACTTTGAATTTCTTCTCCTGCCATAAACCTAGGCTGAGTGCCTTTTAGCTACCCTACCACTGATTGATGTCTCTGAGATGTATACAGCTTTTTAATATAGAAGCTTCCTGCAAGGCTCTTTACATTAATGCATACCTCTGAGATTAAAATTGGAAATAGAAGAGAGCGGCGAGAGAGGCAGATTCTTCCCCTTATTACTTTCCATCTGTTCGTGGTCTACTCTTCTCTTTTAGTGTGTTTACCACTTCTTACCAGAAGGTGGCAGCAGATTGTCAGGCCTATCTACACAGCTTACATGGAATAAAACATTTCTGTGTTCAGTTGGGGTGAAATGAGGAAGACGAAAGGGAATCTAAGGATAAGAGCTTTGCCAATAATTGCTGGCTACTGAATCTATGCTCAGGAAAAAAACAAAACAAAAACCAAAGCAAACATATACCTGACCTTTTCATACAAAGAGAAAATTGGACCTGATTGGTCTGTCTTCAGATTTGAGGAGACTGTCAAGTTGTTTCAATAAAAAAGACCGATCTGGATCGTGCACAGAAGGTGTTTGCTAAGAGAACACTCTACCCCAGCAAGCTGATACAGCATTCTTTGAAGGATGAATAAAATTGGGGGGAGGGGGTTGGATTTTGATTGGCTGTTTCAGGAATAGAAGACCTTTTCCATTCATGGAAGAAAGCCTTCAATGGAGGCTCCACACTGAGAAAAGAGCAGAGGGGTCACCTGTCATGATGCTCCAGATGCTTTTGCAATGCTCCATAATAGCTTTTCAGGAGGCACATTTTTCTACTCTTAATCCTACCAGCCCTTATTTTAATGTTTAATGAATAGTAGCATCACTGCTGCATTAACCAAAGTTGCATTGCAGTTATCTTATTGGCAATGAGACATATTTTAGTCACAGTAGTTGGGAAAAGTATTATATACACCATTTTAAAGCAATGGTGGTCTGCTGTTGGTTGGTTCTCTACAGAGATGGTATTCAGCAGATTCTGACCAGTTCTGGAGAACTGGTAGCGCAAATTTTGAGTAGTTCAGAGAACCAGCAAATACCACCTCTGACTGGCCCCTCCCCCATCTATTCTCTGCCTCCCAAGTCCCAGCTGATCGGCTGGGTCTTCTTTTGTTACCCTGCACAGGAGAACGGAGCTGGAAAGCAGGTTAGTGGGGTGGGAAGGGAATGGGGTTTTGCAGTAACCTTCCCCCTGGAGTGGGATGGATGTAACGGAGTAACCTTCCCCTGCCACGCCCACCAAGTCACCCCCACCAAGCCACACCCACAGAACCGGTAGTAAAAAAAAATTGAATCCCACCACTGGTTCTCTATATTAAGTATACTTTAGACAGATTCACAAATTGCACTAAGCCACAATATGATTAGTTCAGTTTTATTCTAGAGTATTGGGCAAAATCTGTCAATTGTGATTTACTGAATAACAGTGTTATACAGCCCTTTGTTGTTGTTTACATGTGCAAATGTAGTGAAGAAGAGAACTAAAAAAAGTGTTTTTGTTAATTTTTTTTTAATTACATTTATATGCCGCCCTTCTCCGAAGACTCAGGGCGGCTTACAATTTTGGGATACAACCCAATGCTCAGCAATAGCCTTCATTCCATTGTATATGCCTGCTTATTACTAAGCGGCATTTTTACAAGGTCAGCTAATTGCCCCCAACAATTTTGGGTCCTCAATTTACCTACCCCGAGAGGATGGAAGGCTGAGTCAACCTTGAGCCTGGTGGGATTCGAGCCTACAGTAATTGTAGACAGCTGATCTTAAGAGCAGGCATTTAACAGCCTGAACCACCAAAGCTCTTTTTTTTTTGCCACTGGTCTAACTATAACTGCATATCTTTTATTATATGCCATGCAAAAACACATGGACAATTCTTTGGCTGATTTTCACTCCCAAGTTTCTGAGTAACACAGTAATTACAACATTTACAGACATGTAGAACTTCACCAGTTTGTAGCCTAACAGGATTCTTTTTTAAATTACTATTTTTCTTTTCCTGAGCTTTCTTACTTATAGCTGTTAAACTTTAATTAGTTTACTGGTGCATCAGCCCATAGGAAAAGTAGGTAGCTCTCAAAAATAGTAAAAAGATTTCTAGGGGCTTTTGAACTGAGGAAGTGTTATAACCATTATGTAACTGAGAAAGCCCTCAGAAGTGCATCAGAACTTATTGAGGCAGAGCAGAGAATATGAAGTGAGGGAATGTGTCTGCCTTTTATCAAAGTGCAAGAGGGGGCATATCTAGCAGAAAGCAAAGTCTAACTGACAAATGAGATGGCAACTCTTGAGCCAGCACAAGCTAGAAAACACTCTTTTTTACTTTAGAAAAGGGAAGTAATGGCAGAGGTCATGTTCTGGATGGAAAGTAGAAGGCAATCTTCATTCCTACCTTTAAGAAATGGTTGGAGGCCCATATATGTGAGAGAATAACTTGGAAACATGGCTGTGTTTTAAGTATTGCTCTAAATATTCGAGAGAGAGTTCTAATAATTAGTACTTAACCCCTAAACCAGGGGTCGCTAACCTTTTGGACCTCAGGGACCACCAAACTCATAATTTTAAATCTCATGGACCACTAATATGAATTTTGACTGATGGTGGCTTGCTGACATTGGTGGGAAAGTCGGTCCCATATTCCACAGCTGCAGTAGTCACAGGATTGGCCCTTTGGTCATCCCAGAGCAGCTGCTCCTCCAACCAGGTGCACCGGCCTGCCATGGACTGGAGGAGCTGCTCTGGGATGACCAAAGGGCCAATCTTGTGACTACTGCAGCTCTGGAATGTGGAACCAACTTTCCCACCAACATCAGCAAGCCACCCGGGGTGGATTTCCCTCCCCTACCGTTGGTCTTATCTTCCAGTTCCAGCTTGCATGGATCTACTCAAAGTAAGGTTTGCGCTTGGCCAAAGGGTGGGGGCCAGCAAGTGGGCGGGCCATGTGGGCTGCGCAGACTTGTGTTCCTACACAGTCTGGATTAATTGCTTTGGGGGGGACATTTCTCTGCGGATCACCAAAATTTTCTTGCAGACCATCAGTAGTCCCCGCCCACTGGTTGATGACCACTGCCCTAAACTATATTGGATGTTTCTGCTGTTTTGTTCCAAAACACTGTGGAACAGTAGCAGCCTTGGTTTTCAGATTTTCAAACTGTAAGGAAATTGACCTATTTCCTTAGAACTCTGACATATTGCAAAAGTTTGGGGAGATTTATGCTGAGTGGACAAAATTCATGCCAAGTATTGACCAGATAAATTGATATTCATCTTTGCCATGGCCTGAAAATAATTACTGGCTTCTTATTTAAAATTAAGAATAATCATTCTTCCAAAATACAGCTTAGTTACCAATAAATGATCCATTGTACAAGACACTACCAAAAAAACAAAATGGATGAGACTGTTGATGCCAAATTTGAACTGCATGATATTCCAGCTACCTGTGGCCCTGGAAGGCACTGTATCTGTCAAGAATGTCATTTCTCTTCCAATCACTGACTTCCATGGTGTCTTTGCCCTGGGGTCAGGCTCCCTGCTCCTTCTAAAGGGGACTTGTCTAGGGAAATGAATTATTTGTTTGTTTCTTTGATTGGGGGACAGGTAAAATATTGAATTTATTTTTACATATTTTCATTAATAAAATAAATTTCTTTTTTTAATCAGGTGGCATCATTCTACAAGTATTTATTTCCAACACAATAAGAGCTTTTCAACAGGGGTTGATGGATTGCCATAGCCAAAATTCATAGTGTATTTATGTGAAAAAATTTTTTTTCTTCAATTCATTTCTGAAGTAGATGAATCATTTTAGATTTATTGGGCGTATTGTAATGTATGGAGTTTAGATTTTTTTTTGGCCTCATCTTCCTTTTTGTGTCTGTTTGTATCCCTAAATTCAGGGTTGCCTTCTTTCAAATACATATGGTACTGTACATCCAAATCAAGAGATATCCTCATGTAATACTGTGACTTTTGACAGTTCTAAATAGAGCCCCCTTTTTGACAAATTTAATACTTGGGCTGAATCACATCAGCCCTATTTATCAAAATAAATAACCCTTATTTATCAGAAACAGCTGGCACCTCAAAACTGTTTGTTAGAGATTTGCATGAATAAGATTGACAAGAGGGTTGTTATAAATTATTAGCTTAAAAGACTGCAATCTACAGAGATATAAAAATATAAAAACTACTTAACAAGTCTCTGCACATGTCAAGCTCTCTCGATCTGCAAACTTTGCCTTTCTGCATTAAAAAAAACATTCAAAAATAAAATGCAACTTGACTCCCATTCTTATTTATGTAACTGAACATTTTCCACCCTGTAGTTTGGATTAGTCTGGAAATATCTCAGTTCAGTCCTTCATTCCACATACTGTGGTGGCGCAGTGGTTAGAATGCACTACTGCAGGTTAACTTATTGCTCACTCCAGGAATTCGATTCTCAGTGGCTCAAGACTGACTCAGCCTTCCATCCTTCCAAAGTCGGTAAAATCAGGACCCAGATTGTTGGGGGCAATATACTGACTCTATAAACTGCTTGCTTAGACAGGGGGCTGTAAAGCACTATGACACCAAAGCCCAAACCATAAGTCTAAGTGCTATTGCTATTGCAATTCCAAGGCATTAACAAGTTTGATAAGCTTGTTTATCAACCCTAGTAGAAAACCAAGTTCTGAAAAATTCATGGCTAATTCCTGTCTCCAATAGCCAATGGTTTCTTCTGGATTTGGATTCAGTCTATATTATTTCTTTTTTCATAATCTTTATTAAATACAAACTAAAGTCAAAAGAAGAAGAAATAGACAGAATAAAAAGTGCAAAGAAATAAAGAGAAAATAGCAAAAGATAGTAAGAAATATATTTGAAATGATTTCCAATCTTCATCATAAAAACTAAAAACAAATTTGATAATCTTTATCCCCTAAGGTACAAAGAAATATTTTTTCTTCCCATAATTCATCTATATGCAAATCCACAAATCTTCAACTTTTCAGTCCCAGTGTCAGGAAAAAATCCATAAAGGGTTACTAGAACTTTATAAAAACATGTTTTAGCCTTGATCAAACAAATCAACTTGATATTTCTTTCTTTTACTTCTGTCAGTTTTGATCTTTAGTTCATTCAGATGTCATAGCATTTGATCTCTCTTTAATTTTTCTTTTCTTTTTCTCATTGCAAAAACTTCATTTAGACTCTTTTGTAAATTCAGTAAAAAGTCTTTATCAAGGTCATTCTCTTGGATGTCATCTTTTCACTTTAGCTGCCTTCTCCATTTTATAATCGACCCTTTTGTTATTACCCAGTATTTCTGGATATTTCTACTCCAGGTGAAATTTGTTCCGTATTTGTCATTCCTTTGTTAATATTTTTAGACAAAGTCTACCCATAGAAGCTGACATCTGCTATTAAACTCTTGTATCTGCAACCTTTAAGTGGGTGAAATGTGCATCATAGCAAAACATTTTCAACCAACATACCCCAAATGGGCTAATTTACAAATAGCTGGGACTCACTGCCAGCTGTCCACAAGGAAATTCAACAGGGAAGCCAACAGGAAGTTGCTAATCATTCATAACCCATCCATTTTAAAAATTAACAATTTTATTCTGTTTCCAAATTAATTTTGTTTTTAATCTAGGTTTGTTTATGGTAGTGTAGTGCTTTGTTCTTCATATTGTTTCTAGAGACCTTCTTCAGCCAAAGCAATTTAAAAATATTGTAATAAGTCACGCAATCTAGCTAGAGTCAGGTGGATTTGTTAAATCCACTGAATTGGTCTAATTTAGAGAACACAGCTGTGGCCTGCTACTATCTAAGCTGATGCAGTGGCCCTTGAAGTAGGTACATTTTTTTCTCCAAATTTCATTCCATGTTATTAGATTTCCACAGCTTTACTTTCTCTTTCAGGCACAGGAAAATTCACAGTTAATGTTTGTGTATGGTAGGGGGAAAAGATGGATAATGCAGTGGCTGGCTGGATCACTTTTCTCATACATCCATTTTTCAGCATGCTGATTGATATATGTTACCACAGCTATACTTTTTATTTTCTCCTCTCCAGAAGTCTTAAAATATGCTGAGCTGTCAGCATCTTTCTGTTTTCTCTCCTTCGCTGCCTTATAAAACTCTGTTTAGGGCATGTTGACATTGATCCAACAGTGCAGAAAATTCTGCCTCCTTGAGATTTATACCAAAAACTCCAGGAAGCAAAGGCAAAGAGAGAACTTGGTTTTCTGGTACCTTATACAATAGGAAGTAGTTCAGAAGATCCTCTTTCCCAGGACAGACTTTGGGAAACACAATAATGCTGCCCAAAGGGAAGGTCTCCAATTGGTTGTTGTGAACTGACAGTGACTAAGGCCATAATGAGACCGTCTTTCCCTTTCTCTGATTCTCACTGAATTCCCAACTGGGTTAACAAATAATTGGTTTAATCTTGGTTTATGGAATTGGTTGGGTTTTATAAAGCACACCAAACCATAAAGTAGGCATGCATAAACTGAGATATCTCCAGCCTCAGGAAGCCAGCATCGAAAATCTCACTGCACTTCCAAAAGTTATTGAAAATAACACTAAAATACAATTATTAAAATTAGGCCTGGAAAGTAGTTGTTTAAATTACATTTGATCTCAATCAAATTGCAAGGTAACTAAAATGAAGTGGTTTATTATTTTTTTGTCTTGACCTGCTTGGGGGTTGTTTCTGACACAAGACTTAAAGGTTGACATCAATCAATCTGAAAAGGCTTGTAAAGACTTACTGTGTATCTCTAAATCACTGCAAGTTGCACAAGATTCTTGAAGCAAATCCATGTTATGGCTCAGGGCAGGGCTTTGAGACCAGCCAATAATGTAAAGTATGAGTCCAGCCTTCCCCTTCTTCCCCTCTCTTTGTAATCCTTTGTTCTTTATTTCTCTTCTTTTTTCCCCTATGGGCGGGACAGGTAATCTTTGCTCTGGGCCTGAATTCATTTGCAGTAATTTTGAAATTAGATAAGAGCTGCCTGAAATTAGCCAAAGGATAAATGTGGTATAATACCTGCAGATTGTGTGCCATGGATCTAAAGGAATACTTCTTCTGGTTTTCAAAATGGAAAGATTGGAAGGGTAATGCTTACAACAATGTTCAAACATGGAATATTTTTTTTCATTTTTCATTTTATTTTTATTTATTTTTATTCATATTTATATGCCGACCTTCTCCGGAGACTCAGGGCGGCTTACAATTTTTGGGATACAACCCAATGTGCTCAGCAGTAGCCTTCATTCCATTGTATATGCCTGCTTATTACTAAGTGGCATTTTTACAAAGTCAGCTTATTGCCCCCAACAATCTTGGGTCCTCAATTTACCTACCCCGAGAGGATGGAAGGCTGAGTCAACCTTGAGCCTGGTGGGATTCGAGCCTGCACTAATTGCAGACAGCTGGAACTAAGTGCTAGGCATTTAGAAGCCTGCACCACCAAGGCTCTGAAGACGAAAGGAGTTAAGCATTTTGGCAGCACTTTATTTTCTCTTTATTCTTCAGTGGAATATTCCCAATTTTAATTATTTATTAAATATTTATTTATTTATGAAATTTATATAGCTTCCTGTCTCATACAAGGTGATTTTGATAGCATACAATAAAACAAACAGAAAAAAACAATTCAGTAATTAACATGTAAAAACAAAACTATGAGAAGGTTAAATTAACTTTAAGAGGTACAGCCAATGAATGGGTTCACTACTCTCAGGGAATCTCCAGGCCTGATGAAAAAAAAACATTTTGAGGACTTTCCAAAATGCCATAAGGGTGGTGATAACTTCATCCCAAGGGGGATGATGTTCCAGAGGGCAGGTGCCTCAGCACAAAAGGCACTCTATCTCTTGGGTCCCAATTGAAGAAACTCATTAGTAGATGGGACCCACAACACACCTCTTCTGCTGAAAATGATGGGTTGGATAAATGTAATCAGGGAGAGGTGGTCCCTCAAATAACATGGCCCCCTCTAAAAGTCAAAATCAGCCCACTGGATTGTACCCAGAAGCAAACTGGCAAGTCAATGCAGCTCACAGCTGATCAACTGGGACTTGGGAAGCAGAGAATAGATGGGGGTGGGGCCCTTCAGAACTTCTAAAAATTTCCGCTACCAGTTCTCCAGAACTGGTCAGAACCCGCTGAATACCACCTCTGGCTTTCATGTAATATTGTGGGTTTGCACATCACATTAAACTATGATGTGGCTTAGCATGATGCAGAAACCTAGCCTATCTGTTTTGGAAGCCAAGTGTTATGCTTTAGCAGTTGTATAAACAATCAATTGTGGTTTATTTTTAACTTAAATAAACCATAATATATGTACTTATATAAAATGTATGTCGATCCAGCCATAACTTGACACTCTAAACAAACATTTTTCTTTCCTTCCCCAATCCCATGTAGAGCTCTATTATAGATGATTGCAAGAATTATTAAGATCGCATTACTTATTTTACTGTTTTTGCCAATCAATAAAAAAAACTTGCAGTGGTTTGCATCCATACAGATAAATAACCACTCATTTAAACTGTTCATGGCAAAAGAATTAAAAAAATCAATAATCACAAACAATATAAAACAACAGTGACAACCAATAGATAAAAATAAACAACCAAGGTACAAAAGCAAAACCTAGCAGATAAATTAATTTCAAAATAAAAATGGGATAACAGTCAAATTCATTTCCAAATGTTCTACAGAAAATTTTAGTCATAAGCAACTCCTAAGATAATAAAAAGGATGAGACAAGATGGAACCAGCAATTGAGAAACAGGCGCCTCCTGGCTTCCATTCCACTTATCTCAAGGCAAATGGAGTATAATCAAAAGCTTTTCCCAGGAGGAACATGCTACTGTAGATGGGTTGAGTCGTGTAGGTGAACACAGCCCTGCAGGTACCTAGGCTCCAGCATATATAGAGCTTGATAGGTTAAAAATAACACTTGGCATTTATTGGTAATGATTGCAGAGCCTGAAGCACCCACCAATAATTAGGGTGCACTTCAACATCATATACATGAAATGCCCTGAAGACTCCAAAGTACTAAATACAAATATTATATTTTTGCCCCTAGGTAGCTACAGGGTGAAAGGAAACAAGTGTTCTCATATGAATCCTGAAACAACTGCACAAGTGACATGGATTATGTGATTTGCATGATGCAATCATAGTTTCTACCAGATGCTTGTATTTTAATTCTTAATTCTTACTATGAGGTTCAAATAAAACAGTACATTAGCACTGGCTTTAAAGCAGCGGTCCCCAACTTTTTGGGTGCCAAGAACTAGTTCCATGGGAAAGAGGTTTTTTCATGGACTGGAGGGGACGTGGTTTTCTGTGCTGCCTGCATCCCACTTGTGTGCATGGATGGGACGTTGCTTGTTTGTGTAACCCAGTTTCTGGTGTACCGCAGACCAGTCCCAGTCCATGGTTTGGGGTTGTGGAGCCCTGCTTTAAAGGAAAGGTTTGCACTTTAATTCGTAAAAAGACTTTCTGGTCCATGAGTTCAAGTATGAAAGACATGCAACATGCAACATGCAACAACGGTGCCCCGGGGATGGGCCTACTCTGTGGCGGTTCCCACCTTATGGAATCAGTTACCCCTGGGACTCTGTTTGGCCCCTGAACTTCGCACCTTCCGTCACGACTTGAAAACCTGGTTATTTGAACAGGCCGGGCTGTGCTGACTTCTTGGGGTGGGGGTTAAATTTTTAAGTTGTATAATGTACATTGGGGTTTTATAGTAATTGGGCTTGTTAGTATTTAATATTTTTAAGTAATTAATTTATTGTTGGTTTTTAGTTGTGAGCCGCCCTGAGTCCTTTCGGAGAGGGGGCGGCATTCAAGTCCAAGAAATAAATAAATAAATAAAAAGAAAACATCTAAGCAAAAGGAGAATGTATCATTCTTTTCACCAATTTAGCTTTTCAAAGAATAGAATATCATATGCTAACTTCACTACTGTCTTTAGCATAAGGACCCCCTTATTTATGACCCTGTATGACCCTGTAGTCCTTATTCAGGGTAGAGTCCGACAACTTGATGTTCGTTTTCCTCACCTCCAATTTTCTAATGAAAAAACACCAGGCCATGGGCTGGTGATGTGGCAGATAAACTTAGAGGAAGACATTTTCAGCAGTGCTTGAAGTACATAAAAACCCAATGCCTCAGGGTAACAAGGAATCCCTTTTGCTCTGCAAACTAAATCCCAGCTCTGGAGATTGTAGTTGGTGGCATTGAAATGTGAAATATATGTCCAAGAGAAAATTCAGAGTTTCTCCTGAATGTAATAGACCTATAGAATTTTGTGCAGTCCTTGGTTCTCTCTGAGCTTGGTTGTTTGTTTTCAGAGATTTCATTATCCAACTAAGTAGCTACATCAGTACTTGTGAGTATGGGGGGCGGGTTGTTCCCTGTTTATATACAGGAGCTTGTCCTGCTGTTTTGGTGGGGATGTGGTTTTCTCCTCAGTAATTCTTTGATTAAGATTTTACTAGAAAAGAATATATGTAGCTCAGGATTGAACTGTGGGAATAACAATTAAGGAAGTAATGACTTGTAGATGAACAGTTTATGGGATATCCATGAAAGTTTTGAAACAGATACTTGGATGCTATGATGCGTCTATAGCTACAAAGATTAGTAGATGCAAGCAATGATTTTCACTGGGACAGTCTATGGAAGCAAAAGTTGGATTTGAAGAAGCAGGATCAAAACAGTATTAACATTATCTTAATGTTGGAGAAGACTCCTGGGAATGTCATGGGTAGCCAAGAAAGCAAGCTAATGGATTACGGAACAATTCAACCAAGTTTCACTGCCAATTGTCAATTGTCACTGCAGACACATTGTGTGAATACCTAACTCTCTGAAGAGTCTCTAATGCTAGGAAAGATGGAAGAGAAGAAGAGGACAGCCAACAGCAAGAGGGATGGACTTGTTTACAGTCATAATGAGTACTCTGATGGAAGACCTGAAGGACCAGCTAGGGACAGAATGGAGAATGAGAAGGGATAAATTCTGTAGAAATCAGTAGACCTAACCTATGAGTACAGATGCTCTGGAAATATCCCTGGAGATGAGACTGTAATCAATCCCTCTTGAAACTATTATTATCTTCTGATCAAAACATAGAGGAAAAACACTGACATTTTTGAAGATAATGTTTAATATGTCCTCATCAAGGCGCAAAACCAGGATCATGAATGAATTTACTTCTCTGCAGGCTGATATCTTCACTTTTTTTTTTGCAGGAGTCTCCTTTCTTTTGTTTGTTTTTATTAGACATATCGTATGCTAGCAAAAGTTAAATTCAGTGAACCTGTAGCAAAGTCATTAAAGCTTTTACATTGGTTTAAATTGTGCTTACCTTATAAGAATAAAAAGACAGCTTAAAATAATGTTCCATTCCAAAGTGAGATTCTACAGATATCTCTATTTTTAACACAGACTCAGTTTTGATGAACAGTAATGAGTATTATTAATTGGAGTTAATTGCAATGTGATAGATATGAATAGATGCAATTGCCATGTATAAATATTTTATGTCTTTACTTTAAACATGCAATTTTGTTACATACTTTGCAATGATTTAAATGAATGTGTTGTTTTTGCAGGTATGTGTATAAGGAAAATATTAATTTATAAACACGGTTCTCTTCCAGAGTAATCCCACAGCAATTCTAATAACTGAGCTCTCTTGAAGTACTATATAAAATGGCTAGATATTTGGGTGGGGCAGAGAGAGGGTATCTTTCATCTGATATTATTTAAAACAAATGTCTAGAACAGTGCTGGCAAACCTTTTGTTGTGGTGCGCCAAAAGCACGCGTCCGGCACCCACAATGCAATGCGCCTCCCTGTGCATGCGCGCGCAACATCACCACCCGTCAGCCCCTTACCTGCACTGCAAGCGCACCTCCCAGCTGATTTTTGGCCATTTGAGGCCTTTTTCGCCTCCCAGAGACTCAAGGGAAGCCTCCGCAGCAGGCGAAAAACAGGCCCGTTTCTTCACTTCCGGTATCTCTGATGAAATGGGCCTGTTTTTCAGCTTCCAAAGGCAGAGGTTGCATGCCTTTTGTTCGCTATCATGGGTCTAGAAGATGCAAAGGACAATAGACCCAGTTGTTGCAAAGTATGAATGCATTTTAAAGTAGCCTTAAAATGTCCATTGTTACTTGGGAGAAACTGAATTTAACCTCTTAAGGAAAACAAGGCTCCTTTCCTTTCCTTCTGGATCAGATACTTTCCTCAATTCAATTCAATTCAAACTGCATTTTCTATAGCTTTTCTCTTCCCATTCTTTCCCAGTACAGTTCCTTGCTACAATTCTATCCATGTTTTTTGTTGTTGTTGGTCTCCTAGAAGGCAGGAGGGGATGTGTATTGGTATATGTGTACTAAATGAGAGAGCACAGTTAATATACTGTATGTGGGGTGGGGAGAATCAATTTCTGTTGCAATGTGATTTCTTATTTCATAGCACTTAATTTTAATTAGAAGTGTTTAATTCAATTATTTGTTTTTATCTGGGCCCACATTTTGGCAGAGTGTGGTTTCTGATAGATAGCAACAGCAATAGCACTTAGATTTATATACTGCTTTACAGTGCTATACAGCCCTCCCTAAGCAGTTTACAGAATCATCCAACAATCTGAGTCCTCATTTTACCCACCTCGGAAGGATGGAAGGCTTAGTCAACCTTGAGCCTGGTGAGATTCAAACTGCCAAACTGCAGGCAGTCAGCAGTCAGCAGAAATAGCCTGCACTCTAACCACTGCGCCACCACCACTCAGAATAGGTAGGCAGGTAGGAAGGTAGGTAGGTAGATAGATAGATAGATAGATAGATAGATAGATAGATAGATAGGCAGGCAGGCAGGCAGGCAGGCAGGCAGACTGACATAGATTGATTGATTGATTGATTGATTGATTGATTTGGTCTTATATGCCGCCCTATCTCCCTGGGGACTCAGGGTGGCTCACATCATAAAAAATATACAGTAACAAATTTAAAAAAAGTTAAAAAATTATTAAACCAATACAACCAAATAAATTATGCTAAAACCAGAACAAACATTTAAAACTAACCCAACCCCCCCACCCTTAGTCCAGGCCGGCTTGTTCAAATAACCAAGTTTTTAGGCCACAGCAGAAGGAGCAGAGGTCGGGGACCAAATGGAGCTCCAGTGGAAGCTGGTTCCACAAGGTGGGCGCACCCACAGAGAAGGCCCTACCCCTAGGGACTGCCAGCCAACATTGTTTGGCCAACGGCACCCAAGGAGGCCCTGCCTGTGGGAGCACACGGGCAATGGGAATTGATGCTGGCAGGAGGCCCCAAGTAGATAGATAGATAGATAGATAGAGAGATAGATAGATAGAGATAGAGATAGAGATAGAGATAGAGATAGAGATAGAGATAGAGATAGAGATAGAGATAGAGATAGAGATAAAGATAGAGATAGCCAAAAAGGCATTAAGAATTGTTAACCTAATCCTACATAGCTTTTTCTCTGGTAATATCACACTACTAACTAGGGCATACAAAACATTTGCTAGACCAATACTAGAATACAGCTCATCAGTCTGGAACCCACATCACGTATCTGATATTAACACAGTTGAGAAAGTCCAGAAATATTTCACAAGAAGAGTTCTACACTCCTCTACTCGTTGCAGGATACCTTATGCCACCAGACTTGAAATTCTAGACCTAGAAAACCTAGAACTACGCCACCTTCGGTCCGATCTATAGTATATAAAATCATACATTGCAATGTCCTACCTGTCAATGAATACTTCAGCTTCAACCATAACAATACAAGAGCACACAATTGATACAAACTCAAAGTTAACCGCACCAAACTTGATTGCAGGAAATACGACTTCAGCAACAGAGTGGTCAATGTCTGGAATACTTACCTGATTCTGTGGTTTCTTCCCAAACCCCAAAACTTTAACCTTAGACTGTCTACTATTGACCTCATCCCTTTCCTAAGAGGTCTGTAGGGTGCGTGCATAAGTGCACCAACGTGCCTACCATCCCTGTCCTATTGTTTCTTTTATTTTTCTTATATGTATTCATTTCATGTATTCACAACTATGTTTATCCTTGTAAGCAATTGACAAAATAAATAAATTAAATTAAATTAAATATAAATATGCCTGTTGCATATATGTAATGGGCAGATAAAATTCCAGGCTTAGGTTATCTTACAACCTTTGACTGATGAAGGAGAAAAGCGACTCAATTTAGAATTTTTGTGTTTACACCATTTTTCTGTCTATTCTTAGTGTTTAAACTTCATAGTCCATATCTGGGGAAGTTCATATCTGGAGAAGGAGTTAAATATAGTATATGCACTTGGCCTGGGAGCCTTTTTAGAATTATCTCTAAATTGATACTCAGTATTGAAATCTGACAGAAGCCAAGTAATGCAGATTTTATCAGTGGTAAAGACAAAAGCTAGATTCTCCTTGAAAAATCAATTCACACACATATGTTTA